>OX578148.1:32463509-32833509 GCA_951213105.1 Amaurobius ferox
GAATACATTGACAAAAATGTCGGCAAATTAACAAAAATTCTATATCTTGCAAAATGGCGAATGTTGACCTGAAACATTGCAATAACTGACTTAATTTTTCTCATAACCCTGTAAAATATTAAGCATTCAACTACATTGTATTCAATATGGAATTAAAAAAATTCAGTCTTCTGGATCACCATGGGGGCTTAAGGAAGGTCTGGAAAACATTTTAGAAAAACCCATATTCTCTGCACCCCGTAGAAGAAAGCCAAAATCGTGGTCCTTTAAGTTCTGTTCCGTAATTAATACTGTAAATGTGCAAAAAAATCAATCATCAAAGTCATCGAAGGAACTTCCGGAGGGTTTGTAAAAATAAAAGCATGTCAGACAATTATTATATAGATTTTCTACATATGTATTACAGGGAAAGTGATAATAGGAGCAAAACCAGATAACTATATAAATTCTGTATGGATCGACTACGTAAAACTCAAGTCCATATCATCCGTTCCATTATCCTGAAATTCACTTTTACGTGGCCCGGTATATTTATCCACTTCTTTCCTCTCCCAGCGGTCACACGCCATCACATGACTCACTAAATGAACACGGTCTATCGTTGTGTACTATCGAGATTAAAGTGAAACCTTCGTATGCGACACTCCTATATTACCCATGATGAATTCATTAAATTGCTTCTGGCCTTTGTTTGCAGTGCATAGAATGCAGTAGTAGAAATCCCCTTCATCATGAATCGAATGATTACCGATGTATCGAATTTCGATATTAAGTAATCTGCGACGTCTCTATGATTTTCGAGTCCTGGGGTTCAACATATTTTGGGTTCCCCTTTCTGCATTGCCATCGATAAAAACGATTATGATGTTAGCATGATGATCCATTATATATTACTTTGAATGTCCCTAGAAATTGAGATCACCTGGACCGAACCCTACAGGTCCTTTAAAGACCCTACATGGTTGATAAAGAAACTACCCATTGAGCCTCTGAGTTGATTATATTTCTATACTTTATAACAAAAAAATCGACGCACCAAGAAGGAGTTGTCCGATTGTAATGATTTCGTATGCAAAGACATTTTGAGCGAACATGCAAATGAATAAAATTTGGTACCCAATGAATAAATAGTGAGAGCTCCTGCTCATTGGAACTTCGCATTCAGCAGGTGTATATCTGGGCAGGTGTGTATCTGCAGGTGGGTATGGTCTGGGGGTGCCATCTCCTTTGATAGCTGGACCCCTTTGGTAGTCATTTCTGGCACGCTGACAGCACAGCAATACGTAGACAACATTTTACGACCGGTTGTGTTACCGTTCCTTTTGAGACACCCCGGGCTTACTTTTCAACAAGATAATGCCCGGCCGCACACGGCACGTGTTGCTATGAATTTTCTTCAAGCTTCCCCAACACTTCTTTAGCCAACTAGATCTCCTGATCTCTCTCCCATAGAGCACATTTGGAACGTTATGGGAAGGCGATTGCAACCATCCAGGAATGTTGACGATTTAGTCCGACAGTTGCAGACAATTTGGCAAGACCTTCTGCAGGAACTTTATCAGTCTATGGCACGCCGGGTGACATCTCGCATCCAGGCCAGAGGTGGACCAACGCCTTATTCACTTCCTCCCTTTGTACACGGTCAAACTCTAAATCATTAAATTGTTCTGAAATTTTAATAGTTTCTTTTCCTATGTATGTTCTTCACATCCACCAATTTTTATTACAATCGGACAACTCCTTCTTGGTGCGTCGATTTTTTTTGTTATAAAGTGTATATTTGAAGTATACCTTATAATGTCCACCCTCATAGATGTAGCCAGGATGTCGGAAATTAGGTTGATAGCCGAATGAAAGTGGTAGATAACGTTTATCGGTCGAGTAATATCGTTATCCAGAAGAGTTCCAATGTCGCCGTTGTTGAAATACCAGTAATCGTGAATGGGCTTCGATCTTTTTAGATCTTGTCAATGCGGGATAGTCGTTACTCGGAATGTGAAACTGATTTTGCATGTCTCCGTAGAAGTTCGAAAAACTATGGCACATAGGAAACATTACTTTTTGCCATTGTCGGTATCGGTTATCTCGTGCTGGAAAGAGTTAAAAGTTCAAAATTGGTTTACCGATGGTGGTATGTGAAATAAGATCACGATTTGAGAAGAATCCTTATCGGATTCCGTGATCATGAGCTTGGCTATTTAAGCCTGAGTCAATATTTTTAAAGTTTGTTGCTGACTGCATGATAATACTGAATTTGTCGGTCGCCATAGAGGTTTACAAAAGTTTAGTCATAGCAGGGTTTTTTCTGCCATTACAGGTATCAACCCTTCCGTATTGAAGAGAGCTGAAAAGTTCGATATGGACCAATGTATTTTGGTGTCTTCAATAAGGCCATTATCTTAGCTTTAAGAATGGTTAAATCGGATTTTTGTAAATATGGGATCCAATGTGTGTGTGTGTGTGCTGGGTATTTTTCCGGAGGGGGTAGTCAATGTCTGAGATATCTATTACCAGATGTTGACTGTAGCCATTAAGCATTCGTGGGTTGCTAAAATATATCAAGATCTGGTTACAGCTTTCTAAATTGTGTGGAAATATCTTGAATAAATTGTGACAATCATCAGACAAGAAAGATTAATCATGCATAAAGCATTGATTATGAAACACTTTCCAACTGAAATGCAATTTTATTTAAACATCTCTAAAATGCGATACATTCAACGGTGATATTTTTTAAATGATCATGGTACTACAATAATTTATTTTACTTGGAAACTTAAAACTTCATCAAAAAGGTAGTGCTATAAAATCGTCTGCTTTTCTATGTAAAATCAGTGAATATGTCATTCATATCACTTATATTCCGGACTCCAGAGCTAAATAATTTGGCGTTAAAAATTCAGCAATTCTTATACAATTCATTTTACAATCGTTGATTGGTTTACATTTTGCGTACTTTAAAATTAGTCTTCGTTGTAGAAATAATCAAAGTTTAGTCATCATTTAAAATAAAAAAATATTGTAATTGCGTAGGCACAGAATTAAGGGAACACAGATAATATGCAAAAATAAACGGTTTTAGGACGGATGCAACATTAAATATAAATATAAGCGTTCCTGAAGAATCACAATTTTCACTAAGCGAAAAAAAAATGGATGCCTTATTTTACTTTGCAATAAGTCACGTGATCTCTTCATGGGCGCGGTAGCCCAGTGGTTAGCGCGAGGGAATTGCACTCGGTAGGCTCGGGTTCGATTGCTGCTACTGCCAAAACTGCCGCCGTGTTCACGCGGAGTACGATCACGTTAAACATGTGGATCCGTAAGTCCTTCCGAGACGTTGGTGGTAGGAGAAGGAGGGTACGGTCCCTGTGGATGCCTCCCCCACTGGGTTCCGGTCTAAATTGGGTGGCACTTCCTGGTCATCCGAACAGTTATCTTATACCTTTCTGGTAGGTCGGATGGTTTGGGTCTCAACAACAACAACGTGAACTCTTCATATAATATGGGTGTAATTATCACTTCAATTTTTATTTTAAAAACTACTTAGCATATTTCGATGAAATTTTTTTTACACATTTTACGTAATAATTTGAATATTTCCTAAAATTTTCAAAGCAATTTTTGTGAATTTAAACTCCGCTTAAAAAATTTTAGAAAGATTAGATCCCATAGGTTTAAATGTATTTCATTTTTTCAACCCGGATTAAATCCGAAACTAATTTTGTGATATTATTCTTTTACATTCCCATATATCCCACAGACCAACATACTAAATTTCATCTTGATAAAGTCATTTTTACGGCAGTTATCGTGCGAACAGACAGACAGAATGAACAAAGTCATAAACACTTTACAACTATATTGGAAAAATGTTAAAAAATATACAAAATATCCCAAACCGACTAAAATACCAACGGAATTAAAAATGCACTATAAATATATTTAGGTTACCATTCCCAAACACTAAGATATAGAAATTTGGGACAAGTGGGAAAAGTTCTCTAAATCAAGTCATACAACAAATATGCATATTCTTTTACAAATCCGTACTTACAATTCACAATTATTTAACAAAACAATTCTTACGTCCCCTCTGAGAAAACCGTACCCTAAATAAATTCGTGGACTAAACCACTTTGTTTCAACCAAAACACCGCTTTTAGTCTTATCAACTTTCCCGGTCGTTCCACTACGTCCGATCCGCACCTCAGGTCGATTAAAATCCTCCGAGATATATTTAATCCATATACCTCAGCCCTACACAACCATTGCCACCATTCCCAGATCAGATAAAAATATAAAAAAAAAAAGCTCCGACTCTGTAGCAACAGGACTTTTTACTTCCTTTTCTCCATAGAGTTGGGCACCCAATTTAATCGAGATGATGGGTTTGTGAGCCTGCTTCCAACTTCCATTTGATGATGGAAATTCCCTAGGGGGGAGGGGAGCATCTGCACACACCCCCCTTCTCCGTCGCCGACTTTCGGTCCGTCAAACACGCAACTGTAATGAATAGGACAGTATGTGTTCTATGCCCCTAGATGCTGGAATTGTCACGGGGTAGGTTTGTTTTGGTACTGGTGTTATATGGGATAGGGATAGATTATACCAAATTTCCTTTTCAGTTGGAGATGATGAAATTGTATCGCGAGTTTACATTGTTACGCCAGTGTGATTTATGTCAATTTTCCAATCGCAGCCTTTCTGGTGTAATTTGATATCGATTGTACGTTATTGATGCGAGTATATTTGCTGTGTATTACTGTTGATTTTAGAAAGGCATTGTCTTTTTAATTGGAAAACGGAAGAAACAGACGAAAAAGAATAGTAAAGAATTGAGCTACATGATGCAGTCGCTTTCCCGTAAGTAGAGTTTCAATGTTTAACGCATTCAGACAATTTATATTATTTTCTTATGGACGAAGCGGCTAAATCATTATAAACACTAGATATTTTTATTCGAAGCATTATGCAGGTATTGCCAGCGTTAGATATCTGAATCGGTAAAAGAACGAAGAGTTGAAAACATGTAAAAAACTAAGCACATTGCTAAATCAATGGGTAAAAGACGTGATCTGACGGACTTTGAATATGGAAGGTTCGTGGATGCTTGGGTGGGATAAATAGGAAAACGGTCACATTTATGAATTTTTCGAGGGCAACAGTTATTATAGTTTACAGAGAGTGGCCACTCTCTGTAAACTGACATTAATCCTGAAAAATCCTAAAAGTGTACAGTGATATGTCAAAAAACCATCCTATAACAGCCGATATCCATCCAAAAATTATCCTGAAAAATCCCAAAAGCATCCAGTAATATGTCAAGAAGCGTCCAATAAGTTTCTATAGCAAGTCTGCATCCATCCAAGAACTACCTGAAAAATCCCAAAAGGATCCACTAATATGTCAAAAAACATCCTAAAGAATCTTATATCCATCCAAGAGCTATCCTGAAAAATCCCAAAAGCGTCCAGTAATATGTCCGGAAGCATCCAGTAAATTCCTAAAACAAGCTTATATCCATCCAAGAACTATTCTAAGAAATCCCAAAAGCATCCAAAAAAATGTCAAGAAACATCCAACAAGTTCCTGGAGAATCCTATAATAAGCCTAAACGCATACTAAAAATTACGGAAAGTATCCTACAAAGGATGTCCACAGTACTACAAAAAATGTCTCATTTTGACTTCCACAGGACCCCCTCTGGACGACTCTGGGAGATTTCAGGACTTCCCTAGGAAGTCACAAAAACCTACATATGACTTCCACAGGATTAAGACATCCTTGCGTTGTTTGGGGGACTATCAGAGAGAAAACTTGTCTAAACGTAAGGCATGGATTCGTTAACGTCCATTAGATGTTCGCTCTGAGAGGACAGAATGGTGCATAAAAGAATTCTCATATACAATAATAGAGAGAGTTAGCACGTCCACTTTTTAAAAGGTTAACGCAAAGGATTTCCTCGGGAATATCTTTGGTCCAGTGTGTGAAAATAGTGTACAAATACGTTGATCCCTACAAACTCGACAAAGAGCACATCACTAAGATCGTAAAAGCTGACAAAATTAGACGACTAAGGCACTTATGTAGATCACAAGATGCATATCTCAGCAAAAAAATTTACCTTTTCTAAACCAAAGTGATCTAAGAGAAGAAGAAGCCCCCCACCCCCCCTATTCGCAAGATGTTCTCAAGAACCTCCTCAAGTGTGTTCTGAAGTACCTACAGACACTTAAGAATTCGAGACTGAAAGACTGCTGCTCTAGATACAGGACGATGGATATACATTACTGGGGAAGTTTGAGTCTGCAAAAGGCTGTAGTACCAAAAAATAAGAACGGAAAGGCAATCGTGCCATGACAAAAATCTTACATAACAAAAGAAGGTATCGATGTACGTGTTTGCCTGTGTCAGTCTGTAGAGCACATTCTAAGTGCCTTATGACCATATAATTTGGTACACAAGTACTTCAAGACCCGAATAGGTGCACCTCAGCGTTTTCTTTTCTTTTTTTTTTTTAAATTTCGATTTAGTTTTTAGTTATTTTATATTTTGGCCCGAATTACAACGATTTTGAGCGATATTCATAGATATTGGTTTCTTAATGACCAGAAATTTTATCAGAGTTTGCATTCTGCTATCATCGGAAAGGTAAAAAAATTATCTTCCAAACACATTCATTTTAAACTGAATTCATACGATTAATAGACGCGTTTTAGCGAATTTTTAAAAAGTATATACTGTTCGTACGTTCAAAACTTCTCCGATTTTCATATTGCGATATAAAATAATTGACAGGCAATCCAGAGTTTAAAATTTAACAGCTGTTCCTTAAAATATCAAAGACTGTTCCAGAAACAAAAATAATTTCTTTGATTAATTATAAATTTTGTCGTGCGGACGCTTCGAATTTTTTAATCAGTAGAGCGTTTGCCATTGATCTCTCGACTCTTTATTGCCTGACTACACCGCTATCTATTTGCAAACACGTGTGTTTTAAGTAGCGAAATTAAAAAAAAAGTATATACATTTCGTGCGTTTAAAACGTTCCCGATTGTTACATTACGATATAAAAAAAGTGACGAGCCATCTGGAGTTCATAATTTAACAGCAGTTTCTTAAAGTATCAAATACTCCTCCAGAATAAAAACTAATTTTTGAAACCCATCCGTTGATTAATTATAAAATTTTTAACCAAGCGAACTCTTTAATGTTTGAATCAGTTACATTCATAACAGTCCCGTTCTTCTTTGATCTCCTGACCCTCTTGCTTCAGACCTCTACCGCCATTTATTAGCAAACACATTTAATATTGCTCATTGTAAGCAGCGACCGCTTATTTAGCATGTGGTATTTAAGTAGTAGGAGCTTATTTAATTATATATATGTATACGTAGTGGCCGCTTATTTAGCATGTGGTATTTAAGTAGTAGGAGCTTATTTAATTATATATATATATATATGTATACGTAGTGGCCGCTAATTTAAGTAGCAAACGCTTATTCAATTATTTATTAGTAGCCATTTATATAGTATACAGGAAACGTCGGGTAATTCGTTTTAGTCTAAAATAAATCATCGCTGCACTTCTGGAAGAATCAGAGATCCTTACGATTAGAAAGCTACTTTGACCCATGCCCTCAGAACAAAGACATTTCAGGGCATTCTCTTACGCAGTGTCGTCGCAAAGATAGGGGTGAACCCCCCCCCCCCCCTCCGTCAAGAACCCATCAGAATCCATTAATGTTCGGAGAAACTATATTTGGATATATGAAAAACAGAATATTTGATTACCAACCGCCCTTCCCCAAATTTATTGCTCCCTTGACCACTATAGATATACTCTAGATATGGAGTAAACTTATTTTGACCATAAACCTTAAAGATTACCATTTTAATTAAGCTTAATGACAAAATTAGAGTGGGTTTATCTAGTCAAGTGATTTTCAAAGTATGTGCCTATCAAACAATTTATACTAATCCTTGATTCATTGCTCTGTTTCGTCTTAAATTGTTAAATATTTGAGGACTTTGTGCAACGATTACTCCATTTCAAATTCAAATTTAACCTTAAAATTGACTTTCTCCTTTTTGCATTAGTATTCTTGTTCAAAGACATTTTTTTACTATATTATGGATTAGTTTGCTTTCATACAAAATTCCTCCTCTTTAAAGGGATTTGAAACATTGACAAATCACTCCAATCAACCACACTAAAAGCATTCAAACCAGACATCATTTTTCTATTGTTTTCCGTTGCGCGGAAAATGAAGCATAAACTCACTCAAGCTCGGAATGCCGGTGCATTTTCATATTACGGAATTAATCTGCTGTATCTTATTCCTCTACCCCCCCCCCCCTCAAACCTAATTACCGCAAACCCACCCCCTTAGAAATAACTCAACATCCTTCTCAAACATATCGAAAAATGATTCTGGCTCCGGACCGGATTCTTCACTTTTCTCAAATCCTTTTACTGCATGCACCCCTTCTTCACTTAATCCTTCCCAAATCGAATCCGAATGTTCCGGATGCCCCCCCCTCCTCTCCACCAATAGCGTCCCGTCATCATTTTCTGGGGGAGATTGTTGCTGTAATCGGCTTAATCATCTCCTTGCGGCCGATCCCCCTGTCCCCCATTGCCACCCACAGCCCCTTTGTTCATCACGCTCTGGTGGCGCGAATTACTCCCAGTAAATTTTTCTCTCTTTTCTTTGTTATTTATTTGCTATTTTCTTTTTTGTTTCCGGGGCGCCCCTTTTGAAGAAGTGCAGGGCGTTATCAGCTTGGCCTGGGCGGCTTCATTAACGGAGATGGCACATTAAAAGGGAGATAACTTCCCGCTTCTTTGAGCACTGTCGCCAGTGTATAGTGATAGTGGAAGAGTGGACCATAAGGTACTGGAGTTAATTCTCGCCATTTTCTTGATTTTTACTTCGCCATGACCAGGAAAGAAAATCTAATGTGGGTAGGACGTTACATCTTTCACAGCGAAACAATGGTGTACAAGATCTAGGGCCCGATTAAACCAAAGTGGGGCCTGGTGTTAATTCGGGGCTCCTATCCCCATACTGAATATATGCAAAACATCGACAAATTTTGGGGCTCAGGAGAACAGTCCCGAATGACCTTTTGTACATGTACAAAACTTCCAATATGTTAAGTATATTACTTCAAAGTAATATATTAAGCCATTAAAGTTTATATAATACACTCTATAACAAAAAAAAATCGACGCACTAAGAAGGAGTTGTCCGATTATAATAAAAATTGGTGGATGTGAAGAACATATATAGGAAAAGAAACTATTAAAATTTCAGAACAATTTAATGATTTAGAGTTTGACCGTGTACAAAGGGAGGAAGTCAATAAGGCGTTGGTCCACCTCTGGCCTGGATGCGAGATGTCACCCGGCGTGCCATAGACTGATAAAATTCCTGCGGAAGGTCTTGCCAAATTGTCTCCAACTGTCGGGCTAAATCGTCAACATTCTTGGATGGTTGCAATCGCCTTCCCATAACGTCCCAAATGTGCTCTATGGGAGAGAGATCAGGAGACCTAGCTGGCCAAGGAAGTGTTGGGCAAGCTTGAAGGCAATTCATAGCAACACGTGCCGTGTGCGGCCGGGCATTATCTTGTTGAAAAGTAAGTCCGGGGTGTCGCAAAAGGAACGGTAACACAACCGGTCGTAGAATGTCGTCTACTTTCCGCTGTGCTGTCAGTGTGCCTAAAATTACTACCAAAGGCTATTAAAGGAGATGGCACCCCAGACCATACCCACCTGCAGATATACACCTGCCCAGATATACACCTGCTGAATGCGCAATTCCGATGTGCTGGAGCTCCCACTATTTATTCATTGGACACCAAATTTTATTCATTTGCATGTTCGCTCAAAATGTCTTTGCGTACGAAATTTCATTAACATTCGGACAGATCCTTCTTGGTGCGTCGATTTTTTTTGTTATAGAGTATATTTAAAACTATTAACATATTTTACGATTTAAAATAAAAACTAATATTACTAGTTGTAAAGTAATTAAAAAATATGTATACTAAATTTTTTATCGCATACAAAATGTAGGGGCCCAAGGCGGCGGCCCCATAATATCCTGCGTTAATCAGGTCCTGAGAAGATCAACAGGACATGTCTATGACATCGAATTATCCCTACATATATTAAAATAATTGGACGCTTTTGGCATCTTATAAGTCCAATCCAAACAATTTATTCATACTCTCATATAAAATCATCACCGAAAAGCAATGGACATTTAATTAATATACCGTAAAATAAATTTATATAAGCAAATTCTTTGGAATATAATATAAAACTATTACAAAAAAATATGTTATCTCGGGAATGGAACGAGCTAGATCCACAAGAATGGTGTCAACAGATTAGTTGCATATTATTGCATATGGTAAGGGAGCATATTTGGTAATACAACTTTAATTTTGTGCAATTGTTTTGGAAAATTTATTTGAAAAATGTGTAATATCTTGAGGGCGGTTCTTTCTAGCGTTCTAAAGTTTATGTCATTTGTTTTCTAATGAAACATTGCGTATGAAATGATTGTTTATTTAACAACCTTAAAAATTCTAATTTTGTACGAATTTATCGAAAATTCATTCTTAAATCGTACAATATCTTAATGAATGGTTCGTAATAGCTTTCTTACATATGTATCATTCCTTTTCTAATAAAATTATATCTGAAAAGATTACTTACTTAAAAAAATCACTAAAATATTAAGACTTTTAATAATTCTTATAAAAGTTCAATGTTGGGCAGGGAGCATCTTCTGAATATTCGATTGTGTTTAAATTCAATAGGATTCCAGTATGCACGGATGGCAATAATCGTACCAATTTCGTTTATTTGAAACTCTTCATTTGCTCGTGAGATATCGTGCCCACAGACTCGCCGACATACACTCTGACATACACGTACTAACACACATAAACACAGACGGACTTACATTCGATCATCAGAAATTTTCAGAATATTATATTTTACAGAAAATCACCATATTTTAACAGAATATCACCATATTTTTACAGAATATCACCATTCTTTTACAAATTATCACCGTATTTCACAAATTATTAAAGAATTTTCGGAGAGTATCGCTATCATGTTTCAGTTAATACACCTGAGCATCAATACATTGCATGAACCGTTCAACCTTCTATATAAACTGTATTAATCGTGTGATACATTATATAAATAATGTACTCTTGCCGGAGATAACACATTACAAGCGATATAACTTTCCCGATTCATCATTAGTGCTTAGTGGTGTTAGAGCATAATCGATTGTATGGTTGATATTTAAAAGAAGTTGCTTATATATATATATATATATATATATATATATATATATATATATATATATATATATATACATACATACATAATGTATAAGGAAAGTATTGTGACGGAGACGAAAATTCGAATTCGAGTTTTCGACGGGAGAGCACGTTTCAAGCATCCCTGATCACGAATCAAACATTTTTGAGGTGATGTGTGTGTGTGTGTCAGTGAGTCTGTGGATACGATATCTCACGAATGAATGGAGCGATTCGAATAAAATTTGGTACAAAAATCACAATCTATGAATACTGGAAACCTATTGTTTTTAAATGCAATCGAATGTTCAGAAACCACCTAAATTTTCTAGTGAAATTTTGAAAAAAATCATCAAAAAATCAAAACCTTTAATAAAGTTACGCAAGTAGACATTTCTTATATAATTTTTCTTTAGAAAACGATTGACATAAACTTTAGAATGCTAGCATGAACCGTTCTCGAGATATTGCATATTTTTCAATTAAATTTATCAAGAAATCCCATAAATAGAAAAAGAATATATTTACCGTTTTGAAACATGTTCACTTTTCATATGTAATATCATGCGATAAATTGGGTGACATCATTCTCGTGGATCTAGCTCGTTCCATTCATGAGAAAAGATACTTTGAGTAATAATTTTGTATTTGAACGCCAATAGTCATTTATCTGCTATAAGAATAACTTATTTCTTCGTCCATAACGCTTGGCGAGATGTTGGCGACGAATTTGGTGGAAAGTCGCCAACTTGCCGAGTTTTTTAAATGTTGCTAAATTAAAGAAAAACTCGCCAAATGGGTAAAAATGACGCTAAATCAATGAAAATGACGACTCATTGACGAAAATTCAATATCTTGGAAAGAATATAAATATCTACTATAAAAATAATCTATTTTTCTTTACTGTAAAAGTAGTAAATTCATTTCATTATATAAGGAAAGTCATGTGCTGCCCACATCAAAATTTTTTTTACTGTAAAAATAGTAAATTCATTGCATTATATAAGGAAAGTCATGTGCTGCCCACATCAGATTGTGTGTGTGTGTGTGTCCCATCATCAGGGGAGAAAGTTTGTCCCGAAATGCATGAAATTTTGTAGGTAACCTTGGAATAGCTCTACATAAAAGTTAGTCCGAATTTTCAGGATTAAAGGGGGACTATATATTAATAAAAAAATGCACAATTAAACCTTCCATAGACATAGCATTATGCAGCCGATATTTTTTCCGAACATTTATTTGAAGAAATTGATACCCTGTTGTTTAGCAATGCATTTAAATCAAATATGTTTATGCTGCCGGCGATAATTATTATTATTTAATTTAAATAATACAGAAATTGACATAAAGATTCATTTTATAAATGAACAGTATTGCATTTTCTATTGGATTATATCAATTATGGTCGTCGGATTTGAAGATAACGGGAATTATTGAAGTTTTCAATTTCTTACGTCATCTGTTTTATTTCAGCAAATATATTTCCTCTTATATTGTGTTTTGCCAGTTAACTCATATTTTGTTTATAGAATTGATGACACAGAATAGAAGTAATCAGGTATGTCTTTCATTTCAGCGTTTTTATTTTGGCATACTTTGATCCAATTTCATGTATTTCATAAATTTGCTTACAAACGTGAGCAGGACGGTTTATTCCCCAAATCTGCAAAAGCTCAGCAAAAATTAAGCTGTTTTAGAACGGATGCAATACTAAATATAAATTTAAAGCAACTTTAAAAATCACGATTTTTACACTGGGAAAAAAATATGGATGCCATATTTTGTTTTGAACTGGATCCCGTGATCTCTTCATATAATATGGGTGTAATTATTATTTTAATTTTTATTAAAAAAACTACTGAACTTATTTTGCTGAAATTCTTTTTATATATTTTTGTGAGATAATTTAAATATTTTCAAAAATGTTCGAAGCAATTTGTGAATTTTAACTTCGTTTAAAAAATGTTTGAAAAATTTGGTCTCATGGAGTTCAGTGTATTTCACTTTTTCAACCCGGGTGCAATCCAAAACTAATTGGGTGATATTATTCATTTACATTCCCATATGTCCAAACAGACCGTCTCATCAACATACTAAAATTTTATTCTGATAAAGTCATTTTTACTGCAGTTATCGTGCAAACGGACAGACAGACAGAATGAACAAAGTCATAAACACTTTTCAACTATGTTGGAAAGTGTTAAAAACTAACAAGAAAGATCAATCATGCATAAAGCATTGATTATGAAACACTTTCCAACTTCTTTGCAATTTCATTTAAACATCTCTAAAATGCGATACATTCCTCTGTAATGTTTTAAAATTCTCATAATACTACAATAATTTATTATATTTGAAAACTTCATCGAAAACAACTGAAATTTTTCAAATGACGTCATCGAAATATAACACTCCTGGCTCTCTCTATAAAAGCAGCATTTCGTTCATAAACATTTTCCCATTCATTTCATTCATCACAATACTATAATAATTTAATTTATTTAAAAACTTTAGACCATGCAGGTACAAGTAATTAAACACTATGCATAAAACTTCATCGAAAAAATCGTCCTTCTCTCTGTAAAATCAATGAATATTTCATTCATATCAGCTATATTGCAAACCCCATGAGCTAAATCATTTTGCGTTAAAGAAATGCAGCAATTCTTATACAACCCATTCTACATATTTTGCTGTTTACATTTTCCATAAGTGAAAAGTAGGCTTCGTTGTAGAAATAATCAAATTTGGATGATCATTTAAACTCAAATATATTGTAATTGCGTTGTTTCAGTATGTAGATGCACATAATTTAAGCAAAAATAAAGAGGTTTTAGGACGGATACAACACTAAATATGAATTAAAAAGAATAAAAATCACGATGTTATAAGATGGATGCTATATTTTATTTTGAAGTGGGTCACGTGATCTCTTCATATAATGGTCACGTGATCACTTCATATAAAATGTGTAATTATTACTTTAATTTTTATTTAAAAAACTACTGAATATATTTTTCTGAAATTTTTTTTATATATTTTCTGGGATAATATGAATATTTCCTAAAATTTTCGAAGCAGTTTGTGAATTTTAAATCCGTTTAAAAAATGTTTGAAAAATCAGGTCCCATAGGGTTCAGTGTATTTCATATTATCACCCCGGGTTCAATCCAAAACTAATTGGGTGATATTATATATTTCCATAGGTCCCACTGACCGTCTGGACAACATACTAAAATTTCATTTTGATAAAGTCATTTTTACGGCAGATATCGTGCTAACGGACAGACAGACAGACAGAATGAACAAAGTCATAAGCACTTTTCAACTTTACAAAGTGTTAAAAAAATTGGCAATTGGCATTAACTTCTACCGTGCCGTTTATGTGTTTTTTTTTTTTGTTGTTGAGACCCAGACCGTCCGACCTACCAGAAAGGTGTAAGGTAACTAGTGCCGTTTATGTGTTGTTGTTGTTGAGACCCAGACCGTCCGACCTACCAGAAAGGTTGCCGTTTATGTGTGTAATAATTGACATGCATTATATTTAGAACTCATCACTTCAGATATGCCTCAAACTCATAACAAGTTCTAAATATTATATGACATGTTGTTCCATTACTGCTTATTACACTTCCAAAAAGAAACTATCTCGTAAGGTTTACATTTTCTTCATGGGGTAGCATGAAATTGACTGCATTTTACAGCTTCAGGATGGAAGTAATTATGTTCTCTTCATTATGTGCAGTAAAAAGGCTCTCTCGTATAACAAAAAGGGGAAAAATGATCTAAAGAAATGTGATTTCAGCTTTTGTTTTATGCAGACGTTTAATGAGTATTGAAAATTAGTTTAAACCAGACTTGGAGTAGCTTCGTATAATGTAGTGTTTTTATGAGATATTCTCAAGCTCAGGCAGCAAGCATATCTTAGGAATTGCAAAATAAGTTAATCAGCACTTAAGTTAGATGGAAGATTGTTGAAAATTACGCAATCTGCTCGATCGTATAACGGATATTACGTCTCGATGCTGTCTTTGCTGTGGAACTTTATAAATTAATGCCATTGCTGTTCAGACTTAGGAAAGTAATTTATACTTGAAAGAAAATGGAGTGGAAGCAAGAATAATCAGTTGTAATTGCCTTAGCATAGGCAAGTAATCTATGGTAATATGAATGTGGACTAAGAGGTAAATTTAAAAAACAGTAATTTAAAAGGTATTTTGAAAATTCTATATAATATATTATTAGTCATATGGTGGAGAAGATTTCATTCATTTGTTCGCCTCCAGCTCTTGCCCTTCTATAATACCAGACACGCGTGGATCACTCACCTATAGTGATTAAGAGTAATTACTATGTGGCAGCAAGCCGACTCTGCTCCTGCCAAGGACATCGGATCAAAGATGTGTACCCGAATTATAAGTTCGGAGGAGAAGCTAGCTTTTGCTCTAAACGTATAATGTCGCTCTTGTAAGCACTGGGTCCCGAGTTCGGGCCCGGCGACGCTCAATCGCCACAATGATGACTGGACGTTTAAAACACGCAACCTTCTCTCTCCAACGATCTCACCTCTCAACACGAGATGGCAGCACCACGCTGAGCAGAGGCGCCTACCACTCCCTTCCTGTTTGACCACAAATGACGTCACGCCCGAGGATACACGCCTCCCGACCTTCAGCCCTCAACTGAGTCTCGGATGGGGACACGCGGGGATTTCTGGAATGGCCCCCCACCTCGCCGAAATTCGACCCGGGCTCCTCATCAGATGGGGGAGTGTGTGGCAGCAAGCCAACTCTGCTCCTGCCAAGGACATCGGATAAAAGATGTGTACCCGAATTATAAGTTCGGAGGAGAAGCTAGCTTTTGTTCTAAAAGTATAATGTCGGTCTTGTAAGCACTAGGTCCCGAGTTCGGGACCGGCGACGCTCAATTGCTACAACTATAATATTCTTTAAAGAACGCATAAAATGATTTAGTTCTTTCGAATTTTTCTAGACCCTGTGAGCGGTGAAGCAACCCATGTAATTCGAAAACAAAGTAAAATGTCTGTGAACTAGATGTGAGGAGAGAGCATATTTCAGGAAGTCTGACTTTGGGTGGCGAAAGACCATCGTAATTATCATGGAATCCAAAATTTCAGCAGAGACTAATGAGAATTATTTTAGTGTAGTCTGATGATATCAGGTAGGTCCTCTGTGTATATTTTGGAATGAGACAGATTTGAGGAAAAGAGACGATGCAACTGCAGGTAGCAAGACATGCAGAGACAGCTAGCGGTCAGGCTGAGCCATGACAGCGATACCAGTTTCAGAAAGATGTTCGAAAACTACTACATAAAGTCCTACGTGCTCTCCATTGAGTGATATGCTCACTTATGTAAAATGTAAACAGCAAAATATGTAGATTGAGTTGTATAAGAATTGCTGTATTCCTTTAACGCAAAATTATTTAACTCATGGAGTCTGCATAGCTGATGTGAATGAAATATTCGTTGATTTTATAGAAAGAAGGACGATTTTTTTCGACGAAGTTTTAAGCATAGAGTTTAATTACTTGTAGCTCCATGGTCTTAAGTTTTTACATAAAATAAATTATTTTAATACTGTGCTGAATGAAATGAATGGGAAAATGTTATGAATGAAATGCTGCTTTTATAGAGATATTCAGGCGTGTTATTTTTTCTATGACGTCATTTGAATGCATTTCAGTTGTTTTCGATGATGTTTTCAAATATAATAAATTATCGTAGTATTATAATAGTTTTAAAAATATTACCGAGGAATGTATCGCATTTTAGAGATGTTTAAACCAGGCAATTTATATTCCAATGCCGTCATTTGAATGAAGTTCATTTTTTTCGATGAAGGTTTAAGTTTTCAAATATAATAAATTAATGTAGTATTGTGATAAGTTTTAAAATATTACCGAGGAATGTATTGCATTTTAGAGATGTTTAAATAAAATTGCATTGAAGTTGGAAAATGTTTCATAATCAATGCTTTAAGCATGATTGATCTTTCTTGTTCCTATTTCTTTAAATTTAGTTTAATTGCACAAACTAATGCAGATAATTATTTAATATTACTCTGAATTTGCAGTTTTAATTAATTCCATTTTCCTAGACTGTGCGTATTTTCAAAGGCGACGTGGCAAAAATTCAAAATACTAAAATATCTTGAAAATGGTTAGTTCTAGAACTATGGGGTTCTTATCGTCGACAAAAAATGCGTACAAAGCAAGCATTTAATTGATACATTTAAGCACATGCAGGTTTTTTAGATTTTGATGGTTTTTGCGGGCCTATGAGCCATTTCGCAAGAATAAAAAAATGTTTTTAATCTAAATTATGCCAAAATCTAAATCTAATCAGCACCGAGGTAACCCATAAATTACTTTTCTATGAAATTTTATAAATTTTAGTCAATTAGTTTTCTGCTAGAGTGGATATATATTTTTTTACGAGCCATTTCGCAGAACAGGGCAGATTCTTTATTTCCGAATCGTACTAAAATCTAATAAGCACCAGGGTAACCCACAGCTAACGTATTTACCGAATTTTGTAAAATTTGGTCCATTAGTTTTTTAGTTAGAGTGGATACATACATAGCACAGGCACACACAGAGACGTCGGCTGATCAAACGGCTGCTTTATGGCCTCGGATGAGTCGGGCTGTCTGGGTATTCCATACACAGAGACGTCACTTTAAAAATAGTTTTTATTGGGTGTTCGAAACATGATTCAAAATATTAAAATATCTTGAGAATGGTTAGTTCTAGAGTTATGGGGTTCTTATCGTCGTCAAAAAATATGTACAAAACAAGCATTTAATTGATACATTTGAGCACATATAGGCGTTTTCGTCAAAAACTCAAGTTGCGATTTTCGAAACTATTCTAATACTTTCACCATACAGGGTGTCCCAAAAAGATTGAAACGCGCTGGTGGAGATAAGTGGGCAATATAAATTGCAAAAATGTTGAAATTAAGGTAGGAAATGAGACTACGTTAATGAAATAGTCCTCCCATTCATTTTCAAAAAGTTACACTTTTTAAATTTTTAGACGACCCCCTTAGACAAATTGGGTCAATCAGAAAATTTTTATTTTTAATGAACAATATCATTAAAAAACCCGCATATATGTATCTTTAAAAATGAGCGAGTTATATTTAATTGAAAATTGAACATTGTGAATGGGGACGATATATCAAATTAGAAATGTAAATTTGCGACATATCACATAAAAGATAAAACTGGATGATGATACATAAGATACCCAACCGCGTAGTGAGTACTACTGCTTTATATGATTTCTGTCTGTGTAGTGCTTTATTTAGATACATTTATGATAAAAAAATTTTGACACATATTAACGTATTTTTGATCCAAACAATTTCCATCGTCAATTTGTTTATGATCCCTATTTTCACTGATGAAACAGCCTTTCACATGGTACGGAAAAGTGGCATAAGTCAGATTTTTTCCTTTAACATAATTCAGTTGATTTTAAAGATACAGATATGCAGGGTTTTTTAATGATCTTGTTGCATTAAAAATAAAAAATTTCTGATTGACCAAATTTATCTAAGGGGGTCGTATAAAAATTTAAAAAGTGTAACATTTTGAAAATGAATGGGAGGACTATTTCAATAACATAGTCTTATTTCCTACCTTACTTTCAGCATTTTTGCAATTTACATTGCCCACTTATCTCCAACAGATAAAGAATTAAAGCGTGTTTCAATCTTTTTTGGAGACCCCGTATATTGCCATGTACTGTGTAGAAAGTAAAATGGGCGAACATTTTATATTTCTATAAACATGTAGATTGCGGTATTTAATACAATATTTCATCTCCGATCACTGTCTGGTGCCTTATTTTCAGCATTTTCAAGTATTTTGATCTAAAAACCAGTTCATTATAGCATTATTTTCAATAATTTTATTCAAAGCCAACAGACGATTTCAGTATTTGAAACGTACCTCCTTTACCATACTTACCTCAATGGGATAAATTCAAATATATAAATAAATTTATTGATAAAATTAAAAAAAAATATTATCCGCTGTTGCTATAAATTAAAATATCTCAAGAACGGTTGATTGTACACCCATAGAATTAATTTAGGATTTTTAGGATATTTTTTTTTCTGAGCGGCATGTTTTAAAAACAAATGTTGTGTGTCTAGCAGGTTTGGAGTTTTAGCTGAAAGAATGTTAGAACAAATAAATAAATAAATAAATTCGCGGTTTATAAATGTTTTGAACAAAATTTCAAGATTTTAGACTTTTCTCATTAAAAGTCAATTCCCATGTGTTATCAAAATTTCAAGTTTCTCTCTTCAACACTTTTGGCTGTGTAATTCAGCCCTTAGTCAGTTGGTCTTACTCACTTATATGATATAGACAGCGATATTTTATAAAATATTTTCTTCTGTGAAAAGCTTCTGTGCATATCACTGCGAAAAAATACGAAATTTATCTAATAATTCCTAACATAAACCGTTTATTTCCTGTCCTTTTCCACCCCGATAAATTCCCCAGTATCGTCGTTGATGGCAAACGTCCCTTTCTTTGTCATGGAAATGCGATCGTTGGTCTACAGGTCACTTTCCATTTCTCGTCTGCAGCAAACGATTCTAGGATTCCAACCGTCCTCCAGGGCACACTCTTTCCCTCCCTCTTCGGAAAGAGAGAAAAAAGCTTTGATTTCCTGTTGCTTTTGGTTTCGTCAAATTGAACCGGCTCTCAAGTGGCCCGGGCACTGTGGACTGAAGACCCCCACCCACACACACACACATACACACTTTATTCTTTACACACGGCCTCCTGTCCTGTGGGAGGTGGAAGTATGTATTATATTTTGTCGCTGATGTTCGTCGGAAAAGAGCTTTTAAGAACTGAATTTGCCGTGTTTATATTTAATCTTTCGTAATGTGTTTCTGTATCTTTTTTCCACGCTTTCGCAGAGTTTAGAATTGAAATTTTTAAGCTAGTGCGGATTTGATTCTCTTATAAAATCACGGGGCAGGGGGACAGGTTATTTCAGACCTACATTTTGTGTATAGAAAATGAATCTTGTTATATCTTGTGAATCTTGTGTTCACGTATAAGAATGTCGTCTTGTTTTGAGTGTAATTTATGAATAACCTAAAGTGTCAGGTGATGTGCAAGGGTGGAACTACCGTATCGCGGGGAGTAAAGGTTGTAGAAGGGCACACACACACAAAATGGGGAATGTGTGTTTAAGGAATTATAAATGACAGAGGTTCAAGACAGAATCTCGCGGAGAAAAAAAAAACCCTATTATTTGCAGTTCCATCACTAATGATATGTAATTATTTCATGAATCACATTATTATTTTTCTTTTCAGAATCTCCAGAATCTTTTCAGAATTGTGCCTTCAAATACGATTTGGATAACTTTTTGGGAAAAATGATTTCAATTCCGGTAGAAATTTAATGGAAGAGTGCGTGTGTTTGTGTGTATATATATATATATATATATATAGATACTATTGCTCTACCTGAAACAGGCATGTGTTTGGGTTAGTTAGAGTTAAATACTCAGACCTGAGGAGGAATTTAACTCCGACTAATCATCGAATTTGGGCTGGTGCTGTTCTCTTCTCTTATCGGCATTATGGCCGTGAATTTGCTTCTATGGTGATGTTAATATTACTTGAATTTTTTTTTTATTATTATTACATAAATTTTTATTATTATATATTTCCTATATATATATATATATATATATATATATATATATATATGGTAAATACTATCGCCATTGTCATCAGAAACTGGCTATTTTTTCGGTTTTAATTCGAATTGTATGGCTATCCTGACGAGAATACAATTTCGAACTAACCGCCGTTTGTTGTGTAGTTTCAGTTGATTGTTCTCCATGTCTTGATCTTTAATCTTGAGCTATTTATTACTGCTTTTTCTCATATTTGCCGTATTTGCTTTCTTATTTTATATATATTTATACATATATACCTTATTAATTGGGATTTTTGTATACTTATATCCTTCTCACCCCCTTTCCATTATAGTGATAAGTTACCTTCTATTTTTATCCTTAGTCTTGGTCTATAGTTATTTATTTGTAACAGATATGCTAGAGATGGGTTTTTTTGTACTTACCGTAGTTTATGCATAGTTTTCGGTTAAAATTTTCAATTTATATATATATATATATATATATATATATATATATATATATATATATATATATATATATATATATATATATATATATATATATATATATATATATATATATATATATATATATATATATAAGCATACTGTTAACCAAAGCATGAAAATATTCAGAATAAAATTAGGTATAAAAGTGCTTAGTCTTCGTATTATCCCGTTTATCATTTAAATATGATAGTTTGTCCAAAAATAACTTTCCAACTCCTATGATGACCTTCCAAAACTTGGCCTTATAAAGAGATGGCTAGAAGAACAAAAGGGAGTACATTACATTACAAAGTACTAGAATAAATATGATTGCATGTAAAAAATTATGTATTCAATCCAGAAATTTGTGTTTAAAGACAAATATTACAACAAATCATTGCAGTTAACGCAAAAATATTGATTTAGACAATAAATATATGCGCAATTTAGAAGTAAAATTTTGCGATACTGGTAGTCTTGCATAAATAAATAATTTATTATTATTGCTCTTCCTTTATAATAATACCTAAACAAATAATTTCTTTTGAAGAATTTTAATGTTGTAATCTTCTGAAAACATTTTTACTTCCCCTGGAATACATGGTAATGTATAGGGAAAGTATTGGAATCATGCCGAAAATCGCAACTCCAGTTTTCGACGGATCTACACGTTTCGAGACCTCTAGAATACGAAAAAACTATTTTTAGCGTGACGTCTGTGTGTGTGTCTGTGTGTCTGTCTGTCTGTCTGTGCAGATTTTATATCCACTCTAACTAAAAAACTAATTGACCGAATTTCAAAAAATTTGGTAGGTAAGTCACTTGTGAACGAATCTGGTGCTGATTAGTTTTGGGTATAACTCGGGTTAAAAGAACCCGCCTTTTTTTTGCGAAATGGCCCTCAAAAGCTTGTATCCACTCTAACTGAAAAACTAATGGACCGAATTTCACAAAATTTGGTAGATAAGTCGCTTGTAGGCCACCCTGGTGCTGATTAGATTTTGGTGTAATTCGAAAAAAAATAACCTGCCTTTTTTTTGCAAAATGGCCCGCAAAAATCATCAAAATCTAAACTTAAGAACTACGTATGCTCAAATATAGCCATTAAATGCTTGTTTAATACGTAATTTTTAGCGAAGAAAAGAATAAGACCAACCCCATTACACTAGGACTAGCCGTTCTCGAGATATTTTAGGTTTTCGTATTTTTCCTACACCATTTTTAAAATAAGTCCAGTTTTCAAATGAGAATGAAAATTGAATTAAAAATTAATTAAATTTAATTTAAATAAATAGAACGTGAATATAAGTCTGCAGGGAAAGTCATGTGCTGCCCACATCAGATTTTTACTTCCCCTGCAATACATGGTAATGTATAGGGAAAGTATTGGAATCATGCCGAAAATCGCAACTCCAGTTTTCGACGGATCTACACGTTTCGAGACCTCTGGAATACGAAAAAACTATTTTTAGTGTGACGTCTGTATGTGTGTCTGTGTGTCTGTCTATCTATGTGTCTGTGTGTGTGTGTGTGTGTCTGTCTGTCTGTCTGTGCAGATTTTGTATTCACTCTAACTCAAAAACTAATGGACCGAATTTTATAAAATTTGGTAGGTTAGTCACTTGTGGGCGAATCTGGTGCTGATTCGTTTTGGGTACGATTCGGGTTAAAAGAACCCGTCAATTTTTGCGAAATGACCCGCAAAAACCTGTATCCACTCTAGAGGAGAAACTAATGGACGGAATTTCACAAAATTCTGTAGATAAGTCGCTTGTGGGTCACCCTGGTGCTGATTAGATTTTAGTATGATTCGGAAGAAAATAACCTGCCTTTTTTTGCAAAATGACCCTCAAAAATCGCCAAAATCTAAAATAAAAAACTACGTATGCTCAAATATACCCATTAAATGCTTGTTCAATACGTAAATTTTAGCGAAGAAAAGAATAAGATCAACCCCATTAGGACTAGCCGTTCTCGAGATATTTTAGTTTTTTCATATTTTCTCTACGCCACCTTTGAAAATAACTCCAGTTACCAAATGAGAACGAAAATTGAATTAAAAGTGAATTAAATTTAATTAAAATAAAGAAAACGTGGATATAAATAAGTTTGCAGAGAAAGTCATGTGTTGCCCACATCAGATTTTTTCTATTTCTTCTGCCATTTAAAAGCAGTTTTTGTTATTACCGTGTGTAAATAGCGTTGCTGCTCGAACCGGGAATTGAACCTTAGATCTCCAAACTGACCAGCCGTTGGGCCAGCCGTTGGGCTCTGCCGTTGAGCTACTGGGACGAAATTCCCAGCTCCTATCGTCGAAGTGGACTCTGTACCTTATGTATATTTTTTGTATACGAGTATCTACATCGATCAACTTCGACTACACTCTGATTTAAATTCTTTAAGATTAAAGTATTTGGTTCCCAATCCCCTGGTCTATATTGGAGCAATTTTAGGCCTAAACTCCTTTTCTCGCATTTATCCACTGTGACAATTTGAAAAATCTGATGTGGGCAACACATGACTTTCCTTATATAATGTAATGAATGTACTACTTTTACAGTAAAAAAATGGGTTTTTCTTATAGTAGATACTAATATTCTTTCCAAAATATTGAATTTTCGACAATTAGTGGTCATTTTCATTGATTTAGCGTCATTTTTATCCATTTAGCAAGATTTTCGTTAATTTGGCAACATTTCAAAAAGTCGCCAAGTTGGCGACATTCCGCCAATTTCGTCGCCAAAATCTCGCCAAGCGTTATGGACGAAGAAATAAGTTATTCTTACAGCAGATAAATAATTGTTGACGTTCAAATACAAAAGTATTAGTCAAAGTATCTTTTTTCATGAGTGGAACGAGCTAGATCCACGAGAATGATGTCACCCAATTTATCGCATGATATTACATATGAAAAGTGAACATGTTTCTCAATAGGATTTTTTTTTCTATTTTATATGACTTTTTGATAATTTTTTTGAAAAATGTGCAATATCTCGAGAACGGTTCATGTTAGCGTTCTAAAATTTATGTTAATCGTTTTCGAATGAAAAATTACATAAGAAATGTCTATTTGCGTAACTTTATTAGTGGTTTTGATTTTTTGACGATTTTTTCAAAATTTCATTCGAGCATTTATGGGGGTTCTGAACATTCGATTGCGTATAAAAACAATAGGCTTCCAGTGTCTTTGGATTGTGATTTTTGTACCAAATTTGGTTCGAAACGGTCCATTCGTTCGTCAGTTATCGTCTCCACAGACCCACTGACACACACACACACACACACACACACACACACACACACACATCACTTCAAAAATGTTCGATTCGTGATCAGGGATGCTTGAAACGTGCTCTCCCGTCGAAAACTCGAATTCGAATTTTCGACCCCGTCACAATACTTTCCTTATATATTATGTATATAAGGAAAGTAAAAATCTGATGTGGGCAGCACATGACTTTCCCAGCAGACTTAGTAATAATTCATTAGATTGAGTTTAATTGCACCAAATAAAACTAAATTTGCATTTTTAATTCAATTTTTGTTTTTATTTGGTAACTGGACATTTTTCCGATAGCGGCGTAACAAAAATGCAAGAAATTTCAAATATCTTGAGAACGGTTAGTCCTAAAGTATAATAGCGTGTGTTATATTCTTTTCCTCGTCAAAAATTGCGTATAAAACAAGAATTTAATTGATACATTTCAGCATACATAGTCTTTTTTTTTTTTTTTTAGATTTTAGCAATTTTTGCGGGCCATTTCGTAAAAAAAGGCAGGTTGTTATTTTCCGAATCGTACCAAAATCGAATCAGCACCAGAGTATCCCACAAGTAACTTTCCTACCAAATATTGTGAAATTCGGTTAATTAGTATTTTAGCTAGGGTGGATACATGAAATTTTTCGGGCCATTTCTTAAAAAAAAGCCGGGTTTTTCTTTTCCGAATCATACCAAATTCTAATCAGCACCAGAATATCCAACAAGTAACTTATCTACCAAATTTTGTGAAATTTGGTAAATTAGAATTTTAGTTTCAGCGGATAAATTAAATTTTTACCGGTCATTTCGCAAAAAAAGGCGGGTTCTGTTTTTACGAATCGTACCAAAAACTAATCAGCACCAGGGTCACACTCAAGTGACTTACCTACCAAATTTTATGAAATTCGGTCCATTAGTTTTTGAGTTAGAGTGGATACATACATTGCACAGACACACACATAGACGTCACGCTAAAAATAGCTTTTTCGTATTCTAGAAGTCTCGAAACGTGTAGATCCGTCGAAAACTCGAGTTGCGATTTTCGATATGATTCCAATACTTTCCCTATACACTACCATGTATTGCAGGGAAAGTAAAAATATTAGTATTGTTGGCTCTTTGTCATTGAAACTCGGTAGTTGGCCAACGGATGACTTTCCATTTGGCAGCAAACGATTCTGAAATTCTAACCCCCTTTGCTCCCCCTTCTTTTATCTTATTATGAAAAGAACGAAAAATGCTTTGATTTTCTATTTGTTTGGGGTCCATCAAATGGGTCAAGAAAGTGACCAAATATCTATGGATCGCCGTTTTTTCCGAGCACACGGCTGCCATTCCTTTGGGGGGCTAGAGCCTGAAGAATATGGCATCGCTGATATTTGCCGAGAAAGAGCTTTTTCAAAACTCAGTTTGTAACGTTTGTATTTAATCTTTCATAATGTGTACTGTTATACGTTTTTATCTTTCTCCCCTTTTGCAAAGGTTAAAAATGTTCAATTTCTCTGCAGGGATTTCTTTCCTTTTAAGTCCATGAGCCACAGAGTAAAGATCTTCCCTCTTTGACCTTTTGGAAGCAAAGTGAATCTTGTTAGAAAATATTGGGGCGGGAAGTGTGTAGTTCATTTTTAAGAATACATTTTATAAGGAAAGTTAAAAGTTATTTTGCAAATTCGCAATCCTTTTTAACAGGTTTAGAAATGTTTTCGGTGAAAAGTTATTTTGTGTCTTCGGATTATTTATACCAAATTACACACAGTGGATTTTGTTTTGTATAGATGTTGCAGATAGGTGTTCAATACAAGAACCTTGATAAAACATTGCTTTAGAAATATTCTAGCATGATAGTTCTATGTATCAAATAACGATTATATACAACTACTTTATCTGATTTTTTTATTAGTTATCTAATAGCAGTACACACTGCTAATAGCAATAGCATTACACACTGATAAAAATTACAGAAAATATGCTTCACGGAGTGTGGGTAAAAATTGTGCCAACATCCTGTCATATAAATTTCCACATGATGTAATTTTGTGTGTGTGTATGTTGTATTTTTACTTGTAAACGCAGTTAAAGCATGGAAATTCTCCAGCCTTAATTGGCAGGATTTGTATAATAGGTGCATAACAGGTGATGGTAGTATTTGCAACGCTTCGTGCTGTAAAAATGCTTTGATTATACATCAATTTTTTACAGTGCAAGCTCCCAAAATAACTTTCAACTAGTGAAACATAAAAGAACACCGATGCATATTGTTCGCTTTTCATTTACATAAATCACTTTCTGTGTAGTGACAGTGTAGCTTTTACGTCGACCGGGTTGATTTATTATGTTTAAATCTATATAAATAAAATTGAAAATCTGTCTGTCTGTCCCATCATCACGAGAGAACGGCTGAACCGAATTTGATGAAATTTTGTGAGTAGCATGGAAATAGCCCTACTTAAAATTTAATCTATGTTTGGAGTTTCTCCGACCAGTTGTTCTCGAGATATTAGTAAAAAACGAAACTTTCGTTTGTCTCATCATCACGAGAGAACGGTTAAACCGAATTGAATGAAATTATTTGGGTAGCCTTGAAATAGCCCCCATAAATTTTGTCCAAGTTTGGGGTTTCTAAGACTAGGGGTTATCGAGATATTAATGAAAAACGGAACTTTTTCCTAGGAGTTCTACTCTCTAACTCCGTAGTTTATCCAAACGAAAAGGATGAAAATCGTTTGTTTAAAACGTCAAAGAGAAATAAAACTTTATTTCTGAGTTTGGTGGAGATTTTTTGCGCTAATTAGTCACTATCTGAAAGCATGAATTGTTTGAAATATAAATTTAAATGGAAAAATCTACCTCCATGGCTTATATTTTTCACAAGCTTTTACTGAACGATGAAAAGTATAAAGAAATCAAAATGGTTATTTAATTTCACATTTTATGAGGAAGATTCTATCTTATATCATGTTGCTCGGCAACTCAATAAAATTAAATGTGTTTGTTAATGATTATTATTTATTCGATTTGAATAATAAATAGATGGATATAAAAATATATTTTAGAAAAAAACGGTTTGATTTTTCTTTTAATTATATTAATTGCGAACTGCGTACATTACTTTCACTTATTTTGGTAAAGAGCTTTTAAGCTTATATATTGTGTTTAGCTAATAAACTCATATATTCTGTCTACCCAATAAATTCATTTATCCGATTGTTAAAACAGAAAAAGAGTAGAACGGGTATATCTTCTAATAATATTTTAGTGTTTTCATTTTTTATATACAAACTGGAACACGATATTTTATTCAGATCTGCAAATTTAGAGCTACGAATTTGGCTGGATATCGCTAACTTGGCAAATTTCTTAAACGTTGCCAAATTGATTGGAATGTCTCCAAATTGATAAAAACGATGTAAATAATAGGCATTTATTTTGTTTTGCTAGAAGAAAGTACTGAACTGGTGTTTCGTTAGCATTTGTCTGTCAGTCCAACCGTCTTACTTAGTAACACATTTAGCGAATTTTTAAAATATCACCAAATTGATAAAAATGTTTGTAAATCCATAAGAATATCTTGAAATTGATAAAATTGCGCTAAATAAATGAAATTGTGTTTTTTAGGGTATAATATTTTGATGACGATTCGTCAATTTATCGCCAAGTGGGACTGTCAGTTCTACAGTCCCACTTGGCGATAAATTTGGCGATTTTTTAAAATGCCGCAAAACTTTCATTAGAGATCGCATTATTCAGACGATATTTTGACCACCAATTTATTTGCAGCAAATCATAACATGTCGCTTAGCAACGGATTTAAATCCAGTGTTTTATGAGGAAGAAGATTTTTATTAAATATTTTCCGATTTTAATACTGAAAATATGTATATAAATAAATTTCATTGCCATCATATTTTTGACTGGATAATATCAATTACGATCTTCAGATTTAAACATTATTATTATTGATGTTTTCGGGGATTATGGATTCAGAGATTATTAATATTTTCAATTTCTTATGCCGTTGTTTTATGGCAGCAAAAATGGTTGAAACTCATATATTGTACGTTGTACGAGTAATCTTCTGCAAATGCACGGCTATAGCTTCTAATCTCTGAGAATATAAATAGTACAGGTATATTGGCATATATTGGAATCAAGTACGGCCTTCTGGTATGAAGATTACGGGATTATTGATATTTTTAATTTATTAATTAATCTCTTTTATTTTGACAAATATTTTTAAGACTCATATTATAATACGGGTAATATTTTACTAACATTAGGACATATCTTCTAATCTACGACATTATAAGTAGTACGGGTATATCTTCCCATATAATTTTAGCACTTTCATTTCGGCACATATTGTAATCAATTACTGCCTTCTGGTTTAAAGATTACGGATTTATTGATATTTTCAATTTATACATGTAATCTACTATTACAGGTTATATCTTCTAATATTCGCGTATATAAGTAGTACGGGTCCCATACAATTTTAACGCTCTTATTTTGCATATATTGATTCAATTCCATATTTTTTGTAAATGTGTTTACAAAAGAGGCCAGGATGTTTTAATCTTCAGATCTGCCCGTGAAGATAATTTTGAATAACGAGAACATTCCTTAACTTCTTTTTAGGAGCATTATGTTAAATATTTTAGCAGAATATTTTGACTAAAAATGTCGTTTAGTATACTACAGAAATTTGCACAAGATTGTGAATTTTAAGTTTCTTTACATTATATACTCCGTACGAAGAACGGGTATGCTGCTAGTATCTATATAAATAAAATTGAAAATCTGTCTGTCTGTTTGTCCCGTAATCACAGGAGAACGGCTAAACCGAATTTCATGCAATTTTGTGGGTAGCCTGGAAATAGTCCCATTTAAAATTTAGTCCATGTTTGGAGTTTCCACGATCAGTGGTTCTCGAGATATTAGTAAAAAACGAAATTTTCGTTTGTCTCATCATCACGGGAGAACGGCTGAACCGATTTTGATGAAATTTTGTGGATAGCCTTGAAATAGCCCCCATAAATTTAGCCCAAGTTTCGAGTATCTAAGACCATGTGTTGTCGAGATATTAATGAAAAACGAAACTTTTTCCTAGGAGTTCTACTCTCTAACTCCGTGGTTTATCCAAACGAAAAGCTTGAAAATCGTTTGAAAGTGAATTAAAACCTTATCTCTGAGCTTGATGGGAGATGTTTGGCGCTAATTAGTCACTTTCTGAAAACATGAATTGTTTGAAACATGATTTAAATGGGAAATCTATCTCCATGGTTTATATTTCACAAGCTTTTACTGAACAATGAAAAGTATAAAGAAATCAAAATTGTTATTTAATTTCGCAGTTTATGTGGAAGATTCTATCTTATATCATGTTGCTCAGAAACGCGATTAAATTAAATCTGTCTGTTAATTTTAATTATTATTTTTTCGATTTGGATAATAAATAAATGGATATAAAAATATATTTTAGAAAAGAACGATTTGATTTTTCTTATAGCACTTTTGACTGGATAATATCAATTACGGTCTTCAGGTTTAAACGTTATTATTATTGATATTTTCGGGGATTATTGATTCAAGGATTATTGATATTTTCAAGTTATTATGCAATTATTTTATTATGACAAAAATTGTTTAAACTCATATATTGTATGTCGTACGAATCTTCTACAAATACACGTGTATATCTTTTAATCTACGAGAATATAAGTAGTACAGATATATTGGCATATGTTTTGATATATATTATCGTATATTGGAACCAATTACGGCCTTCTGGTATAAAGAGTACGGGAGTTATTGATATTTTCAATTTATTACGTAATCTCTTTTTTTTTGGCTTTTATTTACGTTACCTCTTTTATCTTTTTTAGATTTTTGAGACTCGTATTGTAATACGGATAATTTTCTACTAACACACTGGTATATTTTCTAATCTGCGACAATATAAGTAGTACGGGGTTGCATATATTGATTCAATTCCTTTTTTTTTGTAAATTTACTTACAAAAGGGGGCCAGGATGTTTTATTTTTCAGATCTGCCCGTGAAGATAATTTTGCATAGTGAGAACAGATATTCTTAAACTTTTCTTTAGGAGCAATAAATTTAATATTTTAACAGAATTTGCACATGATTGCGAATTATAAGTTTCTTTATATTATATACTCCGTACGAAGAACGGGTATGCTGCTATAGTCAGTAATAAATGAAATCAGTAAAATTATATAATTATCAAATATTAGCAGAAATCCCGTGTAAGTTACATCTTTGCTATAAAATGTCAACATTTTACAATCATAAAATCTTCTATTAACAATGAAATGATTTATTTGCATAAATTTGAATCACATAATCATGAGACGTTAATACAAGAAAGAGCCAAATTTGTCTCAATTATTTATAAAAACTATGCAATTTATGTTTTAATTTTACAAAAAATTTTATTCTATAACCTGGTTCAACGCGTCCAATTTCATTTATAAGAGCTTTTATTTAAAGCCAGTTCTAAAACATCCTATAACGCCTCAGTATTCCGCACCTTGCGTCACTTCAAAAGCACTCAGCTATTCCGCGCTGCCACAAACATTTGCCCAGACCCTTATCAAAGCAGACACCCTCAACTAATTCGGGCCATAGGGTTGATAACAACGTATAGAAAAAAAAAATACATTTCGAGAGGAGGTATTTTAATAGGTCCCGGAGTTCCCTCCCCCCTCCCCTATGATCCACTGCGGCCGTAAGACAACAAAGCTCCGTTGGAATAAGGCCAGATGAGTGCTTGGAAAACAAGTGAAGGGATATTGTCCAATGCATGACGGTCATTTATATGAAGAACAGATGGTATATGCTGCAGTAAAGAGAAGATTGATCTAAAAGTAAACATGATCATAAAACTTGTTAAAGAGAGCATTGTTAAATCTAGGATCTCTCTCTCATTGCAGAGACCAGTATTCTTGGGTCGGTTTGAACCTTTTTAGCTCTCTTCAGCTAAATAGCCAAATTCTGTCACCAAAAAAAATGTACTATGCTCGTATTTGCAATGATTATGTCATAAATATGGTCATGCCTATTTAATGGAAGAAGATGTTCAGAGTCTGCATGGATCGGTTTCAAACTTTCTAGCCCTCTTCCATAGAATAGCCCAAATTCTGTCAACAGGAAAACTTACTATGCGCATATTTGCGATGGTTATGTCATAAAAATGGTCGTGCCTATTAAGTGGAGAAGGATGGTTGGTTTCACAGAGTCCGTAAAGCTCAGGGTTCAGGTGATCTTAAGTTTGAAACTTATTATAGGAGAAATTTCATGTGTGTATATTAGGTTTAAATTTCTTCAGTTTTATGCTTAAGATAATAAGGGGATATAAGGAAATTATTATGTACGCCGTTTCTGGTTTAAAATTATAATCATGAAAAACTATGGGATATAAAGGAACATAGATCTAAAGTACTAAAATACAAAAGTGTTATTTTCACAATTAAGGATGCAAAACATATAAGATAAATGTCTTGACGCTTTTGTGTGTCAAACGCCCTTCATCGGAGGCATCAAGAAGCCCAATACGAACGAAAATTTGCATACAGTTGGTCCAGAGTCAAAAACGCATGCAATAACTGCCTTCCTTTGTAACTGTTCTACACCTTTCGGGTGAGCAGATCGACTTGGGTAATAAATCCAATAAGAATTGTATAAATGTGTGCATAAAAACATAGCGAACAGGGAAAAATAAAAATAAATAATACATAAGAAATTTTACAGCAAACTGGGAGAGAGCCTTTCTTAAATGGTTAAGTAATGTTTTGACTCTTATTGAATCAAGTATTGGACGCCAAGCAAAGCTAAGATTCTGAATTACGTCGTTATTGTAAACAGAATCAAATAAACTTATTCAATGAGAAGAATGTTCCGGGAGTTATTACAGCAGGTTAAAAGAACCCAAATGCTCTTATAGAACTTTTAGCTGAAGCCTGCCCTAAAACAGTGTATATAGTTCTCCCCCCCCCCCCATTGTTTCCCCCTGCATCGCTCTTAAAAACAGCCAGCTTTCTAGCACTTCCACAAACGTTTACCAAGATCATCTTCAAGGAAGATACACTCATTTAATTGGATACACAGTGTTGATAAAAGTTGGAGAAAAAAATAAATGTCTAAAAGCCTTACTTCAATAGGTGCTCCACTGCGATTTCGCAGTGCTCGAAAGACAATACAGAAACCTAGTTGATTAAATAAGACCAGACGAATATGCGTAGGAAACAAGAAAGGGAATATTGTCTTATGCATGGAGATCATTTATATGAGGAATAAATAGTAGAGTGAGTTTAGACATTTTATTAGATCTATTTCAGAAGGATGGTAGTGTTGCATTCCTAACTCATTTTTTTCCCAGAAAAATAAGCCAATAAATAATAATAAGCAACAAAATCATGTTGTAACTGATATATTCTAATCGTATATTGAGGGTTTGACCTACTCGCTTCAACAAATCCTCCTGTTATAGTGTCCAGGCAGCAATTTTTGCCCTGATCAGCTGAGCTCTTATTTTTACATACTCACGTGTTCATAACCTAACTGGGAAATACCTAATGGAATAAACACAGCATAAATTGTTGTACGAATAAAACAAGAAAGATCAATCATGCATAAAGCAATGATTATGAAATACTTTCCAACTTCAATGCAATTTCATTTAAACATATCTAAATTGCGATACATTCCTCGGTAATATTTTAAAAACTATCACAATACTACATTGGTTTATTATATTTGAAAACTTAAAATTTCATCGAAAAAAATGAACTTCATTCAAATGACGGCATTGAAATATAAATTGCCTGGTTTAAACATCTCTAAAATGCGATACATTCCTCGGTAATATTTTTAAAATTATTATAAATCTACAATAATTTATTATATTTGAAAACTTCATCGAAAACAACTGAAATTTATTCAAATGACCGCATCGAAATATAACACTCCTGGCTCTCTATAAAAGCAGCATTTCATTCATAAATATTTTTCCATTCATTTCATTCATCAAAATACTATAATAATTTATTTTATTTAAAAACGTAAGACCATGGAGGTACACGTAATTAAACTTCTATGCGTAAAACTTCATCGAAAAAATCGTCCTTTTCTCTGTAAAATCAATGAATACTTCATTCATATCAGCTACATTGCAGACTCAATGAGCTAAATAATGTTGCGTTAAAGAAATGCAGCAATTCTTATACAACTCATCTACATATTTTGCTGTTTACATTTTCCATAAGTGAAAAATAGGCTTTGTTGTAGAAATAATCAAAGTTGGATGATGATTTGAATTCAAATATATTGTACAGTATATAGATGCACAGAATTTAAGCAAAAATAAAGCGGTTATAAAGCGGTTTTAGGACAGATACAACCCTAAATATGAATTAAAAAGAACTTTAAAAATTACGATTTTGACACAAGATGGATGCCATATTTTATTTTGAAGTGGGTCACGTGATCTCGTCATATAATGGCCACGTGATCGCTTCATATAAAGGGTGTAATTATTATTTTAATTTTTATTTAAGAAACTACTAAATATATTTTGCTGAATTTTTTTTTATATATTTTATGGGATAATTTGAATATTTCATAAAACTTGTGGAGCAATTTGTGAATTTTAAATACGCTTAAAAAATGTTTGAAAAATTAGGTCCCATAGTGTTCAATGTATTTCATTTTTCAACCCGGGTTCAATCCGAAACTAATTGGGTGATATTATTCATTTATATTCCCATAGGTCCCACAGACCGTCTGAACAATATACTAAAATTTCATTTTGATAAAGTCATTTTTACGGCAGTTATCGTGCTAACAGACAGACAGACAGAATGAACAAAGTCATAAACACGTTTCAACTTTGTTGTGAAGTGTTAAAAAGAAGCAGAAGCATGAGGGATTTCTTCATTGTAAACAAGCCACAGCTGAAATGAGAACATCGTAACAACAAAAACACTTAAATACAGAAAAGGTGTCGCCACCTAGTGTTAATTATAAAATATAAGTAATGAGCTCATTTGGTGGCAATCCTGAAAATTTTCGGCCTCAATTTAAAGAGTTGAAAATGTAAGGTTCTGTCCCATATCTAGATAGATATGTCATTTGAGTACAAGTGTTGACATTCAGCGGTTAGAAGTTTATGTTCTTGCCTGGATCATACGTAATTGATATTTTGTATAAGCCGCTTTTTTAATTCGGCTCGGAGAAAAATAATTTTATCTCTTCCAAAACTGACCAATAGTATTAGCTTGTTAAATTTTTACAATTTCTGTTTCATTTCTCATTTAAAAAAAACAACAACACAAGATTCACACCTGGATATATGGACAAAAATTGTTTTTAGTTGCAGTCAAACATGAAATGTTCTGTATTGTTCACTGTAATTCTGTAATTGCCATCGCTGTAAGAGAACTCAACCTTTCAGCGGGAGCAAACGTTTACCAACATCCTGGTGAGGATCTGGGCAAACGTTTTACTTTAAACTCATTCAAATTCACAGGATTATAGAAAAGTAGATAGAAAAAAATATAATTTTGAGAGGCCGTTATTTTTTAATACATACGTCCCCACGTAATGTTAATGCGGTTACAAGGACAACGGAGGAAGCCAGACCCCTAATGGGGTAAAACCAGATGAGTACTTGAACAACAAAGGACATGATATTACCCAAATCATGATGGTAATTTATATAAGGAACAGATGGTACATGAAAGAGGAGGTGGAGATGGTCTATTAGCTCTCTTGCAATAGTTCGACAAAGTACGGTTGCCAATTTCATTCTCGCTTGTGTTGTGTAACAATATGTAGACTAACAATTACAAATAACAATATGTAGAACAATAACGTTTTTATATCCATATTTTCGAATCATTTGAAATGAAATAACCTTTTTTGAAGGGGGGTGGGAAAGAATTTGAAATTTATAATTTGAATTGAAACTTATTGATTAAATGCAAATTAAATTGGAACGATACATTTTGAATTGAAACGCTAAGTAATATTTTTTTTAAAGTTTTAAACATACATGTGCACTACTATAATAATTATAAGATCTTGCGATTTTAATGCCGTAAAATAATAATATAGCCAGGAATGCATAATGGAACATATTTACTTATATTTAAGTGATTTTACGTTTTTCTTCAAATAGAAGATACACAGTACTCATTGCTATGTTATATAGTATTAAGAAATTTTGAGATTGCTCAAATGATTATCGTGATTACTTCTGGTAATGTATGTTCCAACATATCAGAATATGATTTTCATACATTCATATTTAAGAATATGCTTTAGGTCATCTGTATAATATTTGCAGTATCAGAAAGTAAAAAAAAAAATATTTTATTATGGACCTTTGTTTTATGCTATCCATGTAAAAAATCATGCAGAAATTCTTAAATTTTGTTTAAAGTTAACAGCCGGTGTATCATGCCCAGGAATTGAATTATTTATTTCTCTTTTTATACCATTTACATCCATATCTTATTCCAAACTATCGTTTACTTTCGTCTAGACTATACAATCACAATTGTTCTTGGAATTATTATTTCTCCATGAAGGACATCAACATTTCAAATTTTTGAATTAATATTAATGTATATATTAATTAATTTATTATTTAACAGTTCGTTCTCCAATCACACAAATAGTCATACCTGATAGACACATTCGCATACACAAACTCAGATGGACAATTGTCAAAAAGAGTTTGAAATCATCTAGGAGCTATTAAAATATGCTTTCTATCCAAATATTGAATTAAAAACTTTTCAAGTACATAGTTTTAAACATCTGTTGCCAGATCTATACATATAAAATTGAAATTATGTTTGTCTATTCCATATATAAATCCACAATTTCTGAGAGATATATTTTTTTAAATTTAGTATGGATATTATTTACGTCACTGAGGGTAACCCCGTCCATATTTCGAGTTTGTGGACCCAAAGATTGTGGAGGTATTAATAAAAAGCTCTTCCATGGGAATAACAAATTGCAGACGACTATTTTACAAACTTTATTTTAAAAAATTATATACATAATTTTACGTGTGCTTCAATATTCGTTTGTTTATTAATTTGTATATTCCGTATACAAGCCCACAGTTTTCGAGAGATTATTTCAAATTTGATATGATTATTTTCTACTTCAATGCGTTGAACCCCGTCCACGTTTCGTGTTTATATAGAAGCAGGAGTTGTTGTTAAATAAATATTATTATGCAGATGATTTTCTTTTCGAAACTTTATTTGACGAAAGTGATATTGTTGATTAGGAGCGGAATTAAATTAAATGTGTTTATGCAGCAAAATATTTTCATCCAATTTATCATACGTCAATAATAAAGAATTTGATATAAAAATAAATTTTATAAATAAACAGCATCATATTTTTGGCATTGTTATATCAGTTACGACCATGAAATATACGATTACGGTAATATTTTTGAAAAAGGATTTTTAAATTCATATTTTTCCGAATGTGTTTAAATGGGTGTTGTAACGAGTGTAAAAAATGAATAACCTTTAATACAATTTCAGTGTATGTTTTTGCTTATTCCTTCTGGTTAGCCATGTCTAGAACAAGTCCTTGAAACCATGTACCTCCACAAAACAGTTTACTAAAATGGGGTTCCATAGAAGATCCTCTATATCCATTCTTATACAAGGAATATTATAACTGGGAGAAGATCGATTGGTGTTATATTTTAGGCAGGCTAGTAAAACTAGATGCTCCTGGATAAATCTGAAAGACTTTGTACGGCTACTTATAAGACACGGAAAGGCAGTTTACATTTGTCCTACTATTGACTTGATCAAATGCGGTACCAAAATGTGGCCTAAAACACCAATCGTGAGCAGGGGAAATTACCCGTTTTGCTATTCAAAATTTTAATTTTGAGAAAATATCTTTGAGTACTGGAAGATTTCAATGATCTTGAATATGCTTCCTTAGCAAATTCATCCGTTATATTATTGTAGTAGAAGTCCACATTTCAGCGTCTTCATTTTGGCATTTATTTACCAAACTTCATATGTCTGTACATTGATTTTCAAACCTGGCCAGGATGTTTTATTCGTAAACATTTGACTCAGCAGATAAATTTGTATAGCGAGAGCATATATTTTTATACTTATATATATATATATATATATATATATATATATATATATATATATATATATATATATATATATATGTTTATGAGAGATTAATTCAGTGGTTTAATGTAATTTTTTAAGTCAATATAAATACGTTTGGCAGTTGCTTATATTTTAAGTCACCAGCAACGCTGGGTATATCGCTCGTGAACAAATAAATTCAAATGAACTAACAATGTGTTTCTATGCGTTTACTTGAGTTTGTATGCGAAATCTTGCAAATTCTTGAATTGTTTAAAGCAACTTTTTTTAAAATGTGCTCCGCGTAACCCCTGGGGTTTCAGGACGTCCATCAAGTGATAGTTTCGTGTAAATTTTCTAAAACATAAAAAAGCGTGACATTTGAATGCTTAATTTGGGCCCCAATAGATTGAGACTTTTCCTCATTTTTAGGTAGTAGACGCAATAACATACAATATTACTATTTAGCTAATAATGAAACGTTTTTTTCACTTTTCCTTTAACATTTTGGTGAACTCATAATTTATCAGCTCTGATTGTATTGTTTCCTTCTCAGCATCACTTTAAAAGCCATCAGTCTTCTTGCACCGGCACAAACATTTGCCCAGACCCTCATCAAAAAACATTTTTAAGTTATTCGGTACATACGGTAGAAAGTTGGGAAGAAGGAAAAGAAGATAAAAAAAACACAGAAAAAATGTCTTATTTTAATGGATTTCCCCCAATATCTCACAGTAGACGAAAAACAACAAAGGGAAATCTCTCGTATAATAAAATTCGGACGAGTGCTCGGAAAACATTTCTCGATGCATGATATTAATTTATATGAGGTGTAGATGGTAGAGGAGTAAGTCTAATAGAGTTTAATTATAAATAGTCTGACCATCTATCTATCGTCCGCCGTTTTGAGTGAAATTGTGTTATATTACTTCTCTTACATACATTACATAAAGGATACATTACATTCTATAGGAAAAGAATTGTGACGAGGTCGAAAAATCGAATTCGGCTTTTCGGCAAAAGATCATTTCAAGCATCTCTGAACTCGAATTGGACGTTTTTAATGGTGTTGCATGTGTGTGTGGGGGGGGGGGGATTCGAAAGTGTTTTGATACGATTGTAATCAGTGAATACTTGAACTCTATTGATTTGAAACGCGGTCGAATGTTTGGAAGACCCTCCCCCCAAATTTATTAGTCTTTTATTTCTTTAACTAAATGTCAATAAAATGTGGATATAATTATTAAGTATCTTGGACGTAAGTTGAAATAAGTCATTCGCCCAATTTCAACTGACGCGATGTTAATTCAATGCCCCAAACTTTCATCATAGATCTTGTACAGTACAGCATTATTTTGCTGTGGCAGAAGTAAACCATTGCATTATGTGGGAAAAGTTATGGGCCCTCATAGGGACAGGCACGGGTGTACTACCCCTGTATGTTGAAGGTAGGTCAGAATGGTGGACATCAAGCTAGTCGATGTTGTATATCTTATCCATGAATTCCTTGAAAAAGTTCTACAGAAAAAAAAAACCTTGACGACGTCACTACTCATGGTGAAAGGCATGCGATGCCTAGATCAGATTTATTTCACATTGATTTCACATAATTTATTACCAATTGCGCAGTTGTAGAATATTGTCTGTTATAAATAAGCAGGGCCTGGCTAACGCAGAGGTATACGGCCGGGCCTCCGCATCATAGGGGCCCCAAATTAAACAATTGCAGCATCGAAAAATTAAAGACTGCTTCCTCAAAAACGCATCGCTAGCAAATAGGAATCGCTAGTAAAACTGCTCAAGATAGATTTTATTTGACACAGTAGGGTTATTTGAAAATGGCCGTCTTATTCAGGAATAAACAACGTTTTCATGAGCAGAAATCTAGTGTAGAGCTTGTTTAAAATGCTCTCCATGAGATACAATGCACACAGTGTTTCTTTCAAGCATACCTCGGGGGGGGGGGGGCAATCCCCCGGAGACTGTATTCGCCTCCTTCCTCTCCCCGGATATATTTTATAAAACCTAGTTTCTATTTGTGACACAGCAATTAAATATATTTATATAGGGCAAAATAGAAAACTTGTCCCCCTAAAATGTCATTCGCCCCCACCCCTCCCGGGCCAAAAAGTTCTGAAAGAAACACTGAACGTACATTTGAATTCCACAAAGAACATTATCGCCCACTTTGAGTAACATTGCAAATATCACCCTTAGAGGCCCTGGTATTACGACTGTTTGACAGATATGCATTACCTTCCACATATGCTTTTTATGCTTCCCTAGTGTCGAATTATACTCATTAAACAATGCTCTACAACTTTGTAATTGACTTTCTTGGCTATTTCGCTTTGTTTCCAAGTCTATTATCCCTATTCTTAAATTCCACGCTAGTGATGCTACAATCACTTTTATTCGATCGGGCAGGGTTATTTTACTATAAATCCACCTCTGTACACTCACGGTCCTTTCCTAACAATTGGGACGCTTAAAGACTAATAATCTGTATATAAATAGCATGATAAAATAAATATCAATTCTAATATTAATGATGTATATACGCTCCATATACTTCATAAATCTTATGAATAGATGTCACACGCACAGTTATTGCCAAAAATTTTATTCTAAATTATGATTTCAGAGAGCTGATGCTCCCTAAGGTGCGCAGTAGAATATTTCTCGTAAGTCTACAGTTGTTTCATCATTACTAACTAGTGGATATTGATCCAGCATTAAACATTCAGGTGGGGTGATATTATTAATGATGCCTCTAATTTTCTGGGTCACGTGATTGTTTTCATGCTCTGCTTTGAGTGCTGGTTGATCCCTCGAGTAAAAACAAGATTCATGATATCAAGTACACGTGCCATAACAAGCTATGCCTCATTTAGATAGCTGACCTTTAATAGAACAAAAACGAAATATAATCGTCTGCGAATTTTTGAGTCGCGATATAAGAATAGGTTTTGTGATTTAACTGCAATTACGAAACCGACGGTTCCTTATAAACCGGCGGTACGTTTGTGGTTCGTTATCTGCAGTTACGAAACCGTAAAAATATGGTTTAAAGATATTCAAAATAAATTCACCAAAGTGCATGAATTTGATGGATTTTTATTTTCCCTACAGAGCATGATAATGTATAGAGAAACTGTTTGAATAGATTCGAAAATTACAAATATTTTAACTGATTTACACGTTTTTAGGTACTCAAAACAGCGTTCTCCAAAGAGTACGCGTACTCCAGAAGGTAAACGAGTTTACAGATATTAACTTGAACTCCTTGAATAACAGATATTAACTTGTGTTTCTAAATTACACGATCATAAACACAAATATAATATATTACTTTACTAGAACAGTATGTAAACTTTTTTTATCACATACCCCTAACCGCTACTTTTTTACAAAGTGTACCCTAAAAACTACATTTTACTTTCCTTATATACATTGTATAAGGAAAGTATTGTGACGGGGTCGAAAATTTGAATTCGAGTTTTCGACGGGAGACCACGTTTCAAGCATCCCTGATCACGAATCGAACATTTTTGAGGTGATGTGTGTGTGTGTGTGTGTGTGTGTGAAAGTATGTGTGTGTGAAAGTGTGTGTGTGTGTGAAAGTGTGTGTGTGTGTTAGTGAGTTTGTGGAATCGATATCTCACGAATGAATGGAACGATTCGAATGAAATTTTGTACAAAAATCACAATCTATGAATACTGGAAGCCTATTGTTTTAAAACACAATCGAATGTTCAGAACCCCCTAAATTTTCCGAGTCAAATTTTGAAAAAATCATCAAAAAATCAAAACCTTTATAGTTACGCAAATAGACATTTCTTATGTAATTTTTCCTTAGAAAACGATTGACTTAACTGTTGAGAAACATGTTTACTTTTCATATATAATATCATGCGATAAATTGGGTGACAACATTCTCGTGGATCTAACTCGTTCCATTTACGAGAAAAGATACTTTGAGTAATACTTTTATATTTGAACGCCAATAGTCATTTATTCGCTGTAAGAATAACTTATTTCTCCGTCCATAACGCTTGGAGAGATTTTGGCGACAAATTTCGCGGAATGTCGCCAACTTGGCGACATTTTTAAATGTTGCCAAGTTAACGAAAATCTCGCCAAATGAATAAAAATGACACTAAATCAATGAAAATGACGACTAATTGAAAAAAATTCAATATCTTGGAAAGAATATAAGTATCTACTATAAGAATAACATTTTTTTTAACTGTAAAAGTAGTACATTCATTGCATTATATAAGAAAAGTCATGTGCTGCCCACATGAGATTTTTTATATCGCGTACATATAAAAACTACTTTCTGCATCGTCTACCTCGACGGTAAATGCAAATGCGCGGGTATTATTTATTTTTTATTTTTTGCTCTAAACGGGTGCTCTAGTAAAATAATGGTTATATAATCATAGTATAATTAGTTCATGATCGAATAATTTAAAAACTAGGGATTCTGTCTCTGCTCACTACGTTTCGCAAACCCCCTTAACTAGCTTGGCGAGTCGGGAAACTTCGTTAGCTATTTCAAACCAGACTAAAGTTTAAATCGGTAAACGGTTCATTTTATTATGTTACCCTATTATTACTTTCATTATATACATAATGTATAAGAAAAGTATTGTGACGGGGTCGAAAATTCGAATTCGAGTTTTCGACGGGAGAGCACGTTTCAAGCATCCCTGATCACGAATCAAATATTTTTGAAGTGATGTCTGTGTGTGTGTGTGTGTGTGTGTGTGTGTGTCAGTGAGTCTGTGGAGACGATAACTGACGAACAAATGGACCGATTTGAAAACAATCACAATCCGTAAACACTGGAAGCCTATTGTTTTTATACACAATCGAATGTTCAGAACCCCCTAAATTTTCGAATAAAATTTTGAGAAAATCGTCAAAAAATCAAAACCACTAATAAAGTTACGCAAATAGACATTTCTTATGTAATTTTTCATTAGAAAACGATTGACATAAATTTTAGAACGCTAACATGAACCGTTCTCGAGATATCGTACATTTTTCAAAAAAATAATCAAAAAGTCATATAAAATAAAAAAAGAATATTTCCTATGGAGAAACATGATAATTTTTCATATGTAATACCATGCGATAAATTGGGTGACATCATTCTCGTGGATCTAGCTCGTTAAATTCATGAAAAAAGATACTTTGAGTAATACGTTTGTATTTGAACACCGATAGTCATTTATCTGCTGTAAGAATAACTTATTTCTTAGTGCATAATGCTTGGCGAGATTTTGGCGACAAATTTGGCGGAATGTCTCCAAAATGGCGATTTTTTGAAATGTTGCCAAATTAACGAAAATCTCGCCAAATGGATAAAAATGACGCTAAATCAATGAAAATGACGATTAATTGTCGAAAATTCAATATCTTGGAAAAAATATTAGTATCTACTTTAAGAAAAACCTATTTTTTTTACAGTAAAAGTAGTAAATTCATTACATTATATAAGGAAAGTCATGTGTTGCCCACATCAGATTTTTTCTCTATAATTTTACCAAATTTTATATTTTTGTAAGCTATAGTTTTGCAGTTAGAGACAGAGGAAATCGATGCATGTGCCGATACGAGAGAACATATTTCACTTCAGAAGTATATGAAAAGTAAAATATCTCGTAAACTACAGCGAAATTGAAAAATCAAGGCTCCGTAAAAAATCCACTATGTAGGTACGTACTGAAACATATGTTACACAATCATAAACTTAGTAGGTACCTCCTGTGAAAAATCAACTATGTAGGTACCTACTGCAAAAATTCTTGGTCTTGCTCTTGTTAGTCAATCCAGGACGCGAACTCGCAGCTCAAATTTTTTGCCTTTGACCTTGATATTAAATATTTCTTAAACTACAATATATCGAAAAATTGTTTATTTCCACGTCTTTCCCAAACCTTCCTCTACAAGTGTTCCACATTTTATATTTTTGTATGTTACAGTTTTTTCGGTGCAAAGCAAAGAAACTCGAGGAATGAGAAATTTTGTCTAACAGCGGCGGCCTACATTTTAAACACTTTACAACACAGTTGAAAACTGTTTATGACTTTGTTCATTCTATCTGTCTGTCTGTCTGTCCGTTAGGACGATAACTGCCGTAAAAATGACTTTATTGAAATGATATTTTGGTATGTTTTTCAGACGATCTGTGGGACCTATGGGAATATAAATGAAGAAGATCACCCAATTAGTTTTGGATTGAACTCGGGTTGAAAAAATGAAATACATTGAACCCTATGGGACCTGATTTTTCAAATATTTTTAAGCGAATTTAAAATTCACAAATTGCTTCAAAAATTTTAGGAAATATTCAAATTATCCCATAAAATATATAAAAAAAAATTCAGTAAAATATGTTAAGTAGATTTTTAAATAAAAATTATTTAATATAGGGAGAAAAACAACTTCAATTAAATTCTGACTCTTACTATATTCTCCAGAAAGAAAAAAGAGATATATTGTATAATAAATATATTTCAAAGAGTTGAATTATTTATATGTAAGAGAGGCTTCACATTTTAAAATAAATATGGTAAATAACAATTTTTCAATTTTTAAATAAAGTAAATTATTATAGTACTGTGATGAATGAAACGATTGGAAAAATGTTTATGAATGAAATGTTGCTTTTATAGAGAAGCGATCTATATTTCGATGACGTCATTTGAATAAATTTCATTTGTTTTCGATGAAGTTTTCAAATATAATAAATTATTGTAGTATTATGATCATTTTAAAAATATTACCGAGGAATGTATCGCACTTCAGAGATGTTTATATAAAATTGCATTGAAGTTGGAAAGTGTTTTATAATCAATTATTTGTTTTAATTAATTTATTTGTTGTTAATATATAATTTTCTTTTTCTTCCGTCAATAAAAAATTCAAAAAATAAAAGAAGGAAATATTAAATTATATTGACGTACCCTCGCGTATCGCCTCGCGTACCATAATTTGGAGATCACTGTACTAGAACATCCGTTTAGAACAGAAAACAGCTTTTCTAATACGGATCCTCTGTATTAAAAGCATCACCCGTTTAGAACCAAAAATAAAAACATAACGCACCTGTATTTACCATAGGAGTACGCGAGAACGTTTTAGGGTTACATGATCAAAACGGTTTGGAGACCACTGCTCTAGAATACAAACAAGAAAGATCAATCATGCTTAAACCATTGATTATGAAACACTTTCCAACTTCAATGCAATTTTATTTAAACATGTCTAAAATGCAATACATTCCTCGGTAATATTTTAAAACTTATCACAATACTACATTAATTTATTATATTTGAAACCTTAAACCTTCATACAAAAAAATTAACTTCATTCAAATGACGGCATTAAAGTATAAATTGCCTGGTTTAAACATCTCTAAAATGTGATACATTCCTCGGTAATAATTTTAGAATTGTCATAATACTACGATAATTTATTATATTTGAAACTTCATCGAAAACAACTGAAATCCATTCAAATGACGTCATAGAAAAAATAACACGCCTGGCTCTCTCTATAAAAGCAACATTTCATTCATAAATAATTCCCCCATTCATGTCATTTATCACAATACTATAAGAATTTATTTTATTTAAAAATTAAGACCATGGAGCTACAAGTAATTAAACTATATGCGTAAAACTTCATCGAAAAATATCGTCCTTCTCTTTCTAAAATCAATGAATATTTCATTCATATCAGCTAAGTAGACTCCATGGACTAAATGATTTTGTGTTAAAGAATTACAGCAATTCTAATACAACTCATTCTACATATTTTGCTGTTTACATTTTACATAGGTGAAAAATAGGCTTAGTTGCAGAAATAATCAAATTTGGGATGAGCATTTAAACACAAATATATTGTCATTGCGTTGATTCAGTATGTAGATGCACAGAATTTAGGCAAAAATAAAGTAGTTTTAGGACGGATACAACACTCAATATGAATTAAAAAGAACTTTAAAAATCATGATTTTGAGACAAGATGGATGCCATATATCATTTTGAAGTATGTCACGTGATCGTTTCATATCATGGTCACGTGATCGCTTCATATAAGAGGTGTTATTATTATTTTAATTTTTATTTAAAAAACTACTGAATATATTTCGTTGAATTTTTTTTTATATATTTTATGGAACAATTTGAATATTGCCTAAAAATTTCGAAGCAATTTGTGAATTTTAAATCCGCTTAAAAAATGCTTGAAAAATTAGGTCCCATAGGGCTCAATGTATTTCATTTTTTCGACCCGGGTTCAATCCAAAACTAATTGGGTGATATTATTCATTTATATTCCCATAGGTCCTACAGACCGTCTGAACAACATACTAAAATTTCATTTTGATTAAGTCATTTTTACGGCAGTTATCGTGCTAACGGACTGACAGACAGAATGAACAAAGTCATAAACACTTTTCAACTTTGTTGTAAAGTGTTAAAAAGAGGAACGCCTGTTGCAGAGTCCACTTCGACGATAAGAAATGGCAAATTCGTCCCAGTAGCTCAATGGTAGAGCATCGACTGGCCAGTTCGAAAATCCAAGTTTTGATTCCCTTTTGGGGCAGCAAGGTTCTTTACACTGTGCCTGAGTAGTGTATTTACTCATGCTCAAACTATTTCCGACAAAATGGTAGGACATTTGGTAATTAAATCATTTATGCATAACCCCTGTGCTTATAATAGATATTGGTGCAATCGAAAAAGTTATAGAACTTGCTTTTTTCGAAAAAACTTGCAGAAAGCGACGAAATAATAAATTAAAAATATTTTTTTAATGTATTTCTTCATAACGGTCATCGTGGTTAAATTGTGCTGATGATATAAATTTATATAGTAACATCAAAATATTTTTATCAACTATAGAACGCCGGTTAAAGTATTTTTTTATTAAAATCTGCCTCATTTCACTTGTTACATACAGCAGAACCTTTGACCATACTAATATTTTGGTTTCTAAGAATTCCAAGAATTAAATGCATTACAAAGAACATTGGTTGCAACTTTTAATGACTGTACTATGATATCCTTCAGGATCTTGATCTCAGCTGCTAATTGCTAAAATTTCCAGAGTTAGTACAATTGTATGCAAAGCAGATTTACAAATTACATTAACTAGATAGTATCTCTAAAACGTAGTTTAAATTAACAACTTATGAGGGTTTTTCATGTACACTAAGTTTTTTTCACTTCAACTAACCGTATGAGTTTTTAACACATTCCAGTTTAACAGTTTTTTAACAAGTAAAATGTTTATGACTTTGTTCATTCTGTCTGTCTGTCTGCCCGTTCTCACGATAACTGCCGTAAAAATGACTTTATCAAAATTAAATATTAGTATGTTGTTAAGACGATCTGTGGGACATATGGGAATGAAATGGAATAATATCCCCCAATTAATTTTGGATTTTACCCGAGTAGAAAAAATGAAATAATTGAAGCCTATGAGATATGATTTTTCAAACATTTTTTAAGCGGAGTTAAAATTCACAAATTGCTTCGAAATTTTTAGAAAATATTCAAATTATCACGTAAATTGTGTAAGAAAATTTTTAGCAAAATATGTTAGGCAGTTTTTTAAATAAAAATTGAAATAATAATTACACCCATATTATATGAAGAGATCACGTAACTCATTTAAAAATAAAATATGGCATCTATTTTTTCCCTTGCGTTGTGGGGTTCTTGATTTTTGAAGATCGTGATATTTGAAGATCTTTTAAATTTATATTCAGTGGAGCATCCTTCCTAACACCGCTTTAATTTTGCATATTATCTGTGTATCTAAATGCTGTGCCAACGCAATTACAATATTTTTTATTTTAAATCAGCACTAAACTTTGATTATTTCTACATCGAAGCTTAATTTTAACGCATGCAGAATGTAAACATGTCAAGCTATTATACGGTGAGTTGTATAAAAATTTCTGAATTTTCTATGCAAAATTATTTATCTCTGGATTCTGGAATATAAGTGATATGAATGAAATATTCATTGATTTTACATAGAGAAACAGGCTGTTTATATTTCGATGACGTCATTTAAATAAAGTTCATTTTATGCAAGTAGCGACTTTTTGATGAAGTTTTAAGTTTTCAAGTATAATAAATTATTATAGTATTGTAATAATTTAAAAATTATCAGTGCTGAATATATCGCATCTTAGAGATAAATTGCATTTCAGTTGGAAAGTGTTTCATAATCAATGCTTTATGCATGATTGATCTTTCTTGTTTCCATTTAAACTAGATAAGTAGGTTTAGTAACTAAGACTTTAAAACTAAGACTTTTAAACTAAGACTTTTTCCCTGCTGATAAAATAAACGGACAGGAGCATAACTTCGAATTTTAATTGTATAAATAATAACAATTTTACACTTATAATAACATTTTATGCATAGAAAAGTCTAAACGAATCTGTCGGTAAAAAATTCTCACCATTTTATGTATAGAATATTCTAAACGAGGCTGTTGATAGATAACAAAAAACCTAATATTCCCTCTCTGTAAGAAGCAAATATAAATAAAATTTTGCTGTTGCTAAACAAAATACCTACAAATATATGAGCAATATGGTGATACACAATAATAGAACATATGAAAAAAAAAAACAATCTTTTATTATCGTCAGCAAATTAAAAAGTTTATTTTTTCATTCCGTTAATTTATGAAATTTCCCTAATATTAGAGATAGAGGCAGAAACAACGATCGGGTCATATTATCGAATTTTGAATTGCATTTATCGTAGGGATGTTCAATGAAAACAATTAGGCTACATTAGTTTGGAGACTCAAATAATGATTAGAGCTCGTTTGTTTAGAGGCTCATATAACGATTGGGTAACTCTTAAAGTGACAAAACAGCCAGAAAGACGTAGTGACAGACTGATAAATGGACGCCTAAATTTTAAGTGGGGCAATACCAATGCTACCCATTATAATTTCATGAAATTCTGAAACCCCGTTCTCCTGTAATGATGAGACCATAGAGGTAAAAGTAAGCAGTTAAAACTTTATTAGCGCTGATATCATTTGTGACAATCATTCAGGTGGCGCTGGGGTAAAATGTACTACATTGTAAGTAGTCCTGAATTGTATGCATTTCTATGGCGAAAGGCCTACAATATTTATTTAAACTGTTAATTTTGTAAAAATAAATTAATAGCGCAACACAAATTAGAACTGAAACAATAAAGAATATTTTTACGCATTCAAAATTATTTTACCTTTCAATTTATTTTTATCTCCACGCATTCTGTGCTCCAACCTACAACTATGAAAAAATACTGGTTAATTATACTCATAATTTGTGAATCCTTAATTTAAAAATAATCAGAAATACATATACTAAATACTACGCCTTTCTATTGTGACGACTAATAATAGCGACTACTTTATTAACACTAGCGACTCATAGATATGTAGTTCTCAAAGCATTACGGCATTATCAACTGTTTCATCTATAGGAGTTTTATCTCCTTTCTTCTAACTCCATAGATGAGACTGTTACGCATTCATCATAATCTTATTCTTTTTAGGTTGCATATAGACGCAAAATACTTAGATAATCAGAATACAAGCAAAATAAACTTGCGAGGCAACATTATTCTTCTAAAAAAATTTTTTATTATTCTCTTTTTTGGTACAGTTACCGTTAATTCAGTCACAATCTGAACGGTTACCAAACATTTAAAAATAAATAAAAATAAAAGTTGAACAGAAATTAATTACTTTATTTTTAATATTTTATAAATTTGCTAAATCATTTTTAAATATTTACCTCGGAAACTTACTCACTAAATCTAATGGATATTAAAAATGCAAGCCGTCAACAAACTGTACTCATTCTAACTATTACCGTTCCTAACAAGACAAACAAGATATATTTTCAATTTTATTTATATAGGTGAATCGAATTTCATTCTGCATAAATGGCATCACTCTCAATTGAAGCTTGAGTCTTCCATAGTTGAATTATTTTAATAAAATATAAGACACTTGCAAAGGAACATCTTTAAAACATATAACCAGGTTACGTAATGTACGAAAATTTAATTGTTTCTCAAAAATGTTTACAAAATCACTTCATAAATGCGTAAAGTAAAGCTATAAACAGAATAAACAGGATTTCACTAAATTTTATTAAACCACTAGCCGCCTTTGGCGACCAGCCTGTTCGCTACCCTTGAAAATTCTGACCGTGGCAAACTCGTTGGCGCGACCTACCAGAAAGGTGTAAGGTAACTGCTTGGAAGGCCAGGAAGTGCCACACAATTTAGACCGGAACCCAATGGGGGAGGCATCCAAAGAGACCGTACCCTCCTTCCCCTACCACAAACCTCTCGGAAGGACTTGCAGTCCCACACGTTTAACGTGATCGTACTCCGCGTGAACACGGCTGCAGTTTTGGCAATGGCGGGAATCGAAACCGGGCCTACCGAGTGAAATTCCCGCGCGCTAACCACTGGGCTACCGTGCCATCCGCGACAATCTCCATAACTTTATTTTTATTCGGCAATTTTGGGAATCGAACCCGGGCCTACCAAGTGCAAATCCCGCGCACTAACCACTGGGGTACTTCACCCTCCGCGATATTCTTCATAACTTTCTTTTTATTCACCCAATTTAGACCGGAACCAAGTGGGAGAAGCATCCACAGGGACCGTACCCTTCTTCCCCTACCACCAACCTCTCGGAAGGACTTACAGACCCACATGTTTAACGTGATCGTACTCCGCGTAAACACGGCGGCAATTTTGGGAATCGAACCCGGGCCTACCGAGTGTAATTTCCGCGCGCTAACCATTGGGCTACTTTGCCCTACGCGACAATCTCCATAACTTTCTTTTTATTCATCCAATTTAGACCGTACCCTCCTTCCAATACCACCAACTTCTCGGAAGGACTCACGGACCCACATGTTTAACGTGCTCGTACTCCGCGTAAACGCGGCGGCAATTTTGGGAATCGAACCCGGGCCTGGTAACTGGTTGGACGGCCAGGATGTGCCACCCAATTTAGACCGGAACCCAGTGGGGGAGGCATCCACAGGGAACGTACCCTCCTTCCCCTACCACCAACCTCTCGGAAAAACATACGGACCCATATCTTTAACGTGATCGTACTCCATGTCAGTGGCGGAAATCGAACCCGGGCCTACCGCGTGCAATTCCCGCGCGCTAACCACTGGGCTACTTCGCCCTCCGCGACAATCTCCATAACTTTCTTTTTATTCACCCAATTTAGACCGTACCCTCCTTCCCCTACCACCAACCTCTCGGAAGGACTCACGAACCCACATGTTTAACGTGATCGTACTCTGCGTGAACGTGGCGTAAGTTTTGGCAGTGGCGGGAATCGAACACGGGCCTACTGAGTGCAATTCCCGCGCGCTAACCACTGGGCTGCCGCGCCCTCCGCGACAATCTCCATAACTTTCTACATATTCACCCAATTTAGACGGGAACCCAGTGGGGGAGGCATCCACAGGGGCCGTATCCTCCTTCCCCTACCACCAACCTCTCGGAAGGACTTACGGACCCACATATTTAACGTGATCGTATTCCACGTAAACACGGCGGCAGTTTTGGCAGTGGCGGGAATCGAACCCGGGCCTACCGCTAACTTCCCGCGCGCTAATTTGCAATTTAAAATGACCATATGCTTAATTCCATCATCCTCATTCCATTGTTTCATTGTTCCATCATTTAAAATATCCATAAAATTAAAATATCCATTTAAAATATCCAAAAGTTAAATCCATCGTTCCATCATTAAAATATAAATATAATAATTTCTACAGTGCATATGTTAAGCTCTTATTTCATTTAAAATCGGAAACGCGGGAAACGGAAAGTAAAAACTAATTCTGTTTCTTATTGTCCCACCCATCGCTATGCTTATACAGAACCGTGACGTCACCTCCACCTTGACGTCCCCACCCACCACCTTCCCTGCTTCAGCGGGGGGAAAATGAAGCGGCACGCCGAGCGGAACGCCGAGAAATCGAAATTCGGAAACTTTTAAAATCCCGATCCTGTGGGCAATACGGAATATTTCCTGACCAGATTGGACTTGTAAGAATGCCAGATGTTTGACCTTTCTGAAAATGTAAATTATTAGTCGAAATTATGAGTACTTTTCACGATGCGAGAATTTAAAAACCAAAAATCGTTTTCTTGAGCAAAAAGTGACTTTTGTTTTAAAATCTTTAAAAAATATTAGAAATCGAAATTCAGATTTAAAATTCATATATTTTTACTCGAAATTGTCTGCTCTTTCCGATGGTGTGAGTTGTTTTTTTCTACGACGTCTGGATCGTGGAGAAAAAATGGCAAAAAGGGCAAAAAAAGGTCGAAATCGCATAAAACATTAAATAAATAAAAAAATAATTAGAATTTTGAAAATCGGTTTTCACGTGTCCCCTTCCCTCCCCCCCGGGTCTCCGATTGCCAAATTTCGTAGCTCTCCGACGCGCGGTCGCGAAACGTATAGTGTATAAGACAGACACACACACAGACATTGCCTTTTATTATTTACTAGCCGCCTTTGGCGACCAGCCTGTTCGCTACCCTTGAAAATTCTGACCGTGGCAAATTCTAACCGTGGCACACTCGCTGGCGCGACCTACCAGAAGGAACGACCTACCAGGAAGTGCCACCCAATTTAGACAGGAACTCAGTGGGGGAGGCATCCACAGGGACCGTACCCTCCTTCCCCTACCACCAACCTCTCGGAAGGACTTACGGTCCCGCATGTTTAACGTGATCGTACTCCGCCTGAACACGGCGGCAGTTTTGGTAGTGGCGGGAATCGAACCCGGACCTACCTAGTGCAAATCCCGCGCGCTAACCACTGGGCTACCGCGCCCTCCGCGACAATCTCCATAACCTTCTTTTTATTCACCCAATTTAGACCGGAACCCAGTAGGGGAGGCATCCACAGGGTCCGTACCCTCCTTCCTCTACCAACAACCTCTCGGAAGGACTTACGGATCCACATGTTTAACGTGATCGTACTCCGCGTGAAAATGGCAGCAGTTTTGGCAGTGGCGGCAATCGAACCCTAGCCTACCGAGTGCAATTCCCGCGCGCCAATCACTGGGCTACCGCGCCCTCCGCGACAATCTCCATAACCTTCTTTTTATTCACCCAATTTAGACCGGAACCCAGTGGGAAAGTCATCCACAGGGTGCGTACCCTCCTTCCTCTACCAACAACCTCTCGGAAGGACTTACGGACCCACATGTTTAACGTGATCGTACTCCGCGTGAACACGGCAGCAGTTTTGTCAGTGGAGGGAATCGAACCCGGGCCTACCGAGTGAAATTCCCGCACGCTAACCACTGGGCTACCGCGCCCTCCGCGACAATCTCCATAACTTTCTTTTTATTCACCCAATTTGGACCAGGACCCAGTGGGGGAGGCATCCACAGAGACCGTACCCTCCTTTCCCTGCCACCAACCTCTCGGAAGGAATTATCGACCCATATGTTTAAGGTGATCGTACTCCGCATCAGTGGCGGGAATCGAACCCAGGCCTACCGAGTGCAATTCTCGCGCGCTAACTTCCCGCGCGCTAATTTAAATTTATAACGACCATATGCTAGGCTCTTAATTCCACCATCCTCGTTCCATCGTTCCATCATTTAAAATAGCCATAAAATTAAAATATCCATTTAAAATATCTATAAATTAAAATATCCATAAATTAAAATATCCATTTAAAATAAAAAAATCAACCATATCGTTCCACCAATCCATAAATATAATAATTTCAAATACATCACCACAATTCAAACCACTATAATTCAATCATTTAAATTATTTAAAATATCCATTTAAAAATATCCATTTAAAATATCATATAAATATAATAATTTCGCCCGATGTATACAACACTTACGCTCGTAATTCAGTTAAAACCGAAAGCGCGGTCTCCATGGAGACGGGGAAGAAACTAATGCGGATGGGGGGAAAATGCCTTGAGGAACTGAGCCGGTAGCCCACAAATTTAAAATCATGGCGTCTTTAAAATTGCCATCCTGAAGGCAATTTTCATTATTTCTGGACCAGATTGGACTTGTAAGAATGCCAGATGTTTGACCTTTCTGAAAATGTAAATTATTAGTCGAAATTATGAGTACTTTTCACGATGCGAGAATTTAAAAACCAAAAATCGTTTTCTTGAGCAAAAAGTGACTTTTGTTTTAAAATCTTTAAAAAATATTAGAAATCGAAATTCAGATTTGAAATTGATATATTTTTACTCGTAATTGTCTGCTCTTTCCGATGGTGTGAGTTGTTTTTTTCTACGACGTCTGGATCGTGGAGAAAAAAGGGCAAAAAGGGCAAAAAAAGGTCGAAATCGCATAAAACATTAAATAAATAAAAAAATAATTAAAATTTTCAAAATCGGTTTTCACGTGTCCCCTTCCCTCCCCCCCGGGTCTCCGATTGCCAAATTTCGTAGCTCTCCGACGCGCGGTCGCGAAACGTATAGTGTATAAGACAGACACACACACAGACAGACACACACACAGACATTGCCTTTTATTATTTAAGAAGAAGATGTATTTAGAAAAAGAGAAATTCTCTTCTACCAAATCCATGTAATAAACTAATGTTTTCGGAATTATACGTTTATGACAATATTTTATCTAAAAATCGTCTGCACAAACGCGCTAAATAAAATCATGGATTTAGAAAAAGAAGCTGGACTCAAAATTGCAGACGCTGAAGCATACGAAAAATTACAAGTGGACGTATTGGGTTATTTGTACCGAAACGTGGCACTGTTGTTTGGTGTTAATTTTGAATTTAAATAAGGCCATATCTACTAAAAATGCCATTTCATTTAGATGCTTTTGGTTTTCGAAATAAGTGGAGGAAAAAAAAATAAAGTATAAACCTACACCCTTAAACATTCAGTATATTTCACTGGGGAATTATACGTCCAGTGTCCCAAAATTCAACGCTACGGTATCCATCCAATCCCTTTTCTAAATCCATGAAAAAAATCCATATTTAAAACCGACAAAAAAAGTAAATGCATTTCATATCGATTGGATGAAGAGTGACGTCATTGTGACAAATCTCGTTACGACTCCATGAAGAGGATTATCAGAAAGTAAAATCTTGGCTTAATAAATTTGATACGTTGGAATAAATTCCGAACTTTATAATTAGATAATGTTTTACCGGAAAGAAGCATTTTTTTTTCTATTCTAATTTTCTTCGTAATTTTACATTATTTTGCAACGTCTGTAAAACTTTACAAAGCATGGAATGTAATTTGTAATGTCTGATTATAAAATCAATATTGAAAAAAAATGCACTACAGAATTTTTACCATGAAAGATCAAGGATTCATGTTTGCTTAACCAAGTCGTTTGGAAGTGCTCAACTGATCATCCTGCACTACGAGATGATTAGTTCAGCACTTAATATATACAGCGCCCTGTTAAAAGACATGTCACTTCTCTGTAATCCTGAACGCTTAGAATTATGATAACGGTATGCAGGGTTATAATGCTCTGCATTTTTACTGGATTCAAAGTATATAAATCTAATAAAAAAACTGTCTCATGCTGACGAGTGGCTATAACCGCGAAACCACAGTCCACTGTTGGTGACGCATGATGATTTCTTCTTTACTTTTATGCAACGACCTGTTATAGGGTTGAAATCGCGTCTCTGTAAGTCGTATCAATTTTAACAATGCAATAAAACCTTGCAGTTGACCTTGGTAAAACGTATATTATTTCTGTTATAATTATAATTATTATAATTAGATTAATTATTCTAATTAGGATTAGAATTTGCACTTTTGACGGATTTACTTAAGAATGCAAAACACTATTTTAGCGTGGCATCTCTGCGTGTCTGTGCATGTGTATTGATCGCATTTTACGCCAATTTGCATAAAAAAAATCATTTTGGCGATTGCTTATGAGATTTGGCAAAAATCAAGCCAATTTTCACATATCTTGTCTAAATGAGAAATTGAAAATTTCCGATAACTTCATAAAAAGAAACCTTATTATTTATTTTTAAATTTGTTGAATATTATACTTAGATTTAGTAATCGTAACAGTAATCGACCAGGAGCAGAGATCGAAAGTGAGAGTCCTAAATTGTTCTCAGACGTGATACCGACTCCTCCACTCTGGTCCTATATATAATTACTAGAATTACTTTATATGTTCTAATATTGTAGAATGACTCATTCAATAGCATAAAATGCTACACAATTTCTGCTAAAACAATTATTTTTAGCAACCTTTGTATGTTTTTAGGAGTACTAGGAAAACGCACAAAACAGAAAAAAAATTTTGAATTCCGCAAAGCTAGATTTCTTCTCACCGCTTTAGTAAAAGATTGATAAATATTGAAGTCGGTACACAAATACTTTAATTCCTATCCGAAATTCAAAATCTTGCCAAAAGTCGCCAAATTGGCGCTATTTTTCCAAATTCACCAAAACTAACGAATTTATCGCCAAGATCTGTTGTCCCAGACCTGCAAATTATGACACTGTGTTTCTGTTAAGTATTTGTAACAATATAGTGTTATTTCCTTTACATACTTCCGTTTCATCCTCCTGCCATTTCTTTTATGATTTACTCCAAACATCGCGGTCTAAGATGCTTCACAACAAAACTCTAAAGCTATCTCTTCACTTCGTGTTCCAGAAATTGATCGTTCTTGCAATAATACTTCTTCAGATTGAAACAAAATAATGAATTTCTCTCTCATTCCTCTTGTCCCAGTGGTGAATACTTACAGAAAACTTCCTGCTCAATAAAATTAAAAGTAAGTGCTAATACATGCTCGTACTTAAACCTCTGATTCCCCATCACAATGTAATTTCTATCCAATTACTAATTTACGCGAGTTTGTCTTCATTAAAGTAGCTAGCTATTGCGTTAATTGTTCGATCTTACATCCCCGACCCATATTCGAAATCTTTAGAGGCATGTGAGTATGTTCAGGTTACAAGTGAACTCTTACTCAGCCCTTAGTTGTAAAAGAAAAAAAAAATCAAATTCTTGCATTAACTGTGACTGCCGTTTGGGATGCTGAATTGATCTTAGATTGCACACAAATAATTTGAAAGAGAAAGAATTGTTAAGTATTTCTTGTCGTATAGGGGTGTTAGAAGTTAAAACGCGCATTAGGTGTAAGAATGGATGAAATTGCGTGCTCTTAGTAATTATCAGCGCTAATAGATTGGTTTCATACTTTTTATGCGATTCTCAGAATTGATACCTGGAGTAGCAAAAAAAAATATAATTTGTTAATACATACCACAGTTCTGCAAACCTATGCAGGTTGATTCGAAACTCTTTGTAGTATAAACTTAATGGGAGATAAGGAGTACTAAATGAACCTTTCTCGTTAATGGATATATATCTGCAGACGTCACCCTTTGATGCTAAAAAGTTCTTTTAATACATAAATGAAAAGCAGAAAGTGTCAACTACATTTTTATTTACAACACTTTCACAGTTTTACAGCAGTTTTACCACTTTTATACAGTTGACGGTTTGTTCTCTCAAACGCACAAGTATTTAGTGGTTCGGGTCATGTCTATTTGAATATCGTTCACAGTAGATACAATTTTATAGCAACTTCTGTGCTTTCATTGATAGCCCCTTACCTTATTAGATGTTTTCCTCTCTCATTAGTTTTACCTCTTTCATTTCTCCCCGCGACTTTTCTCCTACTTTCCTGCTTTTGCAACTTTTCTCCTACTTTCCTGCTTTTGCAACTTTTCTCCTACTTTCCTGCTTTTGCAACTTTTCTCCTACTTTCCTTCTTTTGCAACTTTTCTCCTACTTTCCTTCTTTTGCAACTTTTCTCCTACTTTCCTTTTTCTGCAACTTTTTTCCTACTTTCCTTTTTCTGCAAATTTTCTTCTACTTTACTTCTTTGGCAACTTTTCACCTACTTTCAGCCGCTTTTGCTATTATGCCTATTGCATTATTCCATTGTATGAACTACCTCAAAACCTTTCTTTCAAATCAGATGCCAAACGTCGTTTTATCGCCAGTATTGATACGCGAAAGAGATTTTCTTCAAGGTTATAGCAGCACCGTATTCTCTACGGCGATAAAACTGCGTTTGGCGTGTGATGTGAAAGAAGGGTCCTGTGGTAGTTCACACTCTGGAATAATGCGTTGCTGAACTTACTTGTGTAAGTGAAGTTGAGTTTTTTGCTTGCCGCAAAGAAAAAGTCTGTTTTCTGCTTTCAAAACCGGCTGGACAGGTATTTATTTATGTTTACGCTGTATTCACAAAGTTTTTACATTATTGAATGTTGATCACAGCAGTTTTTGGGCCATTTTTTGTTTGATTATTGTATTTGGTTAAACTTAAAACATAGTTATAAAGACATGTACAAAACAAAATTAGTTATGTACAGCAATACAAATTGCTCTTAATAGTATTACTGTTTTAACATTTTATCAAATCATTAAAAACTGTAGCTGCAAGAAAATAAAGATGCCAGCACTGACATTGTCAGTTTCTATGCAGATTCATTGCTGATTCTTCATTTTCCACACTGTGACATTACCGCGATTAAAAATTAACACATCTAATCATGAACATGTTTTCTCTAGTAAAACAATTACAATAACAATTAGAAATTCACGCTTTTAAATTGTCTTTGATTAACGTTATTCTAAAATAACACGATTTATAAGTCTTTTCTCGTTCACTTAGTTGCTTTTTAAAATTTCTTTTGTAGAAGCAATTTATTTATCCTTTGTTGTACAAGTAAATTGCTATTTCAAATGCATTTCCTTTAATTGCTAAAACCTTTCGAAACGATTGTTTTGCTTTTTATCAGAAAACTGTGTTTAGTGTATTGCAGGCCCACCGTTCAAAATCTATTTTAAAATATACTCTCTTTTCATGTGCTTTAGGAAATACGCTGATATGAATAGATTTTACTATCATTTTGTTAATTACTTTTCTGTAGATCTGCAGTTGTTGTTTTTTACATGTTTAAGAATCTTTTTTATAGATTTATAAAATTACTTTGTCTAGTTTAACTCTGAGGACGTGATAAAAGGTAATAAATACAGCAATAATAATTTGCTTTTGATAAATTTAACACTACAGACAGGGGTAGATAACTTGTTTACATTTTGACATTGACTCTGCCGACGCGGTGGTCGAACGGTCAAGGCAAGCGTTTCCTAGCGATCGTTCGGCTGCCGGGGTGTGGGTTCGAGTCCCACCTTGAGGCATGGATGTTGTGTCGTTGGGCGGAGTGTGTTCCGACCCCCACTGGTGCGCCGGGGCAACGTCATGGGACGGCTAAAAAGTTCACGGTTCTGGCCGGTGTATAGGCGATGATGATATATCAAATTGACTGGCCATTGGGGAAGGAAAAAAAAAACACTGACTCTTCCAGTTTCACCAAGTATTTTTCTTTTTCCTTTACATTTCAACTCCAAATAAAGTTCTTAAAATTAGAGTCTCATGTCAATTCTTAAAAGTCACTTATGGACATCTTTAAGGCCAGATGAGAAAACAATCGCTCTGAGCCTTCAGGGACCATCAGTTAGTTGATTTTTACTTTCTCATACGTAGTAATTAAAATGTATTGTTTTCACAAAAATTTTCGATTTCGAGATTTTTTCCCCAATATATGTTTTAAGACCTCCAGAACACATTTTGGCTATTTTTGGAGTGATGTCTGTCTGTCTGATGTCGATTACTTGTGTAAACTATACCAGTCACAAATATTAATGGATTTTCACGGAACTTCATATCCGGCTTTGTTATCAAAAATTCTAGAAATAGATAGAATTTTTTTTTTTAATTCGAGCAAAAATTTCGAATTGTATTCGAAATTTTATATTTTTTAACATGGCAGTATAGGACACAGTTTGACATAATCATGCATTAAAGGGTTTATTTATGACTCGATGATCACAAGATTTATAAGAAAATTGGACACGAACATGGCAGTAAAGCGAGATAGACGAAAAAAGCCAATTACAAATTTGTAGAGTATTGTCTAATTTATAGGAATTGATAAAAGCTGTTACAAAAAGCATTTATTTGACACAATATGGTTTATTGGCTATCCTATTCAGGTATGCTAAAATAAATAACATTAACATGCACAAGAATCTAATGGACAGCCTGGTCAAAATGCCCTCAGTCAGCAACAATGCACTTTTGAATTCGAGAAAGAATATGACCGCGTGTTTTGGCGTGCATTGCAGGTGTTACCGTGTTACAGGTCTTTGCTGATACGACTTTTTAACATATATTTAGTGCCTTCGATATACGCGTTTCGTTAGTTTTTGGTATCTATTCTTACGCATTAAACAATGCTCTACAACTTTATAAATAGCTATTTTTTATCTATCTCGCTTTGTTAATTTTCCTGGCTTTTTAAATTATCCTCTAGGTGCACTGCATACTCTTATATCCGATCGAGCATATTATGTTTACTATGTAGATAGACCTGATTTCGAACCTTTTCTTAGAAAGTTATAGGGGTGCTTAAGCACTCTTTATATATGCAAGACAAATGATATTTTCAGTGTCTATAATCATTCATTACTAATTCTTGATTTTTCGTACTGCATTGTCGAAATTCCATATCGACGCACTTATTTGATCGCAAAAATGTTTGCTCTGATGCCGTAGTAAGAAATGTATGCTTTCAACTTTAGTTAAAGCTTTTCGAAAATAACTCAATTTGTAAGTCTTTTCGCATTTGCTTATTTGTTGCGTCTCGAATTTTCTATTGTAGATACAATTTATTTGTCCTTTGAACCAGTAATTGTTGTTCCAAATGTTCTAAATGCATTTCCATTTAATTGCTAAAACCTTTCTAAACGATTGTTTTTGTTTTGAAACTGCTTTGTGCATTTAATGACTATCAATCGAAACGCAGTTTACAGTACGTACTGTTTTCATGGGTTTTAGGAAACATAAAATATGATATTTATAATAGTTTAAACTTTAAGGCATTTTTATTCATCCTTTATACACTGTAAAACATTTTGCAACCTTTGCTTATTTTTTTTTTTTTACAGTTTCTTTGTTGGTAATTTCGGCAAACTGATAAGAAAAACCACAATTACAGGCGTTCATGAAAAACCCAGCTTCATTTCTGAAATATTCACCTAATTACCGTTTCCCGAAGCGTTATTTTTGTATACACATCAGATTTTTTTAAATAATAACACCGTAGCACAGTGTCACAAATTAGCAGGGGTTTTGATACTTTCCAACATAGTTAATAATTGTTTATGACGTTGGTCATTCTGTCTGTCTGTCCGTTCGCACGATTACTGCCGTAAAAATGACTTTATTGAACGTAAATTTTAGTATTTTGTTGAAACAGTCTGTAGAACATATGGGAATGCAAATTAATAATATCGTTCAATTAGTTTGGGATTGAACTCCGCTTGAAAAAGTGAAATGCATTGAACTCTATGGGACCTAATTTTTTAAACATTTTAAAAGCAGAGTTAAAATTCACAAATTACTTCAAAAATTTTAGAAGATGTTCATATTATCTCAAAAATATATATAAAAACAATTTCAGCAAAATATGTTCGGTAGTTTTTTTAAATAATAATTGCACCCATATTATATGAAGAGATCACATAACTCATTTCAAAATAAAATATGGCATCCATTTTTTGTCCTGCGATAATAATATTAAAAAATCTGATGTGGGCAGCACATGATTTTCCTTATAATGCACTGAATTTACTAATTTTACACTTAAAAAAATAGATTATTTTTATAGTAGATATTTATGTTCTTTCCAAGATATTGTCATTTTCATTGATATAGGGTTATTTTTATCCATTTGGCGAGTTTTTCGTTAATTTAGCAGCATTTAAAAAAGTCGCCAAGTTGGCGTCATTCCGCCAAATTCGTCGCCATAATCTCGCCAAGCATTATGGACGGAGAAATAAGTTATTCTTACAACAAATAAATGACTATTAGCGTTCAAATACAAAAGTATTACTCAAAGCATTTTTTTTGTGAATGGAACGAGCTAGATCCACGAGAATGATGTCACTAAATTTATCGCATGGTATTACATATGAAGAGTGAACATGTTTCTTAACAGTTAATATTTTTTTCATTTACGGGATTTTTTTTAAATGTATTTGAAAAATGTGCAATATCTCGAGAACGGTTCATGCTAGCGTTCAAAAGTTTATGCCAATCGTTTTCTAAGGAAAAATTACATAAGAAATCTCTATTTGCGTAACTTTATTAGAGGTTTTGAATTTTTGACGATTTTTTCAAAATTTCACTCGAAAATTTAGGCGAGTTCTGAACATTCGATTGCGTATAAAAACGATAGGCTTCTAGTGTTTACGGATTGTAATTTTTGTACGAAATTTCGTTCGAATCAGTCCATTCGTTCGTCAGTTATCGTCTCCACAGACTCACTGACACACACACACACACACACTTTCACACACACATACTTTCACACACACACATATCACTTTAAAAATGTTCGATTCGTGATCAGGGATGCTTGAAACGTGCCCCCCCCCCCCCCCCCCCCCCCCCCGTCGAAAACTCATTCGAATTTTCGAACCCGTCACAATACTTTCCTTATACATTATTGTATATAAGGAAAGTAATAAATTATTGTAGTACTGTGATAATTTAAAATATATCAGAATGTATCGCATTTTAAAGATGTTTAAATAAAATTGTATTTCAGTTGGAAAATGTTTCACAATCATTGCTTTATGCATGATTGATCTTTCTTGTTTTTAATTTGGAGAAAATGAACGTATTAATTTAGTAATTGTATTAAAAGTCTACCCTTTCTACAATCTGAAAAAGTGTAAATATTTACTACAATTATAGCAGTATGGAAATTACATGGGACATTATAGGTAAATATATTCAATACAATTATATCAATATGGAAAAGACTTAAAAAGGAACACAAATCTCACAAAAACACAAAAAATTCTTTTGCTATCCTTACATTTTTCCTACTTTTAACTTCGTAAAAATACATACTACGTATAAAAATCCAAGTACACAAAAATTCGATATCCAATTTAAGGTTTTATAGAAGGAACTATCTTTTGAAGTGCCAACCTTGTTTACAAGCAAACATCAGATCTCATGATCATGACGAGGCTAACGCAATTTGGAATTTGACACTTTGATATGGGAATACATTTTATATAAAAAGCTGACACGCAGCGAAGCATGCATTTTAGATAGCTTAGCTGTCATATTGATCTGGAAATTTGATTGCAAACGCGTTTAGAATATAGCCGCTGCTAAACTGAAAGAAAATGGTTGGTAACCAGTTGTTGCATTATTTCAAACATTCGAAGTTAACACACTCCTTCAAATATATAGTGTATGTAAAAGGAGAGTATAGTCATCAGATCAAAAATTATATTCTTGAATTTGATGGATTGTTACGTTTAGATTGTTGATTACCCGGCCTGATAGCTGAGAGGTATAAGCGTTTCCTCGTGTTCTGTCAACTGCTGGCTTGTGGGTTCGAATTTCATCTGTGGGGATGGATGTTGTGGTATTCGTTTAGTGTTATGAGATTCACACTCTGTAGTTCACCAGGACAACGTCATGCGAAGTCAAAATGATTCGCGGTAAAAGATGGGCGAATGATTAAATGATTAGGTAATCAAATACTCAGTTATTAATATATATATATATATATATATATTTATTTATATATATATAATATATATATATATATATATATATATATATATTAATATATATATATAAATATATATATATATATATATATATATATATATTTGAAATATGTAATAATAAGAATTATGTAAAAAAAAAAAAAAAGAACAATTCAAGTAATATTAACATCACCATAGAAGCAAATTCACGGCCACAATGCCGATAAGAGAAAAGAACAGCACCGTCCCAAATTCGATGATTAATCAGAACTAAATTCATCTTCAGGTCTGAGTATTTAATTCTAATTAACCCAAACAAATGCCTGTTTCAGATTAAGCAATAGCACATCACTATAAATGCTTAAACTCAGAGTACAGGCAACAAAAATTGAAAGAATGAAAATAGGATACATTAAGAAAATTAGTATTACCATGCGGCATGAACCCTTCCTCTTCCACCACGTGTATACACGATCAACCTCAACAGCTTAATCTAGAAGCACCGGAATGGACAAGTCGAAATTCTACCAGGGAGGCAGTACGAACGTTCACGGTAATACTCCCAGACCCGTCCAGTGAGTCTAAGCTGGAGACCGGACAAGCAATTCAGAATATTAACTTCCCACATATGCAATCCTGAATATGAATATGAATCAAAGATGAAAATTCTTACTAAACAAGTAATTCATAGGAAAACTGGATCAACGAGAATGCCACTATACACCATTATAAGGGCGCTCAAATCGTAGTTTCAATACTGACAAAAGTTACATTTTTTTGCGAAAATAAAATTCAAAACATTAATGTTAATGCATCTTATTTTCCGATTTTTTGATTTTTCTAATGTTTTTGACTTAGTTTATTATTTTTCATTTTTATTTATTTATATAATTAATAAATAATTATATATATATATTTTTTTTTTTTTTTTTAATGTATGTTAGTCACTATAATTGGGAATGTTTTCTAGGATGTTATCGAGTGAAAGTTGATACACTGAGTTGATAATTTTAATAACAAACTTGGGATATGCATTATTAGTCGCTGTACTCAATAATTCCATAAAATGCGCTAATTTATAATATTCATCACAAATTTTATTGATTCTAAGAGACTGGTTTATTATAATATTTCTAAATACAGATATATGCAAACAAGAGTCAAAATGTTGAATTTTTGATGTATTAAATTTAAAATCCTGTCTTTTATCATACAAGTTTATAACCATATTACAATTTTGTAAATTTAAATTTAAATCTAAAAAGTTTGCAACATTTGAGTCATTATTACTTGCATTTAATTGTAAATTTTTTGGATAAAAGTTTAATACTATAGGGATATTATTTGGGGATACACATAAAATGTCATCTAAATATCTAAACATGTGCATATTATGCAAGCTTGGATTAATGTTTTTTTCATAGAAGAATAAATACAGATTAGCTAACAATGATGAGGCACCCCCCCCCCCCTTTGTGGGATACCAACCTGTTGTTTAAAAAAAGTACCACCATGTTGAATATAATTCTCATAAAGAGTGAAGTTAAGTAATTTTTTAAAAAGAAAATCTGAATATTTTAGGTTGATATTATATTTTTCAAAAATTCCTAAAATAATTCTATACAGATCATCTATATTAATATTATTAAACAAATCTTTGAAATCAAAGGTATAAATACTATGAATATTAGTAAGATTTTTCAATTTCTTAACTAATTCAAAACTGTTTTTTACAATATGACAATTATTTGAGATTTCATCTGACAAGGATACTTCATGTAACATCTTTAATAATAATTTTCCAGCATTAGTAATGTAAGAATTATGCCCACTGGTAATGGTTCGAAAAGCAACAGGGGATTTATGAAACTTGGGTACTAAAACAATATATGGAATGTTATTACAACTATTTTTTATATGGATTTGCTTATATTTGGCTGATATTCTATTGTATAAGATTTTAAGGTTAGTTTTATGCAAATTATAGATTTGATTATTAAGTAAGTGTGACTGAAGGGTATTTTTATAATAATATTTACAAATAATTGAGTAGTTACCACTTGCCTTATCGACATATGTAATGACAAAATCATTTTGTATTTCTTTAATATCATTTTTAATTGAATTAAGTTTATATGAATTATTAATTTTCTGATTATATATATAATGATTTAAGTATTGCTCTATTAAGACTCTCCAGGGTTTAAAGGCTTCTACAGGGATTTGATATTTATAACTGATTTTATAGATAAATTTATTTAAGTCAAGAAATAAACCTTTACATATTAATTTATGTTTAAATTTAGTAGGTATACGGTACTTAGTACCCAGTAACATCAGTGATCTCAGTGCATCATAATTAATAATATTTAGATTTCCCGTTATAACATGCCCATGGTGTTTATCTACGAAGTCTTTGTATTTTTCTAAATGACACTGGCAATATGACTATCCAATTCATAGTTTTGATTAATATCTATTGATTTGGCAATTTGATTATAATTGAAAATATAACGTCCTAGCGGTTTATCATATTTATAAGCAATTTTAGGATTTACATGTTTGACTGGAAAGTAATTGGAAACCGATTTTAAAAAATTATTTATCTTCAGATTATTTAAGACAGAATTAGTGAAATTCAAGGTACAATATTCGTTTATTTTAGTATATTGCTTTGATTCGTCATTAAAATTTAAGTCCGTGACATATAAATAAACATTAAGATTTTTACTTCTGGTAATGAGCAAATCATAGAATAAATGTTTAAAATGAATGTTATCAAATGCAGTACTTAGAAAAAAATATATATATATATATGTATATAACATTAAGAACAACAAGTGAGATTCAAGTTCGAAATTATCACTTACGCAAATCGACGACAAAAATCAATACACCACTCAGGAACAGGCGCGAAGCTGCTCACATCTCCAGAGTAGAAAATATCCGAGTGAAAAGGAAGAAACGTTAAATGTTGAAAGGGGAGAACCAAATGCGTTGCATTTAATGGCAGAGGAGGATTGCGACTCCCCTTCCCGTTTAAAGCAGCTTTTACAGCCCGGGTAACGCTCACGGTACCAATACAATACAATGGTCAGTTCCCTACATGTGCATAGACGAAGGCACCCGTATACAAGAAGAGCAAGAACAACATCGACGCAGAAGGAATGGACGCAAAATGAAAAACGATCCAAGTACCAAACCTATATATCAACACTTACGCATATGTGCCATCACACCAGTATCGCATAAATCACAAAATTCCAACCAATTCCCGATGGTAGCGGCTAAAGTTTTCTTTATTACCGAAAAAAGAATTATAGCATGCCCGTAAGAAATAAATAGGATAGTGTTTTTTTAAAGCTTCGTTTACGATTTTTTCATTACATTTATTGCAATCCCTTTTGAATGTGTTGTAAGCCTGGTTTCTCTTGAAATGGCCGACAAGGATGTTTCTGAAAACATTCTTAGTAAGGTTCATCCTCCAATCTATAAGATGGCCAATCTTGATTTTGTAAAAATCGCGTTTGTCGTATAAAGTTGTATAAGTGCCATATCGTAGATGTTTATTTATTGATATGTCCAAAAAATTCACTGCACCATTCTCGTCGACTTGGTTTTCGATCAATTCCAATTCTCTTGGATAAAGGGTGAAATTGAAATTAGATGTGCCTTCAAAACACCCCAAGAGCAAGCACATCGTCCACATAACGGAAATATGGCATCTACTATAAGAAAAACCTATTTTTTATACTGTAAAAGTAGTAAATTCATTGCATTATATAAGGAAAGTCATGTACTGCCCACATCGGATTTTTTTCGTTGCATAGTGAAAAGACATTACTATAACACACATAACAGAAAACTACTTCGAATTCTTGACGCGATTGTCTAGACAGAAATAAAACCAACGCTTTGTGACAGAAATCTCTTATTTGCTCTATCGATCTTTTTCTAATTCTATCGTACTTTCTTTGAAATGACTGCAATTCTTTTCTTTCTTCTCATGGTAGTATATATGCAAATTTAATATACGTATCTTTGATAATATTTACCTTAATGCAATTCAATTTCGTAATATTTTCAACTACAAATGAAAAATTGGGTAGCACGTTCGAGTCTATAGTTTTATTTTTATTTTCTCATATAGTAAAGTGAGGAAAAAGATATCAATTCGACGACGGTAAAGAACTTTTTGAGTCTGGTCATACTTCAAACATTTTGGATGGAAATTCCTTTGTATATATGTGCATGTGTTGTTCTTTTTTTTTCTTTTGCTAAAAAGAACTTTTAAGACTGGTCATAGTTCGAACACTTTGGATGGAAACATTTCGTATATATGTGCATGTGGTCATTTGTTTTGCTGATAAGAACTTTTGGGACTGATCACAAAATTGGTGGATAATTTTTCTTTTCTAAACAAATTCATTTATTGCTGATATTTGTTGTTCATGTTGAAATTCATTGGTACAATATTTAACCGGCGGTAGTATGTTTAAACATTTTCACGGGTAGTATGTTTAAACATTTTCATTTTATCAAAATTACTGGTAAGTTGGGATCCCTAGTTCCTTTACTTAATTAATGTAAGACATTTTAAGCACTAATTTATTTTGTAGTGGGGGTGGATAAAAGTGTGGTGTCATGACAACACTGTGTTCTGTTTATGACATCAAAACTGATAAGGATACAATTCTGGACATGTGCCAAAGATATAAAAATAGCATATTATTACGAATGTATAAAATACTTTAGAGTACTTTGCTTCCCTGCAAGGAGAAAAAAGAGAAACAGTTTTTCAGCCATTGCTATTGCGTGATAGTAGGGTTGCCGGAACTTACACGATATTTTCGAGGCCTCGGTGTCAGATATAGGGACATATCGTCGTTTCCGATTCGGATGGAACGTTCTAGAATTATCCACTAATTTCGAAGATACCACCATTTTTCTTGATTTCTGTGGAGAGTCCATAAAAAAGGCAGTGTTCATTTAGACTGAATTAACGTAATACAAGCCACATTGAATTGATACGTCAGTGATTGGAGAATAGTATTTGCTACTTTATGAAGCGACATTTCACGAACGAAGACAGCGTTTGAACGAACGAGATTTAGTACAAATATTACAATTTTATTTGTTTTACTAAGGTAAATAATACTATAAAATTTATAATAAAAATATCTTTAACACTTTACAACAAAGTTGAAAAGTGTTTATGACTTTGGTCATTCTGTCTGTCTGTCCATTAACATGATAACTGCCGTAAAAATGACTTTATCAAAATGAAATTTTAGTATGTTGTTCAGACGGTCTGTGGAACCTATGGGAATATAAATGAATAATATCACCCAATTAGTTTTGGATTAAACCCGGGTTGAAAAATGAAATATATTGAACCCTATGGGACCTAATTTTTCAAACATTTTTTAAGCGGATTTAAAATTCACAAATTGCTTCGAAAGTTTTAGGAAATATTTAAATTATCCCATAAAATATATAGAAAAAAATTTCAGCAAAATATATTTAGTAGTTTTTTAAATAAAAAATAAAATAATAATTGCACCTTTTATATGAAGCGATTACGTGACCATTATATGAAGAGATCACGTGACCCACTTCAAAATAAAATTTAGCATCCATCTTGTTGTTGTTGTTGAGACCCAGACCGTCCGACCTACCAGAAAGGTGTACGGTAACTGTTTGGACGGCCGGGAAGAAGCATCCATCTTGTGTCAAAATCGTGATTTTTAATGTTCTTTTTAATTCATATTTAGTGTTGTAAATCGTCCTAAAACCGCTTTATTTTTACTTAAATTCTGTGCATCTACATCCTGAAACAACGCAATTACATTTGAGTTTAAATGATCATCCAAATTTGATTATTTCTACAACGAAGCCTAATTTTCACTTATGGAAAATGTAAACAGCAAAATATGTAGAATGAGTTGTATAAGAATTGCTGCATTTCTTTAACGCAAAATTATTTAGCTCATGGAGTCTGCAATATAGCTGATATGAATGAAATATTCATTGATTTTACAGAGAGAAGGAAGATTTTTTCGATGAAGTTTTAACCATAGAATTTAATTACTTGTACCTCAATGGTCTGAAGTTTTTAAATAAAATAAATTATTATATTATTGTGATGAATAAAATGAATGGAAAAATGTTTATGAATGAAATGCTGCTTTTATAGAGAGAGCCAGGCGTGTTATATTTCGATGACGTCATTTGAATAAATTTCAGTTGTTTTCGATGAAATTTTCAAGTATAATAAATTATTGTAGTATTATGATAACTTTAAAAATGTTATCGAGGAATGTATTGCATTTTAGAGATGTTTCAATAAAATTGCATTGAAGTTGGAAAGTGTTTCATAATCAATACTTTATGCATTATTGATCTTTCTTGTGTAAAGATATCTTTGACACAAAACAACCAAACTTAAAGATCTTTTATGTTTATTAACTTTCAGTGAATATAAAGTTTTCCATAATATTTCACCGGTACTCACTAGTAGTTAAATAATCGGTCTAGCAAAAATACCGGACGTTAGTCAAAATCAAAATTAATGCATTGTGATTTATATTAAAATATAATCATTTTCCTTGTATTTTGTATTTCATGTTTTTTCAATTTCATTGAAATAATAATACACAAACGAAAATGATCAGTCATGCATAAAGCATTAATTATGAAACACTTTCCAACTGAAATGCAATTTCATTTAAACATCTCTAAAATGCGATACATTCAGCGCTGATATACTTTAAATTATCAAAGTACTACGGTAATTTATTATATTTGAAAGCTTAAAACTGCATCGAAAAAAATGTGATTTATATTAAAATATAATCATTTTCCTTGTATTTTGTATTTCATGTTTTTTCAATTTCATTGAAATAAAAATAATACACAAACGAAAAAGATCAGTCATGCATAAAGCATTAATTATGAAACACTTTCCAACTGAAATGCAATTTCATTTAAACATCTCTAAAATGCGATACATTCAGCGCTGATATACTTTAAATTATAAAAGTACTACGGTAATTTATTATATTTGAAAGCTTAAAACTGCATCGAAAAAAATGTTCAAATGACGTAAATATAAATCATCTGCTTCTCTATGTAAAAGCAATGCATATTTAATTCATATAACTTATATTCCAGACTCCAAAGCTAAATAGTTTTGCGTGAAGAAAAATTCAGCAATTCATATACAACTCATCTTACAATCACTTGTTTACATTCTGCATCCATTAAAATTAGGCTTAGTTGTAGAAATGATCAAAGTTTGATGATCATTCAAACTAAAAAATATTGTAATTGCGTTATCACAGAATGTAGATCCACAGAAAATACGCAAAAATTAAGCGGTTTTACGATGGATGCAACACTAAATATAAATTTAAAAGAACTTTGAAAATCACGATGTTAACACTGGGAGAAATAGATGGATACCATATTTTATTTTGAAATGGGTCACGTGATCTCGTCATATAATATGTGTGTAATTATTATTTTAATTTTTATTTCAAAAACTACCGAATATATTTTGCTGAAACTTTTTTTACACATTTTATAGGATAATTTAAACATTTTCTAAAAATTTCGAAGTGATTTGTGAATTTTAACTTCGCTTAAAAAATGTTTGAAGAAATAAGTCCCATAGGGTACAATGTATTTTAATTTATCAACCCGGGTTCAATCGAAAACTAATAGAGTTATATTATTCATTTACATTTACATGTGTCCCATAGACCGTCTCAAGAACTTACTAAAATTGCATTTTGATAAAGTCATTTTTACGGCAGGTATCGTGCGAATTGACAGCCAGACAGACAGAATGAACAAAGTCATAAGCACTTTTAAACCATGTTAAAAAATAATAAAGTAGGAATAATAACAAATAATGTAAGAATAATAATAAATAATGTAGTTGTAATAATGTTGTAAAGTAGGAATAATAATAAATTATATAGGAAAAGTTAATAATAAATAATGTAGGAAAAGTTTTGTGCTGAGAACATTGGGCCTTTTTGTGAATTCCTCGGAAATTGCAATAGGTTGTTTCCCAGCTCACTATAGTTATTTGAAACGATAATATCGGACCTAAATTTGGTGCTCTATTAAGACTAAGCAAAAGATCTGATGTGGGCAGCACATGACTTTCCTTATATAATGCAATGAATTTACTACTTTTACAGTAAAAAATAGGTTTTTTTTATAGTAGATATTTATATTCTTATAGTAGATACTTATATTCATATAGTAGATACTTATAGTAGGTTTTTCTTATAGTAGATACTTATATCCAAGATATTGATTTTTCGACGATTTCTCGTCATTTTCATTGATTTAGCGTCATTTTTGTCCATTTGGCGAGACTTTCGTTAATTTGGCAACATTTAAAAAAGTCGCCAAGTTGGCCACATTCCGCCAAATTCGTCGACAAAATATCGCCAAGCGTTATGGACGGAGAAATAAGTTAATTTTATAGCAGATAAATGACTATTGGCGTGCAAATACAAAAGTATTACTTAAAGTATCTTTTCTTATGAATGGAACGAGCTAGATCCACGAGAATGATGTTACCCAATTTATCGCATGATATTACATATGAAAAGTGAACATGTTTCTCAACAGTTAAAAAAGCCCATATATTAAAAAAAATATATTGAGAAATTTAAAAAAACTTAGATTTAAAAAAACATTTTGATAAATATTTTTAAAATGTGCAATATCTCGAGAACGGTTCATGCTAGCGTTCTAAAGTTTATGTCAATCGTTTTCTAAGGAAAAATTACATTAGAAATGTCTATTTGCGTAACTGTTTTAAAGGTTTTGTTATTTTAATGATTTTTTCAAAAATTCACTGGACAATTTAGATGGGTTCTGAACATTCGATTACGTTTAAAAACAATAGGCTTCCAGTATTCACGGATTGTGATTTTTGTACCAAATTTCATTCGAATCGCTCATTCGTTCCTAAGTTATCGTCTCCACAGACTCACTTATACACACACACACACACACACACACACATACACATACTTTCACACAGACACACACACACACACAGACATCACCTCACAAATGTTATGTCATATAATGTTATGTCATAATCACCTCACAAATGTTATGTCTTACATAAGAAATGTCTATTTGCGTAACTTTATTAGGGGTTTTGATTTTTTGACGATTTTTTCAAAATTTCATTCCAAAATTTATGGAGGTTCTGAACATTCGATTGCGCATAAAAACAATAGGCTTCCAGTGTTTACGGATTGTGAGTTTTGTACCAAATTTGGTTCGAATCGGTCCATTCGTTCGTCAGTTATCGTCTCCACAGACTCACTGACACACACACACACACAGACATCACTTCAAAAATGTTTGATTCGTGCTCAGGGATGCTTGAAACGTGTTCTCCCGTCGAAAACTCGAATTCGAATTTTCAACCCCGTCACAATACTTTCCTTATACATTATGTATATAAGGAAAGTAAAAAGGGGCGTGGATATTTTTATATTGCATCTGCTTGATTAAAGCCGGGTGTTTTAAATCATTTCTTAGAAACTCTGCATAAAGAAAAAATTCATTCTAAAATAAAAATTTAGATGTGTCAGGAATAATGAATGCTGGTATTCATTTTTATTGTTGTTTTTCCGCCCATTATCCGACCACACCCTTTTAAGGAAACGTTCTATTTCTTCTTATTTTTTCATTAATGAAGAGGCGAAGTTTTGCAGGGTTTAAAGTTTTCATCGTAATGCAGGGGTTAGTGCTAAAGCAATTATTTGGCAGATTATATTTCTATAAAATGCACAGTTTGTAAAACCTCTGAGGGCAGTACATGACTTTCTCTACACAGTGCAAGTCATTTACGTCTTTCATTGCAAATTAATGATGCACAAGATTTACTGAACAATGATTATGATGTTAGCATCTGGCGCTACTCTGAATAACAACATGTAAAATTATTTTAAAGTACTAAATTAATTTATATTTCACGCAAATATAACTTGACAAATGGAAATATTGCTGGCATTTGTTAAGCAATCTGCTCCGTTATATTAAAATATTGTAATCAGTTTGGTGTTATTTTCCTAATTTTAGCTTCATTTGTGCCAATTTGGCTACATTTTCGTCAATTTGATTCTACATTAAAAAAGTCATTAAGTTTGCGATATTTCGTCGAATTTTTCGCCAAGTGTTACATATTTGATGATACTTACTACTGTTCATTTTTATGCCTTTTTAAAATACATTTATTTGGAAAATGTGCAATATCTTGAGAACGGCTCGAGTTAGCGTTCTAAAATTTGTGTCATTCGTTTTAGAATTAAAAAAATAAAATACACACAAAATGATTATTTATTTAAGATTATTGAATGTTTTGATTTTTTAATGATTTTTTTTTTCAAAAATTCATTCGTAAATTTAGAATTTGCTATTTAAAATCAATAGACTTACAGCATTCACGGTTCGCAATTATCGTACCAAATTACGTTCGAAACGCTGCATTCGTTCCTGAGATATCGCATCTATAGACCCACGGACACACACACACGCGCGCAGACACCACCTCAAAAACGTTCGGTCTGAGTTTAGAGATGCTTGAAACGTGTTCTATTGAAAACTCTAATTCGAATTTTCGACCCAATCACAATAATCTTCCTATACATTATATGTACGTAGGGAAAGTGATAATTTTCAATTAGACATTTCTCATTATAAATCAACCCACATAAGCATCATCCTAAACCCAGATCATAACCGTAACAACAAAACCACCCACACGTCATCCTTCCCTATACATAACCCCCCTCCCCCCTCTCCTGCTAATCACCTGTATCGGCCACGGCGATCGTCGTAATAGAAAAATGGTCGCCGATAAATGAATGTGCTGTGATTGGACGTTGGCCAAAGGCCGGCCGACCGCACCCATGGAGGGGCAGTTGGCCGGAACCTCCGGCAATCGTTGCTTCATAATCGATGGAAAGGGGGGAGGGGGGACCATGTCGATTATGTCAGCTCGGTTCCCCGTTTTCAATTTTTAACGAGGGAAAGAGGAAAAGAAAGGACAGATTACATGTGCTGTGAGCTGATTGCCTGAAGATCTCGGATTTCCGTTTATTTCCGTTTAATTTTAATGTGGCCGAGTATTGGAGATATGTGATTGCCAGGAAAATAGCGGATTTGGATGACGGTCTAACTTAATTAATTTTACACTTGTGAAATGTTAATTATCAGGTTCGTGCAAGACGGAGATGGGCATAAATTTCCCTGCAATAGGAAGAATAAATATACAGGGTGAACAGAAAATCTATAGACTTTAATGCGATATAGCGAACACTAAAACAAACCTTTTTCGTTAATGAATGTATGTCCGCAAACATCACCGTTTCGTGTTAGAGGGCGCTGTTAGTCGGAGCGATAATTGGCTATTTTTGACCGTCGTTATTTATAATGTGAACTTCGTATGCGAAACATGCAGTATTTTACTAAAGCTAAGCCAGGATAGCCCAATCCGGCCGTCCAAACAGATTACATCTTCAGGTAAATCGGACGGTTTGGGTCAAAGTAGGGATAGCCAAGTGGTTAAGGCGCGGGGTTTACACTCAAAGGATTCGATTCCGGGTCTGACCAAACTATCCCCGTGTTTACGCGGAATATAGGCACGTTCAATCTATGTGTCCGAAAGTCCTCCCGAGAGATTATGCGCAAATGGAAGATACGGTCCCCGTGGATCCCCACTGTAAAAAAAGAAAATAATTCTGACATGGCTGGAAAAGAGATAGTCCAGTAGTTAAGCCTGGATGAATCGCACGCTGTTGTCCCGTGTTCGTCCCTTGACGCCCTCCAAAACTGAGGGCGTCAAGGATGTATCCATTGGATGAAGATGTATCCATTGGATGAAGATGTATCCATTCTGGCCTACAGATGTATTCATTGAATACATCTATTGTCCAACGGTAAAGTGATGGGGTAGGGGAATGGTCCATGTGGTTGTCACTCTCATTGTGTTCCTATGTAAACTGAGTGGCACTTTTCCGAACATCCAAACTTAATAGATACCTTCGAACGGGTTTTCGGGCAGGACAGAGCGCCTTTAATCTCCAATCTCAAAGTATGTTTCGTATCTTCAAACTGTGACATTAATTCTGTTGATCCATGATTTCGAGGTTCGAGGTTTTTATTTACTATTTTTTTTTTTATTATTTTGACCTGGCTCCTAGTGTGGCAGTTTGATGCACATTTAGAGTTTAATAAGTTTGGGGGGGGGGGGGGGGGTTGATGTAGATCTGAGGGTAGGTTACCTAGCATTTTGGCAGTATATGAGTTTAGAACATTTTTATTTTAAAAAATTTAAAAAATATTGATCGCGATTTTTTAGTATCAAGTGCTAGAGAAGGGGGGTGCCTAACTCCGGTTTATTCATAGTTTAGAACTGCACGAGGTCTCTTACGAGATTTGGCCTTGCGATGATCATAGTCAGGTGGACTGAATAAAAGTTCATTTGGAACTGAAGGCAAATTATTGTAGAATTTCAGCGCTGGCTTTTTAATTTGGGCTCTCACGGTTTTTATTTTAAAGTCTTTTCTAATTACCGAGTTTCTTAAATATCTAGGGGCTTTCCTGATGATCCTTAGGATTTTATTTTGTTTTGTCTCTAAGAAGTCTATGGTAGTTTTACAGGCATATCCCCATACGGGTGCTGCATACAGCATTCCCCGGCGGATGACCGATTTTTAATAGATACCTTACATCAATACTTCTATATATACAGGCTAACGTAACCGCCATTTTGATTCCCGTTGGTTATCTTCTGCCTATGCTATTTCAGTGGTGCGTGCATGTTACATGGCTGCTAATGGATACGCAATTTACCTGTCAAATAGTTTCAAATGAGAATCAAGATGGCCGTTGTTGCGTCAGCCTGTATATTTAGGAATCTTACCTTACACCACCAGATAGTTCGGGCAAGTACCTCAATAGTAGAATTAGTACAATTCTGTTTAATTTACAACACTTTGATTTAATTGATACAAATGCTATACTAGCTAATTATTACATGAAAGTTTATTAATAGTTTTCGAGCAATTATATATTATAAAGTAGCCCTATAAAATGTTATATTTCCTATTTTTATGCGAATACTTCCCCCAGTTTAAAAAGTTGTGAGCAGCACATGACTTTCCCTGCAGACTTATATACACGTTCTCTTTATTTTAATTAAATTTAGTTCACTTTAATTTCAATTTTCGTTCTCATTTGGTAACTGGACTCATTTTCAAAGGTGGCGTAGAGAAAAAACTAAAATATCTCGAAAACGGCTAGTCCTAGTATAATGGGGTTGGTCTTATTCTTTTCTTCGTTAAAATTTACGTATAAAACAAGTATTTAATGGATATATTTGAGCATACGTAGTTTTTTAATTTAGATTTTGACGATTTTTGAGGGGCATTTTGCAAAAAAAGGAAGGTTGTTCTTTTCCGAATTGTATCAAAATCTAATCAGCACCAGAGTATCCTACAAGTAACTTATTTACCAAATTTTGTAAAATTTAGTCAATTAGTATTTTAGCTAGAGTGGACACATGAAATTTTTAGGGACCATTCCGTAAAAAAAGGCGGATTCTGTTTTTACGAATCCTATCAAAAATTAATTAGCACCAGGATCTCACCCAAGTGACTTATTTACCAAATTTTATGAAATTCAGTCCATTAGTTTTCTAGTTAGAGTGGATACATACATTGCACAGACACACACACACAGAGACATCACGTTAAAAATAGTTTTTTCGTATTCTAGAGGTCTCGAAACGTGTAGATTCGTCGAAAACTCGAGTTGCGATTTTCAGCATGATTCCAATACTTTCCCTATATATTACCATGTATTGCAGGGAGAGTAAAAATATTGTGGATAACATCTTTATAACGAAGAATGTTTCTATTGGGAATATACGTTTAGCACTATCGGTTTGAAAGTTAATAAGCCCAATTCAGTCGTATTGAAACATCTATTATACTATAATTCCGATACATCATTTTAGTGATTTTTTTTATAATACACTGTGATTATAATTCTATACAGTACAGCAACAACTGTACAATATTTATCAAATACTGAAAATGAATTATCAAAAGAGCAGCAGAATATGAAATATAAATGAATTTAAAATGCATCACCGTGCAATTCATAAGCATTTTATGTTCACATAGGAAGATACGTCGTTTATACTTAAATTTGTTTCTTAAGTGAGAATTGAAGTTATTTTAATATGACATCTGACACACAGACGCTGTCAAAACCGATATTCGTAATTTCTAAATATCGCCGCTGTACTGACGGTTCCGCTTAGAATTTTTGACATGCGCCGTTTATACTTATTGGCAAAGCATGCAGATGTAGAATATTCGAATTATTGTTCTGGAATATTTTTATTTTTGTCAAGCTATAAAAACTCGAAATAACTAATGATAAGCCTAACCTAACAGATCGTATGGGAAATAAAAGAAAATTCGTTCTTTTCTGATCGGTTTTAACATATGAAATATTTCAGTTCTCCTTAAATTATTATTGAAATTCATATTGCAATGAGAAATAGTAGTACATGACAGACAGTCTGAGGAATGTAAAAAATCTGTTGTGGGCAGCACATGACTTTCCTTATATAATGCAATGAATTTACTTCTTTCACAGCAAAATAAATAGGTTATTCTTATAGTAGATACTTATATTCTTTCCAAGATATTGAACTTTCGTTAATTAGTCGTCATTTTCATGGATTTAGCGTCATTTTTATCCATTTGGTGAGATTTTTGTTATTTTGGCAACATTTAAAAAGTCGCCAGGTTGGCAACATTCCGCCAAATTCGTCGCCAAAAACTCGCCAAGCGTTATGGACGTAGAAATAAGTTATTCTTATGGCAGATAAATGAATATTGGCGTTCAAATACAAATGTGTTACTCAAAGTATCTTTTCTTATGAATGGAACAAGCTAGATACACGAGAACGATATCACCCAATTTATCGCATGATATTACATATGAAAAGTGAACATGTTTCTCAACAGTTAATATATTTTCTTTTGTTTATGGGATTTTTTTTATAAATTTATTTGAAAAATGTACAATATCTCGGGAACGGTTCATGCTAGCGTTCTAAAGTTTATATCAATCGTTTTCGAAGGGAAAATTACATAAGAAATGTGTATTTGCGTAACTTTATTAAAGGTTTTGATTTTTTGATGACTTGTTCAAAATTTCACTCGAAAATTTAGGGGGGTTCAGAACATTCGATTGCGTTTAAAAAGAATAGGCTTCCAGTATTCATGGATTGTGATTTTTGTACCAAATTTCATTCGAATCGCTCCATTCGTTCGTGAGATATCGTCTCCACAGACTCACTGACACACACACACACACAGAGCGAGAGACATCACCTCAAAAATGTTCGATTCGTGAGCAGGGATGCTTGAAACGTACTCTCCCGTCGAAAACTCCAATTCCAATTTTCGACCCCGTCACAATACTTTTCTTATACATTATGTATATAAGGAAAATAAAATTCTATATAGGAACACTATACCATATAAATACAAATTGTGACTTACGCACAAGTAATAAGTAACTAGAACACAACGTAAAAAATCTGATGTGGGCAACACATGACTTTCCTTATATAATGTAATGAATTTACTACTTTTACAGTAAAAAAAAATAATTTTTTCTTATAGTAGATACTAATATTCTTTCCAAGATATTGAATTTTCGACAATTTGTCGTCATTTTCATTGATTTAGCGTCATTTTTATCCATTTGGGGAGATTTTCGTTAATTTGGCAACATTTCAAAAAGTCGCCAAGTTGGCGTCATTCCGCCAAATTCGTCGCCAAAATCTCGCCAAGCGTTAAGCACCAAGCAATAAGTTATTCTTACAGCAGATAAATAACTATTGGCTTTAAAATACAAAAGTATTATTCAAAGTATCTTTTTTCATGTATGGAACGAGCTAGATCCACGAGAATGATGTCACTCAATTTATCGCATGGTATTACATATGAAAAGTGAACATGTTTTTCAATAGGAAATATTTTTTTTATTTTATATGACTTTTTGATAATATTTTTGAAAAATGTACAATATTTCGAGAACGGTTCATTTTAGCGTTCTAAAATTTATGTCAATCGTTTTCTAATGAAAAATTACATAAGAAATGTCTATTTGCGCAACTTTATTAGTGGTTTTGATTTTTTGACGATTTTTTCAAAATTTCATTCGAAAATTTTACGGGGGTCTGAGCATTCGATTGCGTATAAAAACAATAGGCTTCCAGTGTTTACGGATTGTGATTTTTGTTCCAAATTTGATTCAAATCGGTCCATTCGTTCGGCAGTTATCGTCACAGACTCACTGACACACACACTCACACACATACTTTAACACACACACACACAGACATCACTTCAAAAATGTTTGATTCGTGTTCAGGGATGCTTGAAACGTGCTCTCCCGTCGAAAACTCGAATTCGAATTTTCGACCCCGTCACAATACTTTCCTCATACATTATGTATATAAGGAAAGTAAAAACTGCTCAAATAGAATGTAAATGCAGAATGCATAAATGTTTTACTTCTATGTTTTATTTGCGCAATATTTCACGCTACGTTTTCATCTATGTTATAATTGTCTAACATGTTTTTGACTTTAGAGACCGCAGATAAGCCACCCGGTGGCCTGAAAGACTGAACTTTTGCTCACTTATAGAGTAAACTAACGAGGTCGGATTCTTATCCCCCCCTCTCCCACCGTTGGTGCAAATAAAATGGGAAGAATCGAAAAGACTTTTTAAACACTTCAGAAATCTCTTGGTGACCTAAAATATCATTACACACTTATATCACCGACCATGGAACAGACCTTAACGGAGACGTCACACAGGCGTCACGCTAAAAATAGTTTTTTCGTATTCTAGAGGTCTCGAAACGTATAGATCCGTCAAAAACTCGAGTTGCGATTTTCGGCATGATTCCAATACTTTCCCTATACATTACCATGTATTGCAGGGAAAGTAAAAAATATATAATTTCGAATACATTTCGTTCTTTCGAATTAAAAAAATTCTATCTAATTCTAGATTTTTCGATAACAAAACTGAATATAAAGCTTCGTGAAAATCCATTAATATTTGGGGTCGCTATGGTGTACACAAGAAATCGACCAAAGACAGACGGATGGACAAAACTTGTTCAGAAAGCTCTGGAATATACATTGACATCAAAATCTCGAATTTGACAATTTTCCGAAAACAATATGTTCTCCATACTATATTACATAGTGGGAGAAAGTAACTAGCATAAAAATAACCTCTACATATTTGCATATTAATTGCATTAAGATGTAGTAAATTGAGCAAAAATATATGAAATGATATACTATCTTCAACTTCGGAATAATTTATAAATGATCCAGAATCAAAGTCTGACGTACATCAAAGAACGTAAAATCGAACCAAAACAAAGATTTTATTTTCTACTTTGTTCTTAAAATTCTATTCTTCAAGTTAAAGATTTACAAATAATAATCTGCACTGTTCCCACCTTTTTAGAAGTGTAACGTAAATCATACAAAAAATCGACACTCTTTTAAAAATTCTTTTTTTTTATTTCTTCGCTATTTCTATCACTAATTAAAATATATAGCTACATTGCCCAAAAGCTCTTACTGAATGAGCCGTATAACATCTTTGTGAACGTATTTATTATTATTTAAAACTTCGAGTGACTCTTAAGATATTTATACAAGAACACCATGCCAACACACATCCGCGTCCTTTGTCAAATGATATAGAGTACATATTGTGTGCATTTTAGTAGGAAACGTTATTAAGCTAATCATTTGAAGTATGGGGTTGTTACTTAGCGAAATAACTTTCGCGGGAAATCCATTAATTTAACTTTTTTTTTTCTCTCTCTCTGTGGCTTAAGGAGTTTCGTTTAACACCGTATTTGGAATTTTTAATGACACCAGAGAAATTATATTTTCAGTGCTCTTTTCACCTTCAAGCGCATTTTTTATGTGCGGTAACACATATTAGCACTCTATATCTATGGGAGAGAGGATTTATATACATAAGTCAAAACGAAATGAATGTTAAGGGGGAATTTTTAAATTAGTCTATTCCGTTGTGAATAAAAATATGGGTTAGGTTAATGAAACAGCTTAAAAAAATTAACAAGAGTTTGGCTCAACTTGACTTTTTTCATACCAAAATCCAATTTATAGTATTTTTTTTTTAATTTTACAAGAAAAATTTTGAAAAATCGGTATTGTGTGTCCAGATTATTACAAATATAGCATGGTACCCTTCACTTTAAAGGGATTGAAGACATCTATAAAGTTCTTTTTTGAACATACTCTTCTTATTACGGTATTCTGCTATACACAGGGTGTCCCAAAAACATTGACCCCGGCTTTTATTCCTTAAATATTTATCTTAGATATATATAATAAATTACAAAGTTGCGTAAAAAAATGGAAATTTTATGAAATCGATTACAATTTTCAAGGGAATTAAATTTTAAGAAATACAAAATTTAAATTTTTATACGGCTCCCGTACAAAAACATTTCCAATGAGTAATCATGACCAGCAAAAGGAGACACAATAGAATCTAAAAACGTGCGCCGAACAAAGGCGCAGCCAATTAAAATCGACAGAACAAATAACCGAGGACCACACAACAAAGGCTGGCTTCGAGGAAACGAGTTTTTGGTGTTGCGCAGAGTGAAAATACAATATGCAAAGTTGCTTAAAATGTCAATGTTAATTTAGAGCAATAGACATATTTTGTAAAGAACTTTAAATTGTATATATTCTGCATTTATTATACAGGGTGTATCAAAAACATTGTCCTCGGCTTTTATTCCTTAAATATTGATCTTAGACATATATAATAAATTGCAAAGTTGCTTAAAAAAAGGTACAGAATTTTATGAAATCGATTACAATTTTCAAGGGAATTAAATTTTAAGAAATACAAAATTTAAATTTTTATACGGCTCCCGTACAAAAACATTTCCAATGAGTAATCATGACCAGCAAAAGGAGACACAATAGAATCTAAAAACGTGCGCCGAACAAAGGCGCAGCCAATTAAAATCGACAGAACAAATAACCGAGGACCACACAACAAAGGCTGGCTTCGAGGAAACGAGTTTTTGGTGTTGCGCAGAGTGAAAATACAATATGCAAAGTTGCTTAAAATGTCAATGTTAATTTAGAGCAATAGACATATTTTGTAAAGAACTTTAAATTGTATATATTCTGCATTTATTATACAGGGTGTATCAAAAACATTGTCCTCGGCTTTTATTCCTTAAATATTGATCTTAGACATATATAATAAATTGCAAAGTTGCTTAAAAAAAGGTACAGAATTTTATGAAATCGATTACAATTTTCAAGGGAATTAAATTTTAAGAAATACAAAATTTAAATTTTTATACGGCTCCCGTACAAAAACATTTCCAATGAGTAATCATGACCAGCAAAAGGAGACACAATAGAATCTAAAAACGTGCGCCGAACAAAGGCGCAGCCAATTAAAATCGACAGAACAAATAACCGAGGACCACACAACAAAGGCTGGCTTCGAGGAAACGAGTTTTTGGTGTTGCGCAGAGTGAAAATACAATATGCAAAGTTGCTTAAAATGTCAATGTTAATTTAGAGCAATAGACATATTTTGTAAAGAACTTTAAATTGTATATATTCTGCATTTATTATACAGGGTGTATCAAAAACATTGTCCTCGGCTTTTATTCCTTAAATATTGATCTTAGACATATATAATAAATTGCAAAGTTGCTTAAAAAAAGGTACAGAATTTTATGAAATCGATTACAATTTTCAAGGGAATTAAATTTTAAGAAATACAAAATTTAAATTTTTATACGGCTCCCGTACAAAAACATTTCCAATGAGTAAAATATGTCCCATACAATAATAAAGTGATGTACAAAATTTCAGCATTTTATCATAAAAAATCCCAGAGATATGTTTAAACAAAGTTGGTGAGGGATTAATCGCAAATTGAAATTGAAATGTTTACAGCAAGAGTGCAAATGACGCAACGCAGAAATGCATCAGAGGCAAATAATATCTTCCTCTTATTTTTAATGGATCTTTGGCATGGATGGAAAACCTTTTGAACAAGCTTTGTAATCTTTGTGTAAAGTTATTATTTCTACAAAGTGTAAATACTTTTGTACCAATAAATAGAAAAAATATTATTTATTTATGTAATCATTGTTTTCTTTCGTAATTTGCGTATGACCCCTAAAACGCGATCTGCCGACATGATTTTTCCCCTCTGAGAACCCATGTCGATGCATCGAAAAGTGACTTAAATCGGCATTTTTGTCTTTTCTTATCTCTGAGACTTTTTATGATAAAATGCTGAAATTTTGTACATCCCCTTATTAATGTATGGGGCACATTTTACTAATTGGAAATGTTTTCGTATGGGGGCCATATAGAAATTTAAATTTCGTATTTCTTAAAATTTAATTCCCTTGAATATTTTAATCGATTTCATAAAATTATGTACCTTTTTTCACGCAACTTTGTAATTTATTATATACAGGTATATCTAAGACCAATATTTAAGGGATAAAAACCGAGGTCAATATTTTTGGGACCTCCTGTATATGCCAGATACTTTTTATTTGGATATGTTATAGGTCAATAGTGACTAACTCAAACTTTGGGATTTCGACCTTTCTGTCCAAGGGCAATGACACAGGAATGCAATGGATAGAATCAACTTAATCTTTATTATGAGCATCACATAAGGACAGCATCTGGCTGTTTAAATCAATGAATGATCTAGACAATAAATCGTATTGTACACGTCCAGACTAAATTACACCATATACATTGTACTACCCTTAACTAGCCTGGTGCTCACACTTAAATGGATATGATTCTAAAACCATTATGCTTACCATTGGCCTCCTTCACGTCAACATACTTAATCACGATCATCTCAAGAACTCACGCCAGACAAAAAGCACTCCATCCAAGCCAACTCTTCTTCCCGAAACTTATCCTACTCTAAAAGTAGGAACGCTCAAAATGCTGAATAGACCGGTGATTCGTATAAATAACTGAACTAATTAGGATCGTTAGGATAAATAACAAATTATAATGGAACTGAGGGACATATTCATTGAAAGGTTATTTAGACCTCATCCATCTTTCGATTAATGCCATACTAGACAATGTACCCCCCCCCCCCCAGCCTCCTGGGGGGGGGGGGGAGCAAATAACGCCACGAACAAAAATGTTGTATCACAGTCATTTTTCATGACAATGATTGAAGTTTAAAAGTTTCATTATCATTGAGCCATAAATAATCCCTTTTAAAAAAATCTTATGTGGGCAGCACATGACTTTCCTTATATAATGCTATGAATTTACTACTTTTACAGTAAAAAAAAAATTTTATTCTTATAGTAGATACTTACATTCTTTCCAAAATATTGAATTTTCATCAATTAGTCGTCATTTTCATTGATTTAGCGTCATTTTTAACCATTTGGCGAGATTTTCGTTAATTTGGCAACATTTAAAAAGTTGCCAAGTTGGCGACATTCCGCCAAATTCGGCGCCAAAATTTTGCCAAGCGTTATGGATGGAGAAATAAGTTATTCTTATAGCAGATAAATGACTATTGGCATTCAAATGCAAAAGTTTTACTCAAAGTACCTTTTCTCATGAATGGAAGGAACTACATCCACGAGAATGATGTCACCCAATTGATCGCATGATATTACATATGAAACTGAACATGTTTCTCAACAGTTAATTTTTTCTTATTTTATGGAATTTTTTGATAAATTCACTTGAAAAGTAACTTTATTAAAGGTTTTAATTTTTTGATGATTTTTTCAAAATTTCACTCGAAAATTTAGGGGGGTTCTGAACATTTGATTTTGTTTAAAAACGATAAGCTTCCAGTATTCATGGATTGTAATTTTTGTACCAAATTTCATTCGAATCGCTCCATTCGTTCGTGAGATATCGTCTCCACAGTCTCACTAACACACACGCACACACACATCACCTAAAAAATGTTCGATTCGTGATCAAGGATGCTTGAAACGTGCTCTTCCGTCAAAAATTCGAATTCAAATTTTCAACCCAGTCACAATACTTTCCTTATACATTATTGTATGTAAGGGAAGTAAAATATCTGATGTGGGCAGCACATGAATTTCCCTGCAGACTTATATACACGTTCTCTTTGTTTTAATTCAATTTAATTCACTTTTAATTCAATTTTCGTTCTCATTTGGTAACTGGACTCATTTTCAAAGGTGGCGTAGAGAAAAAACTAAAATATCTCAAGAATGGCTAGTCCTAGTATAATGGGATTGATCTTTTTCTTTTCTTCCTTAAAAATTACGTATATAAAACAAGCGTTTAATGGATATATTTAAGCATACGTAGGTTTTTAATTTACAATTTGACGATTTTTGAGGGCCATTTTGCAAAAAAAGGAAGGTTGTTCTTTTCCGAATTGTATCAAAATCGAATCAGCACCAGAGTATCCTACAAGTAACTTATTTACCTAGAGTAACTTATTTACCTATTATTCGTATCCTAGAGGTCTCGAAACGTGCCGATCCGTCGGAAACTCGGGTTGCGGTTTTCGTCATGATTCCAGTACTTTCCCTATACATTACCAAGTAATGCTGGGAAAGTAAAAATCAGTATTGTGGATCCAAATTATTACAACTATACGTGTTATGCTTCACTGCTTCACTTTAAAGGGCTTCAAAACATTTTTCGATTGATACTAAACTTGCAATGTCCCCCCTACCCCCGGGAGGTAACTTGGCCTCCAAAGAGGTCTAATGACGTCATAAACAAAAAAGGTTGTATCGCGGCTATTTTCACAACAATGATATAAACTATATCAAGTCCCGTGATCATTGAACTATAAAAAAATCCTTTTATGTACGATTATGTCAAATTTTGTCCCATGCTGCCATGATAAAAAATCTGATGTGGGCAGCACATGACTTTCCCTGCAGACTTATATTAACGGTCTCTATATTTTAATTAAATTTATTTCACTTTTAATTCAATTTTCGTTCTCATTCGGTAACCGGACTTATTATTAAAGGTGGCGTAGAGAAAATACGGAAAACTAAAATATCTCGAGAATGGCTAGTCCTAGTGTAATGGGGTTGGTCTTATTATTTTCATCGTTAAAAATTACGTATTAAACGAGCATTTAATGGATATATTTGAGTATACCTAGTTCTTTAGTTTAGATTTGGACGATTTTTGCGGTTCATTTTGCAAAAAAAGGCAGGTTATTTTTTTCCGAATCGTACCAAAATCTAATCAGCACCAAGGTAATCCACAAGTGACTCATCTACCGAATTTTGTGAAATTCGGTCCCTTAGTTTTTTAGTTAGAGTGGATACAAGCTTTTGCGGGCCATTTCGCAAAAAATGGCGGGTTCTTTTATCCCGAATCGTACCCAAAACTAATCAGCACCAGATTCGCCCACAAGTGACTTACCTACCAAATTTTATGAAATTCGGTCAATTACTTTTTTAGTTAGAGTGGATACAAAATCTGCACACACACAGACGTCACGCTAAAAATGGTTTTTTCGTATTCTAGAGGTCTCGAAACGTGTAGATCCGTCGAAAACTCGAGTTGCAATTTTCGGCATGATTCCAATACTTTCCCTATACATTACCATGTATTGCAGGAAAAGTAAAAAATATAACATTTCGAATACATTTCGAAGTTTTCGATCGAACTTCTGATGTGGACAGCACATGACTTTCCTTTATATAATGCAATTAATTTACTACTTTTACAGTAAAAAAAATAGATTATTTTTATAGTAGATATTTATATTCTTTCCAAGATATTGCATTTTCGTCAATGAGTCGTCATTTTCATTGCTTTAGCATCATTTTTATCCATTTGGCGATTTTCTCGTTAATGTAGCAACATTGAAGAAAGTCGCCAAGTTGGCGACATCCCACCAAATTCGTCGCCAAAATCTCGCCAAGTGTTATAGACGGAGAAATAAGTTATTCTTACAGCAGATAAATGACTATTGCCGTTGAAATACAAAAGTATTACTCAAATTATCTTTTTTTATGAATGGAACGAGCTAGATCCACGAGAATGATGCCACCAAATTTATCGTATGGTATTACATATAAAAAGTGAACATGTTTCTCTATAGGGAATATTTTTTTTTATTTTATATGATTTTTTTTATAATTTTTTTTAAATGTGCAATATCTCGAGAACGGTTCATGTTAGCGTTCTAAAATTTATGTCAGTCGTTTTCTAATGAAAAATTACATAAGAAATGTCTATTTGCGTAACTTTATTAGTGGTTTTGATTTTTTGATGATTTTTTCAAAATTTCACTCGAAAATTTAGGGGGGGGGGGAGGAAGTTCTGAAGATTCTATTGCGTATGAAAACAATAGGCTTCCAGTGTTTACGGATTGTAATTTTTGTACCAAATTTCGTTCGAATCGGTTCATTCGTTCGTCAGTTATCGTCTCCACAAGCTCTCTCTCTCACACACACGCACACTCACAGACATCACTTCAAAAATGTTCGATTCGTGATCAGGGATGCTTGAAACGTGCTCTCCCGTCAAAAACTCGAATTCGAATTTTCGACCTCGTCACAATACTTTCCTTATATATTATTGTATATAAGGAAATTAAAAACATTCTATGTTGTTCTAGATTTTTTGATAACAAAGCCAAATATGGTCACAGGTATACAGACACCACTCCAAAAATAGTTAAAACGTTTTCAGGAGGTCGTAAAACATATATTAGCACCAAATTCCAAATTTCACATTTAAGACTTACAAATAATAATCTACGCTTCCCCATCCTTTCTAAAAACATAAATCACGAAAAACTGCCACGTTCATTTTAAAAACGCTTCCACTATTTCGATATCTATTTACCCTACAAATTGAAATATATAGCTTCCTTCCCGGTATGCGCCACAAAGTCCACCTAAGCATCTCAGAATGTATTTATTGTTATTTATATTATTGAAAACTCAGAGTACCATGCGATCAAATATTCATTTTAAAGAACCAGGTCTTTTGTCAAATGATTCAGGGGATGGCTGTGCGCGACTTAGAGGGGGACTTTATTAAGCTAATTATTTGAAGTATGGAGTTGTTACTTAACGAGATAACTTTGCTTAGGAAAACAATTAATTTAACTTTTTTTTCGATGGGGTGTCAGAAGGGTTCGTTAGCGCCTGAGTTGGGATTTTTAATGGAGATAATACTATTTCAGTTGTGCTCTGTATTACTCTGTGATGATATTAAAATCAAATATTTTTCTGGAAGTTGTTTATTCGTCAGATACTATGTTGATAAGGTTCCGATAATGCAGTCGTTTTCAATCTTTTTGTCTATTGGATACGTAAATTGTGTTCCGCTGTGTAAATTGTGTTCCGTTTGATAAAGTTCCGCTAATAGAGTTATTTCGAACCTTTTTGTCTACTGAATACACAAATTGTGTTCCGCTGTGTAAATTATGTTCCGTTTGATAAAGTTCTGCTAATACAGTCATGCCCAACCTTTTTGTCTACTGGATACACAAATTGTGTTTCGCTGTGTAAATTGTGTTCCGTTTGATAGTGTTCCGCTAATAGAGTCACTTTTAACCTTTTTGTCTACTGAATACACAAATTGCGTTCCGTTTGATAGAGTTCCGCTAATACAGTCATGATACAGTCAACCTTTTTGTCTACTGGATACGCAAATGGTGTTCCGCTGTGTAAATTGTGTTCCGTTTGATAGAGTTCCGCTAATAGAGTCACTTTTAACCTTTTTGTCTACTGAATACACAAATTGCGTTCCGTTTGATAGAGTTCCGCTAATACAGTCATTTCCAACCTTTTTGTCTACTGGATACGCAAATTGTGTTCCGTTTGATAGAGTTCCGCTAATACAGTTATTTCCAACCTTTGTGTCTACTGGATACGCAAATTGTGTTCCGTTTGATAGAGTTCCGCTAATACAGTCATTTCCAACCTTTTTGTGTACTGGATACACAAATTGTGTTCCGTTTGATAGAGTTCCGCTAATACAATCATTTCCAACATTTTTGTCTAATGGATACGCAAATTGTGTTCCGCTGTGAAAATTGCGTTTTGTTTGATCCGGTAATACAGTCATTTCCAGCATTTTTGTCTATTGGATACACAGACTGATAAATATTTATTAATTTTTACTTTCTCATACGTAGTACTAAGAAAGTGTTGTTTTTTTTTTCCCGTACATTTTCTATTTTGAGATTTGGATGCCAATATATGTTTTAAAACCTTCTGAAAACGTTTGGACTATTTTTGGAATGATGCCCGTCTGTCTGTCTGATGTGTGTTGTCGATTTCTTGTTGTTGTTGTTGTTGAGACCCAGACCGTCCGACCTACCAGAAAGGTGTAAGGTGAAAGGTGTAAGGTGTCGATTTCTTGTGTAACAATAGCAGCTACAGATATTATTGAATTTTCACGAAACTTTATATCCGGCTTTGTTATCAAAAAAATCTAGAACTGGATAGAATCTTTTAAATTCGAGCGAAAACTTTGAATTTTATTCTACATTTTATAATTTCTAAAATGGCAGCGTGGAACAAAATTTGACATAATCATGCATTAAAGAGTTTATTTGTGACTTATTTGATCACGAGACTTAATAGTTATAATCATTATTGTGAAAAACAGCCGTGATTCATTTCTTTTGTTCGTGACGTTTTTAGTCCTCCCCTTGGGGGCCAAGTTCCCCTCTCCGGGGGGTGCATTGTCTAGTATGGTCAATCGAAAGATGTTTGTAAGACCTTTAAAGTGAAAGGTAACACGTTATAGTTATAATCAATTCGACCTACAATACCGATTTTTCAAATATTTTCTTGTAAAGTTTGAAAAAAATGAATTCTAATATGAGAAAGTCGAGTTAAGGGGACGGTGGACGTTGAAAACTTTTTTTTATTTATTTATTGACTTAGAAACATGAAAATTTGTAAAAATATTCCTCTTAACAATTACTATATAAAATACCATTAAATTTTTTTCAATTTTGTTATAATCTTGTCTTTTTTTTTTAAATTTAATTTTCTTTAACGAAAATTTGAAAATGCTCCTTGCGTGCCATTTGTTCACATTTTTGATTAATTTTACATTATGATTGGCTCAAAAACACATTATGAACAAATTTGGGTATTCATTTTTAAATCCCTTAGAAAGTTAATTTTTTAAAAATATTTTTCTGCATTAAAACTTAATTTTCATTACTTAATTAGGTTCTTATTCATTTTTAATTACCTTAATAAAGTCCAATTATAAAATGCATACCCAGTTTCATTAAAAAGTATGAGAGGTCTTTTCTTGCCAAATTTCATGCATCTCAAACAAAAATTAAGACGCATGGAGTATTTTAAAAATGTAAAACCTTTGAAAATTCTGTTTCGAAAAAAATGCATTTAAACTTTTGCTTACGGGTGGGACAGCGTCCATCCCAAGCGAAGAACCTACCAAAAAGACAGGTATTTAACATACCCTAATATTGCACCTGCTACAGCAGGTGCAATATTTCTGTCAGCGATTTCCATGGACGCCAATGCCTGCAAAGGGGGATCAAAATGTTTGAGATAGGGTATGTTAAATACCTGTCTTTTTGGTAGGTTCTTCGTTTGGGATGGACGCTGTCCCAAACCGTAAGCAAAACGTTAAATGTGTAAAATAATGTTATATATTAAAAATAAACTTTTTTTTGTCGATTTTTGCTCATTTCAACGTCCACCGTCCCCTTAAGTCACATTCCAGTTATATTACTTTGACAAAGCAGTATGCATAATGCTAAATACTCTCCGGGCAATGTATTTTGTAATTGCAAATTTACTTGTTGCCATAAATATTAAATTGATTAATCTTTTCAAAACATTACCTCCCATCCGTTCGCTCGCCGGCCGCACTTGCGCTTCTACTATTCACGAAAGCATGAGAGCCATGCAACTCTCCCAATCAATATTATTATTCCCTATAATGTTCCTTATCAAGACATGTATACTACATCATTCCCTAGCAAAACGCAAATCATTTGCGACGCTCTACCTAAACGTATCTGTTCTAAGAACAGTGAAACTCGCTTCAATTTGAATCGAGTATATTAAATTAATAATTCTCACATTCTGTGAAAGCTTTTTAGTGACGTATCTATCTATTTTAATTAGTGGAGCAAGTAGGTGTTATCGTACACATCTTAGAATCAGACGAAGTCAATAAGTACGTTCAAAAAGATTTTTCGGCTCATTCTGTGTGAACTTTTTAGCAATGTATCCATTTTAATTAGTGGCGCAAATTGTGTGGAATTCAGAAAGCATTTTTAAAATGAGAGGTGTGGTTTTGTATGGTTTATGATTTGCATGGAAGGCGTGGAAAAGTGTACATTGTGAAAAGTATATTAATGATTTACTAGCAAAAATAAAACTGACTCTGTACAAAATGTGAAGAAAATTAATCATAAACCTGCTCTGAATAAACTTTAAATACAATGAAAAAATATGATAGCTCGCAGCGGATGAGTTTTTCTACAGACTCACATTCACATTTTTTCTTCACTTCACTTCTTTCTTAATCCATTAAATGGAGTTTTGCTGTAAAAAATGAAACTGATACTTATTAGAAATTATATTCAATTTACATTTTTAAAATATTTTTTTCATCTAGCGACTTACCTCATTTCAAAACGTCGCTAGCTAGGAAAAGAAAAAAAAGTAAATAAACAAGAAAGATCAATCATGCATAAAGCATTGATTATGAAACACTTTCCAACTTCAATGCAATTTTATTTAAACATCTCTAAAATGCAATACATTTCTCGGTAATACTTTTAAAATTATCACAATACTGCATTAATTTATTATATTTGAAAACTTAAAACTTCATCGAAGAAAATGAACTTCATTCAAATGACGGCATTGAAATATATATTGCCTGGTTTAAATATCTCTAAAATGCGATACATTCCTGGGTAATATTTTTAAATTATCATAATACTACAATAATTTATCATATTTGAAAACTTCATCGAAAACAAATGAACTTTATTCAAATTTCGTCATCAAAATATAAATCGCCTCTATATAAAAGCAGCATTTCATTCATAAACTTTTTGCCATTCCTTTTATGCATCACAATATTATAACAATTTATTTTATTTAAAAACTTAAAACAGTGGAGGTACAAGTAATTTAACTCTATGCTTAAAACTTCATCGAAAAAATCGTCTTCTTGTCTGTGTAAAACCAATGAATGTTTCATTCATATCAGCTATATTGCAGACTCCATGAGCTATATAATTTTGCGTTAAAGAAATGCAGCAATACTTATACAACTCATTCTAAATCTTTTGGTGTTTACATCGTTGGCTTCGTTGTAGAAGTAATCAAAGTTTGATGATCATTTAAACTCAAATATATTGTAATTGCATTGTTTCAGTATGTAGATGCACAGAATTTAAGCAAAAATAAAGCGGTTTTAGGACGAATACAATACTAAATATGAGTTAAAAAGAACTTTAAAAATCACGATTTTGACACAAGGTGGATGCCATATTTTATTTTGAAGTGGGTCATGTGGTCGCTTCATATAATGGTCACGTGATCTCGTCATATAAAGGGTGTAATTATTATTTTAATTTTTATTTAAAAAACTACTGAATATATTTTGCTGAATGTTTTTTTATATACTTTATGGAATAATTTGAATACTTCCTAAAACTTACGAAGCAATTTATGAATTTTAAATTCGCTTAAAAAATATTTGAAAAATTAAGTTCTATAGGGTTCAATGTATTTCATTTTTTCAACCCGGGTTCAATCCGAAACTAATTTGGTGGTATTATTCATTTATATTCTCATAGGTCCCACAAACCGGCTGAACAACATACTACAATTTAATTTTGATAAAGTCATTTTTACGGCAGTTATTGTGCTAACGGACAGACAGACAGACAGAATGAATGAAAAAAGTCATAAACACTTTTCAACTATGTTGTAAAGTGTTAATAAATAAAAATAAAATAAAATAAATACGCAAATATCTACAGAACGATTTATAATAAAGAAATCTTAGTAGGAAACTGTACCTAATTATTTATAGCATGCGGCTGTTACCTAACGAAATAACATTCGCTTGGAGATTAAGCTAGCTTTTTCTCACTGTAGCTTAATAATATAAAATCCCACATGATTTCTACTTCCCAACGATACATGGGGAATTGGGTCGAAAATTAGAATTAGAGTTTTCGATTCATGTACACTTTTGGGGCACTCCAACATGAATCAGCTACTACTTGAATGAGGTCTAAAATACGAATTCGAGTTGCTTGTGTAAGAGCTCGTACGTTTGAAGCATCCCTGAACTCGTTTTTGAAATAATTTTTGTCTGTGTTTATGTATATTAGTGTGTTTATATGTGTATGCTTATGTGAGTCTGTGGCCTCGATATCTCGGGAATGAATAAAGCATTGCGAAAATAATATTGTACGATTATGACAATTGGTGAATAATTGAACCCTATTGATTTTAAACGCCTCCCATTTTCGAATATTTTTGTAATTCATTAAAAAATTAGAACCTTCAATAATAATGAATAAATAAATCATCATTTTAAATGTAATTTTTCATTAAAAAACTAATATAAACTTTAGAACACTAGCACAACTCGTTCTTGAAATATTGCACATTATTCAAACACATTTAAAATGAAAATTTCATGAAATTGTTAAATGCAGTAAGTATTATCAAATATGTTCACTTTCCCTTTGTAATATTATGCATGAAATCTGTTAACACCATTCTCGTGGATTTAGTTCGTTCCAATCAGGAGAGAAGACATTTTTTGAAATAGTTTCATACTTTTACGCCATAGAACTAGCCAATTGTCATTTATTTCACGGGATATTAATTAAACGTGCATTGCGTTTTGATGAGAATTTTGCCATGTGAGTATACCATTTTGTAATATTTTGCCAAAAGCGTTAAATTTCAATGGTGTTAATCCAATGGAAAATCATTATGATGTGAATATTGCAGACTATAAATTCACTGCAAAAGATGTATGGAAATTTATGTACTGTCTATCACATAAGATTCCCTTTACTTGTTTATCCACTTTGTAAAGAACCTTGTTGCCCCAACCCTGATTCTCCCAACCGGCAGCCGACGCTCTACCGTTGAGCTACTGGGACGAAATTGCAAGCTGTTATCGTCGAAGTTGAGTCAGCATTCTCCACCCTCAAATGTTAGATTGGCGGGCAACTGACAATCTGATTGACCACCTCTTACTATTTTTACATCAGTTTAGCCTCCTGCTACTACTATTTTTACCCCGGTTAGTATCATGAGTGGTCGTTATCTTCTCAATTTGAAATTGGTGTTCCATCTTCCAGAGTCCACTGAATCCGGACCAGTCGTACTAGAATCCCTTTCACACCTCCGACATCTTTTGCTTTCGACCCTTTTTATTTGTATATTTTCTAATTTTTCTTTTCTAAACTTTATTCTAAATTTCTGTTTTTGTTTTTCATGTGCCTATTTTGTTTTCATTTCGTATATTTCCTTTTTATATATGTTCTAAATTTTACTTTTAAAATTTTATTATTTCATTTAATTTTAATCTATTTTTCATTACGTTATTATACCTCACTCTAAATTTTATTTTTCAGTGATCTTTTTATCTATATTCGCAATAACCCTTTTCCCATTTTTGAAAAATGGACGTACTTGTCAAGTTCAAATAGTATGTAAAACTGTCTGTTTAACCACAATATTTTTCATCAATTGTTATCTTTTTAGACCTAAATAAATGTTCGTTTGGCGGGATGGTAGACCTTGCGGGTGTCTCCTGAGTGCAGGAGGTATCCTTTCCCGACCGTGCAGCTAGCTACTCTAAACCCACTATGTGAGTCGCACAGTCTGGGATCTTCAGGCCTCCAACATCTTTGTCCTAACCTGCAGGGTAGGTTTGTTCGGGCGCCCTTGTAAAAAACTTTGCTGCCCAACCGGGAATCGAACCCTGGATATCCGAACTGGCCAGCCGACGCTTTACCGTTGAGCTACTGGGACGACGAAATTGCAAATTCTTGCGGTTGAAGTGAACTCTTCAACTTTAATTGGTGCATGTTTGTTGCGAAAATATTTCCAATTTTACCGCGTTATTCTTATTTCAGTTTTATCCAGAACAACGCTTCCTATTTCTGCTAATAAATCATGAAGATAATATTTAGCATTTGCGCTCTCAAGAAACCACCTCTCATAAATCATACAAAAACCACCACTCTCATTTTAAAAATGCTTTCTGAATTTCACAGCTTTTTGCGCCACTAATTAAAATAGATGCACTGCCGAAGGACTATCACAGAGTGAGCCAAAGCATCAACGTATTTATTATTATTTAAAAGACTTCGTGTGGCTGCAAAATTATACGGGAACTCCATGCAAGCACACATTCATTTCAGCGATCAAAGTCTTTTGTGAAATAAGGTGACGGACATATTGTGTGCATCTTGAGGAAAACTTTAAGCTAATTGTTTTAAGTATGAGAGTTGTTACTTAGCGAAATAACATGCATGGGGAGGAGATTAATCTAATCTTATAACACTGTGTTTTAAAAGTATAGAACAACACGAGATTTTTACTTTTCCTGCAATACATGGTAATATATAGAGAGAGTATTGGAATCGTGTCGAAAGTCGCAACTGTAGTTTTCGACGGATCTACACGTTTGGGGACCTCCATAACACGAAAAGACTATTTTTAGCGTGACGTCTGTGTTTGTGTGTCTATGGGTCTGTGTGTGTGTGTGTCTGTGCGTTGTATGTATCCACTCTAAATCAAAAACTAATTGGCCCAATTTCATATAATTTTATTGGTAAGTTACTTGTGGGAGACCCTGGTGCTGATTAGATTTTGGTGCAATTCGGTATAAAAGAACCTGCCTTTTTTTTTGAGAAATTGGATGTATTTACTCCAGCTAAAGAACTAATTGATCAAATTTCATAAAATTTTATAAGTAACTCCCTTTTGGGTTACCTTGATGCTGATTTCATTTTTGTACGATTCAGAAAAAAAGAACCTGCCTTTTTTACGAAATGGTCCGCAAAACTCGTCAATATCTAAAATAAATGACTACGTATACTCAAGTGTAATACTTAAATGCTTGTTTTATGCGTAAATTATTGCGATGACAAATATAAGATCAACCCCATTACTCTGGGACTAACCGTTCTCAAGATATTTTAGTTTTTTCGCGTTTTTGCTACTCCGCCTTTAAAAATATGGCCAGTTAGCAAATAAAAACGAAAATTAAAAGTGTAATTTTAGTGTTATCTTGTGCCATTAAACTCAATTTCATAAATTATTAACCTTTTGCTTACGGGTGGGACAGCGAAACGACAAGGTGGGACAGTGAACAGCTTCCCAAACGAAGAACCTCTGAAAAAGATTTTCTGATCTGTGAGTAATGAGAAGAAAGACACGAAATTTCGTCTTCTTTGCAGGCATTGGCGTCCCTGACGCCAATACCTGCAAAAGGGGATCGAACTGTTTGGGATAGGATATATCAAATACCTTTCTTTTTTAAAGGTTCTTCGTTTGTGATTGACGCTGTCCCACCCTTGAACAAAAGGTTAAAGAAATATAGAGAAAGCGAATTTAAGTCTGTAGGGAAAATCATGTGCTGCCCACATCAGATTTTTACTTTCGTCACCATACATGGTAATGTATAGAGAAAATATTGGAATCAGAACGAAAATTAGAATTCGAGAAGTCGACGCATGAACAGTACAGTACACGTTTTGGACGCTCTACAAGGTTCCTTTGGGCTCTGTACAAGAAAATGTCCATGCGTATACACGTTAAGTTTATAGTTAAGTAACCATGTCCGATCGATTAAAAGGGATTGCAGCGCCCCTTTCGGAGAATTTAAAAAACATAATATAACCAGCCTGAAAACAAAGCGCGATAGACTAAAAAATCAATTAGAAAGTTGTAGAATAATGAATAGGAATCCACACTAGAAACGAACATAAAGCGTATACGAAAGTTGCTAAATCCTTGTGAAAAATTGTATCATCAGTTTGGATACATAAGTTTCAACTCTTATGCGAATATTAAATTATGTCAGGGGTATGCAACCTTTGGATCAATAATAAATTTCCATTTATTATTGACCCAAGGGTTGCATACCCCTGGTCTAGAATTTATAGTATGTCGTAACTTTTGAGTTTATGTTACTCAGGCAAGAAGTCCAGAGTTTTCAGTTAATGTACATTGAAACGTGGTTAAAAGGCCCACCGTTAAGGGACTGTGAAAACTGATCATTTTATGAAAATGGTGGAAGTCACTATAAAAATGGCATTGTCACTTTAGGAAAATTGGTCATTTTAGCCAGGTGGTCAGTGTTGTTGTTGTACGGCCGGGAAAAGCCACCAAATTTAGACCGGAACCCAGTGGGGAGGAGGCAACCACAGGGACCGTACTCTCCTTCTCCTACCACCAACCTCTCGGAAGGACTTACGGACCCACATGTTTAACGTGATCGTACTCCGCGTGAACACGGCGGCAGTTTGGGCAGTGACGGGAATCGAACCCGCACCTACTGAGTGCAATTCCCGCGCGCTAACCACTGGGCTACAGCGCCCCCAGGTGGTCAGTGTTTAATGTCCACTTTACCAGCTGCCACTGTATTTGATATTGGATTTGAAATTTTTTCTGTGCACATTCCTGGCAGTTAGTTTGATTCAATATCTGCCTTTCAGCAGTCAAACATTAAATCAGTAAATCAAACTAACTAAATAATCAAATCAAACAAAACAATTTTAAATATTTTAATTTGGTCACATTTCAAAAATTAAACTTCTAAAAAGTTGGGTTTTAATAAGTTCAAGATCTTACGTTTAAAAGTAAATTACGAAAATTATCCGATTACATTTGAAAAACTCGTCGAGGAGAAAAACGCCGTTAGAAGATACAGATCATGTAACACACACATTAGTTGAATCTACCTCTTTTATAAAATCAGCAAACTCGTTTAAAACTCAAACTATTCCATCCAAACTGTTGCTGCCATCGAAACATCGTATCTTACCCATCACCCTCTTAAAGCCACCAGAACCCTCCACGATCTATCCCCTCTCATACGTGACCGGCTTACTGAATGGGGACACCAATTGATTATCAATCCCATATCAAATCTATGCTTGTCCCTACTTCTCAGCGATCAAGCACTTCTGGGCTCTCCCTGCAGTTCATTCCGGGATTTAGAGGTTTTGTCGATGATGCTAGTAATGCGGCGGGGATTGTGTTATGGTTTCGTGTCGGTTTGATTTATTTTTTTTTTCCCTTTTCAAGTGCTTTTTAGAATATTTTGTCAATATTTATCGTCGCATCTATTGTCTATATATGGTAAAACGTAGAGATTGTAAATATTGTATTTTTGTGAATATACGTATATATATCATAGTCCACTTCGATAAGCGCTTGTAATTTCGTCCCAGTAGCTCAACGGTAAAGTGCCGGCTGGCTAGTTCGAAGATCCAGGGTTCGATTCCCGGTTGGGGCAGCAAGGTTCTTTACAATAGGGCCCGAAAAAATCATCCCTGCAGGTTAGTACCAAATGTCGGAGGTCTAAAAGTGACCTTAATACGATTAGCATGGATTCAGTGGACTCTGAAAGATGGAGCGCCAATTTAAAATTGAGAAGATAACGACCACTCATGATACTAACCGGGGTAAAAATAGTAATAGAAGGAGGCTAACTTACGGTAAAAATATCAGGAGGTGGTCAGTTGGATTGCCAGTTGCCCGCCAATCTGACATTAGAGGTTGGAGAATGCAGAGTTACTTCGACGATAATATCTTGCAATGTCGTCCGAGTAGCTCAACGGTAGATCGTCGACTAGCCAGTTCGAAGATCCAGGATTCGATTCCCGGTTGGGACAGCAAGGTTCTTTACACACACACACACACACACACACACATATATATATATATATATATATACATATTTAATAGCCATCTGGTAAATAAGTGCGGGTTCTATTTTTCGCGGATCCGCCCAATTTTAATTGATGAAAGTATTCCACTAGACTAAGTGGTGTACTAAATTTCAGCTCTCTATGGCGCAGGAATGTATGTTTAAAATGTCATTAAAGAAGTTGAAATATACAAGCACACTGAAACAGACAGTCAACCACACATCAGCCATGACGAGTTAAATAACAGCTTTTAAAAAGAAGAATTTTTTTATGATATTTCTTACCCAAGTTATTCTTTTAAAATATTTTATAAAAAATTCTTTAAAAACTTTTTTATTTACAAGTTAGCAACAGCGACTTTGATAAATTGGATGTAATTAGCTTATCCGTATTAATATGAAATTTTTAGTTCAACTAATCAATATTCCCCCCTCTTCTCTATACAATCAACATTGTTCTTGGAATTATCGTTGTTTTTATAAGAAATAATGGAGTTAAACATGATAATACAATAAATTAACTAGTTTACAATATTTTGATTCTTGTGGACACACATGAAATGCCTAAGCTTATGCCTGAAATTTCTTCTACAGGAGTATTGAGAGTATGTCACTTAAAAAGGATTGTGCAAAGTTAAGTGCATTTAAGTAAACGTCTTGCTTAACTCAGTATAGTCCATTGTAGCATATATGCTAGCACATTTAAAGCTACTACTCAAAATGAATGTAGCAAAAAATGATTCTGCAGTGTATTTTAACAAATTTGATGCTAATAAAATTATTTTATAAAATAAAAATAACAATGTTTAATAACAATTACAATGGAAACAGCGACGTTTAGAAAAAAAAATATTTGATTCTTTCACCAAGAAAAAATTTCCACGACAAAATGTTTAATTTTCATTCGAATTATCTGTAAAAAATATATAAATATATGCCTTTAACGTAAACAGAAGATCATTAATTTACATTTATAGCAGAAAATAATAAGTAATCAAGTATCCTTTTCATTTATAATATTTTTTATTTGATTTCAAAAACTGTCATTTTATAATAAGCGAATTTGCTCACGTAGCCACGTGCAACGACGAATCTACTCAGGGGATTCACATAAACTGTTACACATAATTTCTATCAATGATTTCGATTTCTTGCTGTTTTCCTCCATCTATTATTATGAGATGTATTTAGATAATGATCTACAAAAAAATGCATTTATTTGTATATCACATAACATTAATAAAACATTAATAAAAAAATTAATAAAATATTATAAAACATTAAAATGTATTTAAATTTTTTTTTTTACAAAAGTTGAAATCTGGATTCATTAGGGTGGGTGACCCCCACCTCCTCATAGCTTTGTCTATATCTACCAGAACCAGTGACGTATTTTGAAATGCAATTTGGGGAGGGGGATTCAGTTTTAAATATCTGTCTCTAGGGACCACGGTTGAGGTCTGCACGGACTCGGATCTGACCCGTGGGCTTGGACCCGACATGGGCCAAATGTTCGGGCCTGGTCTGTGGACTTTTACCCGACCTGGCCTACGAGCTGGGCTCGGGTCACGTTTTATAACATTCGGGTGGGGTTAGGCCGAGTCAAAATAAATAAAAAAGCCAGAAATAGATCAAAATTGAAACAGAAAATTTGAAATATCATAAACAAAATTTTAATTGAGCGTTTAAAAGCCTCCTTGCCCCATATTAAATAATAAAAGTTTGCTCTGTACGGAGAACGCAGATGGGCAAATTAGAACCGGATACAGAAAAATTATAATTTCAGATAAAAAATTGAAGACTTATTTATTCGAAAGCATTCCGAAGTCAAAATGAAATATTGCTCTTCGCAACATACAAGTCGTTTGAAACTATAGTCACAGAAAATATGTTCTGACTTGGACGTAGAAAAATAAATATACGACGCCTATTTACCAGATGTCATGTTTCTTAAGATCATGTGATCTATATATTTAATAGGGAATGATTCCAAATTCAATTTTTGAGGAAACTATTATTCGGTCATTGTCATTGGTCAAGGGCGAATTGCAGTTTGTTATACTTTTAAATTTATCGCAAAAAGGTTTAATCGCTTTTGTTCTGTGATTGCTTGACTGGTGATGAAAACGTGAAATCTACAAGGTACTGTTTACTTTAAAATTCAGCAATGATATTTTATTTTCAATTTTTTCTGTAATATTAATTCCAATTATTAGATTCCGTATGGTTCTAAATTATCAAAATTAAATAAATTCTGTTCTTAAATTAAAACACTTCCGTCAATTTCTTTCCGAAAACACATATTGAATGAAAATTTATTTGAGCAAACTGTTATAATTTAAAATTAATATATAGATAAGACGAATTATTGTCGTTGAATTTATTTATAATTGTATTCTAAACAATCCGGACTACGTCAGGTCTGGCTTCAAGTGCTTTTGCGACGGGTTAGGCTCGGGTGAATTATTTTAAAAGATTCTCAGGGTAAAATAACTGGCTTTTGGTCTTAGCTTCTTCTGCCAGCTTCAAGAACCGAAATTTTTCCAAATTTGGTGACTACGGGTTTTACTACAGTATGTGAATTTCCCTCCTATTGCAGTAACGCAGTAGCCGAAGCATTTTTAACCCTTTACAACATAGTTGAAAAGTGTTTATGACATTGTTCATTCTGTCTGTCTATCTGTCCTTTAGCACGACAACTGCCATAAAAATGACTTTATCAAAATGAAATTTTAATATGTTGTTCAGACGGTCTGTTTGACCTATGGGAATATAAATGAATAATATCACCCAATTAGTTTTGGATTGAACCCGGGTTGAAAAAATGAAATACATTGAACCCTATGTTACCTAAGTTTTCAAACATTTTTGAAGCGGATTTAAAATTCACAAATTCCTTCGTTTTATGAAATATTCAAATTATCCTATAAAATATATAAAAAAAATTCAGCAAAATATATTCAGTAGTTTTTAAAATAAAAATTAAAATAATAATTACACCCTTTATATGGAGAGATCACTTAACCATTATATGAACAGATCATGTGACCCACTTCAAAATAAAATATGGCATCCATCTTGTATCAAAGTCGTGATTTTTAAAGTTCTCTTTAATTCATATTAGTGTTGCATCCGTCCTAAAACCGCTTTATTTTTGCTTAAATTCTGTGCATCTACAAGCTAAAACAACGCAATTACAATATAATTGAGTTTAAATGATCATCCAACTTTGATTATTTCTACAATGAAGCCTACTTTTCACTTATGGAAAATGTAAATGCCAAAAGATGTAGAATGAGTTATATAAGAATTGCTGCATTTCTTTAACGCAAAATTATTTAACTCATGGAGTCTGCGATATAGCTGATATGAGTGAAACATTCATTGAATTTACGCAGAGAAGTAAACGATTTTTTTCGATGAAGTTTTAAGCATAGAGTTAAATTACTTGTAGCTCCATGGTTTTATGTTTTTAAATAAAATAAATTATTATAGTATTATGATGAATTAAATGAATGGAAAAATGTTTATAAAAAATGCTGCTTTTTTAGAGAGTATGTTATATTTCGGAGACGTGTTATATTTCGATGACGTCATTTGAATAAATTTCATTTGTTTTCGATGAAGTTTTCAAATATAATAAATTACTGTAGTATTATGATAATTTTAAAAATATTACCCAGGAATGTATCGTATTTTAGAGATATTTAAACCAGGCATTTTAAATTTCACTGCCGTCATTTGAATGAAGTTTATTTTTTCTTATGAAGTTTTAAGTTTTCAAATATAATAAATTACTGTAGTATTGTGATAATTTTAAAAATATTACCGAGGAATGTATCGCATTTTAGAGAGGTTTAAATAAAATTGCATTGAAGTTAGAAAGTGTTTCATAAACAATGCTTTATACATGACTGATATTTCTTGTTTTTTTTTTTAAATCGTAGTTTCTAGAGTCTCAGCACCTATTCAATTTTTTTTCTATTATTTTATTATTATTATTATTTATTGGGGGTTAAAACGGGTTGTTTTTCTAATTCAAGAATGTCAGAACGACAAACTGAATGAGGATTCGGTAGATTTTTTTGAATCACACGTGTGTTTATAAAGCATTTTGAAACTTTTCAATTTCGGGGAGGGGGACCTCCTAAACCCCCTTTAAATACGCCCTGACCAAAGCCATCCCCATTGGATAAAAGGGCGCACTGCAAAAACATCCAAAGGGAGCGGGTCGCATAAACAGCTTATGAGAAAAAGATCAATAACTTGTAAAATATGGGGGCTCTCACATATCTATTGCATAGGGGTCCAAAAAATTTTGTTAAGGACATTGAAAACCTCTTATATACCGGAGAATGCTTTGTTAAACTTCCCTTCCGTTTAACTAATGACCACGTCAAATACATTAGAACAGTTTGTGGCCTGCTGCACTTTTTATTTATTTATTTATTTATTTATTTATGTATTGTAGCTTGCGACTATTTAATATTTTATTGCTTGTTTTATCATCGTTTCTTTATATTATCATTAATAAATTTTTTTTATTATTTTAATTTTCATATTTTCTTTGAAATTCCTACATCTATGGTTTAATAAAACATATGAGTTATACAGACTGCCTCCGACGTAGCTAAACCCATGAGAGTGTATTTTTTATTCGGTACACCAAGTGTTCTTGCAATATAGTGTGTTTAATAGATAAAAATATAAACAATGTGTACTTGTTTTGTCGTAAATACAGTACCATTTACAAATATGCAATAATAACTTCAGTATTTTAATATTTTGAACTTTCCTAGTTTTGCACGAAAAAGTTATCGCTTCGTTTTCCATAATTTCACACTAAGTATCTTCTAAACTATAAAAGATATATATATATATATACCTTTTATAGTTTAGTATATATATATATATATATATATGTATATATATATATATATATATATATATATATATATATATATATATATAAGATTTCAAAAGTAAGAAGTAAGTAAGCTAACTGGATAGTATAAAAGGCCGAGGGGGGATTGTGATCCCTCGTTCCCGGTTATAGCGTGCTATTACGCCTAGGCAACACTCCCGGAACTCTTACTATGCAACGGCTTATCTTCCGTAAATGTGTCAAAACATAATACACCGAGGGTAAAGGGAAAGCCCGAGTAGAGTCGATGGAAGAGTATTATGGTGTATTATGTTTGGTGTATTATGCTCGGTGTATTATGCTTGACACATTTACGGAAGATAAGCCGTTGCATAGGAATGGTTCCGGGAGTGTTGCCTAGGCGTAATAGCACGCTATAACCGGGAACGAGGGGTCACAATCCCCCTCGGCCTTTTATACTATCCAGTTGGCTTACTTCCTTCTTACTTTTGAATTCTTATATATATATATATATATGTGTGTGTGTGTGTGTGTGTGTAACCAAATAGAATTTTTTTAAATTAGAGCGAAAACATTGAAGTTTTATATTTTTTTAAACATGGCAACATAGGATAAATTTGACATTATCATGCATAAAAGAGTTTATTAAAGGCTTAATGATCACGAGACTTAAAAGTTTTAATCATTGTTGTGAAAATAGCCGCGATATAGATATTTTTTATTCGTGACGTCATTATCTCACCTTGAAGAGCAAGTTATCCCGACCCCAGGGGATATATTTTCAAGTATGGTATTAATAAAAAAAATTTTCAACGCGTATAAAGTGAAGTGTAACACTCTATATTTGTAATCATTTGGATCCGATTTTTCTTATTTTTTCTTGTAAAATTAAAAAAATAAATTAATTCTGTTACGCGAAAGTCTAGTTGAACCACACCCCAGTTAATTTCAATCACAGATCATCTGTTCTAGCTAACAGTTTAAATTATTTAAAATCTCCTACGTAAAAAAATGCGACCCTGCATAACTTCCTCTTTTAAGCAACCCTCGTCGCCGTACCAGAAACTGGTCATTATGACAACCGCGAAAAACTCCATTTATGCCGAAATCCATGTGATATATCAAACACGCCCCTAACTCCCCTGCCTGAAGCAGTATATGAAATGGGGATTTGCGGGTCTTTGTTACATGAATCCGGTAATACACGGTAATTTCATCCTGGGTGATTTTTTATACACTTCCCAATATCATCGTTGAGGACTCTTAACCCACGCTTTGGTGGCTTATTGTATGCTGAAAAGGGGGGGGGGACAGGGGGGAATCGGGAGAGATTTAGGTGATGGGGGAATAGAATCTGTTTGGATTAGGGGATTTTCTGGTCTTCGTTTTCAAGTTAGGCAATTTTAATATTGATATATTATTAGTTATTACTATTTATTTGCTATACTTCATATTTTATTCTGGAATTTAGAATTATTTTTTGAGTTTCTGTTCTGTTTCTTCAGTGTATTTGTGATTTACATTTCACTTTTTATGTTACATTTATGTATGCATTTCAGTTTCTTATACTTATCTAAATTCAGTTTCTTATGCTTATCTAAATTCAGTTTCTTATACTTAATTCAATTTCATATCTTATTCGTCTTATATTTCAATTTTGTATTATATTGCCTTCTCGTTTTCAAAACTTTTTTATCTTACAGTGTTTACTTTATGTATCAACTTTTATTTTCGCTTTTGAATTCTGCCCAAATTTTACTTTTTTACTTGGTACATTCAGTTTTAGTTCAATTTTGTTGTACTATATGTACTTTATTTTCATCTTTTTAACACTTTACAACAAAGTTGAAAAGTGTTTATGACTTTGTTCATTCTGTCTGTCTGTCTGTTCGTTAGCACGATAACTGCCGTAAAAATGGCTTAATCAAAATGAAATTTTAGTATGTTGTTCAGACGGTCTGTGGGACCTATGGGAATATAAATGAATAATATCACCCAATTAGTTTTGTATTGAACAAGGTTGAAAAAATGAAATACATTGAGCCCTGTGGGACCTAATTTTTCAAACATTTTTTAAGCGGATTTAAAATTCACAAATTGCTTCGAAAATTTTAGGTAATATTCAAATTGTTCCATAAAATATATAAAAGAAAAATTCAGCGAAATATATTCAGTAGTTTTTTTAATTAAAATTAAAATAATAATAACACCTCTTATATGAAGCGATCACGTGACCATGATATGAAAAGATCACGTGACCCACTTCAAAATGATATATGGCATCCATCTTGTCTCAAAATCGTGAGTTTTAAAGTTCTTTTTAATTCATATTGAGTGTTGCATCCGTCCTAAAACCACTTTATTTTTGTTTAAATTCTGTGCATCTAAATACTGAAACAACGCAATTACAATAAATTTGAGTTTAAATGCTCATCCAAATTTGATTATTTCTACAACGAAGCCTATTTTTCACCTATGTAAAATGTAAACAGCAAAATATGTAGAACGAGTTGTATTAGAATTGCTGTATTTTTTTAACACAGAATCATTTAGTTCATGGAGTCTGCATAGTTGATATGAATGAAATATTCATTGATTTTAAAAGAGAAGGACGATTTTTTTCGATGAAGTTTTACGCATAGAGTTTAATTACTTGTAGCTCCATGGTCTTAATTTTTAAATAAAATAAATTATTATAGTATTGTGATGAATGACATGAATGAGAAATTATTTATGAATGAAATGCTGCTTTTAGAGAGAGAGCCAGGCGTGTTATTTTTTCTATGACGTCATTTGAATAAATTTCAGTTGTTTTCGATGAAGTTTTCAAATATAATAAATTATCATAGTATTATAATAATTCTAAAATTATTACCGAGGAATGTATCGCATTTTAGAGATATTTAAACCAGGCAATTTATATTTCAATGCCGTCATTTAAATGAAGTTCATTTTTTTCGATGAAGGTTTAAGTTTTCAAATATGATAAATTAATGTAGTATTGTGATAAGTTTTAAAATATTACCGAGGAATGTATTGCATTTTAGACATGTTTAAATAAAATTGCATTGACGTTGGAAAGTGTTTCATAATCAATGCTTTAAGCATGATTGATCTTTCTTGTTTTATTATATTTTACTCCTTCCTTGTAGCATTTCATCTTTCTTTTCTGGATTTTGGAAACTTTGTTTAAATTGTTAGTTTAATTTTATATAACTTTATTTCGTGTTTTAATTTGCTGTACTTTACCTTTTTACTTTTTAAATTTTGCTTTTCAGATTTTGTATTTTCCAATTAGGTTTTGAAAGTATTTGTTTTGGCAATTAAACTGATAAGGGGTCAATTCTGTTTGTGTTAAAGGAATTTTCTTATCTTTAATTTCAAGTTAAGCAATTTTATTACTGGTACAATATTTTATGGTTAAGAAAACTGTTATCTTGTAATATTTCATTTTCATATTTTTAAAATTTTTTAAAATATTTAGTTGGTGGTTTACTTTTGTAACTTTGTTTTGTGTTTTCATTGTTAAATTGTGCTTTTCATTTCTTTAATTCTACTCTTCATATTCTAGATTTTAAAAAAATTGTTTTGAAATTTGTTTTACTTATTTTCGTATTTAAATTTTAATTTATATTTCACTTCTTATATTACATTTCTGTATGCATTTCAATTTTTTATACTTGTCTTATTCGTTTTACATTACAATTTTGTATTTTGTCTTCTGGTTTTCAAATGTTTTTTTTTTTATCTGACACTGTATACTCTTGTGTATCAAATTTTGTTTTCGCTCTTTACTTCTGCCGAAATTTTACTTTTTTTACTATATTCTTATTACATTTTAGATTTTAAAAATTTCAATTACATTAACGTTTACCTCAATTTGTTTTTACTTTTCTTGAATTTAATATTTACCAAACAACCGTGATGTAGATTGGCAAAATCTTTTATTAAAATAAGATATACTACAAAATATTCTATAATAAGTTTTTTTTATAAAACAAATTGCACTCGTTTGAATTTATTCATTGAAGTTGGCATAAATGAGATATTTTATAAAGCAAGTATTGTAATAATAGACTAAGTGAGCTCGACAATTTAAGATGATATCTGAGGAGGAACTTTGCATCATTTGAAGGCGTTGTTGATCCTGTAGAACGGCAGTTCTCACTAGTGCCAGAAAACTGATTCCATATAATCACAATTCCCCTATACTTCTTTCCTAGCCTTCAACATGTCCAGCAACCAATTACCATTGCTTTGATATCTAGAACGCATGAGCTTGGCAACAGATTTGACAAAATGTAGCCAACTTGGCGACTTTTTGGGTGCTTGGGAAAGATCGAGAATCCAAATGATTGAACAAGAATTTCTCGAATTCTGTAGGTTCTTTGGGAACTTTTCATAGAGGATATATAATGTTATTATTTAGCTATACTTCCTATGGGACGTGGAATTGAAATGAATAAGTTTAAAGATTATATTAATATTATTATTAATTGTTTATTTATCATTGAAAACATGGCCGTTGATCTCATAAAGTGGAATTAACATTTAAACGTATATCGCTCGTTGTTGTGGCGCAATAACCCTCCAATTATTTTTACCTTTTGTGTAAGTCCTGAAAAGAATTATTAATTAATATTAAAAGATTAGACTATTTAAAACTTAAACAATATAATTTATTAACCATGTCAATTTATCATCAACAGCAATTTATCAAAAGCACTAATTTTCATCAATATCAACTTTCAATTATTATCAATTTTCATTTAATATTTTAAATAGGGGAGATACGACCAGCAATATTAATTTTAGAAGGTGTCTAGGACCGGTAACATTAGAGCACATACCTTCCAGTTTAGACTTGGGCTCATCATCTCGCTTGCATAGGTCTTAGTGCCATAACTCTGTGGTGTATGGCTCCTCCTCGTATATCTCACTTCGACTGATACTTTATATCTGCATACTAGGTCATGTTTGCTTCGCTCCTTTTTTCAAACTCCTTTCAACAACACTTCGTATGAAACTTCTTGCAACAACAACACATTTCGTGTCAGTCTTACTTCTGCAACATTTCGCATCAAAGTTACTTCTACTAATACATTACGCATCCGACTCGCTTCTGCAACATTTTGTATAAGAGTGACTTGTGGTTCCTTCGGCGGGGGGGGGGGGGGGGGTAGCTCCGCCCTTCTTCCCCTTGGTGCTCATTGGCTCTTCTGAACCCAATGGCATCACTTGACATTTATCAAGGCCCCTCTCAGCCCCTTTGGCCTGGGACACCCAAATTTATAGTATTTGACCTAAAAGTTCACGTTGTTGTAAACTCCGGCGCCAGCTAGACTAAAACCTTTGTTAGCCGTTCTATGCGCCATAAATATTGCAATAAAAATGCCTCATGTGAGGACATATTCTGGCCTCACACTTCCCGACACAGAAAATGCAACACCATGAAAGAGCTAATCGAGTGTGATGATAAAGGACACGCAGACAGAGGTGGCATATATAAATAAGTGATATTAATTCCAGAAAAATAATGCGATACAGTAAAGGCATAGACAGGGTGATCAGTACGCAGTAGGGCCACCTTTGATGGCGATACAAGCAGTAACCCTTCGAGGGACATATGCAATGAACGTGCGGACAGTTTCCTGAGGGATGGATGACTATGCCTTCAACCATCTTCCACAGGTAGTCCTCTGTTTGAGGCGGGGGCAGGGCAGTCAAACGACGGCCAATCGTCGAAAAACTGTTCTTGCTGATATTGGAACATCCAATGTACCCTTATAATTCTGCAGAATGTCGACCGTCGTCGTTCATGGACCGCCACTGCATGCCTTCGAATGCGTCGATCAACGCGTGCTGACGTACGTCTGGATGGACCTGTACCACTGCGACGATTCGCATGCCTGTCTTCAATCCCTCGTCTCCAAATCCTTTGCACAATGGACGCATTTATGCGTGTTTCAGCGGCGAAACGCCGGTACGGCCACACAGCTGTACGTAGGCCTAAAATGAATCATCTCGGATGATCGTCCAAATGCTGAAACGGATTTCAGCGTCGTCAGCCAGGCATCTCTTCAACAACAGGTGTCTTCTGAAACGAAAACAGCTCGAAAAACGTGTTTCGTAGGCGACAGACAGTAATAACTGTTGGCTTTTCTGCCGTTTCCATCCCTTTTATCCCGCGCTCTAGTCACGTGACCTACTTGCATTTCAGATCATTTGCACACCTCAGCCAGCTGCCCATGACTCGCAATTTGCATAATTATACGGCCAAAGCTCATGGTGTTGCATTTTCCATGCCGGGTAATGTATCCAAAGTATCAATATGTGTAAAGTGGATCATATACAGTTAAGAACTCTATAGGTATTTTAAAAAATTCCAAAACAACTGTGAGGTACAGAAAGCAGCAATTAAGTGCTCAAATAATTCACACAAAAAAAAAAGATGTGATTCTCAAGGCACTGACGTATTTTTACAATTCACTATTACTTGTATCACATCAGCAACTTAAACTGTACAACGACCAGCTTATATACCTTCTGTGAGAAGTTCTGCAAAAATCACTAACTTGGGGATTTCTTAATCTGCAAAATTCAAGAAATTTCCGCAACGTCCCAAATTTTGCTAAGTTGGCTATATACTTTGCGCAATTTATCGCCATGGTAACCGAATGCATCGCCATGGTCAATCAACCTACAGCTTCAAATTGTAACATTAACTGTCTGTAAATGTCATTTTTCCTCGGAAAGAACCAATATGGTGTGAAAATATATTCGGTATCCGTAACAGTAAGAGTGTACATTGTTCAGAGAACAAACAATGTTACGTGATGAAAGAAATACTCTGAATTGGGAATACCTTAAAATTTTGATAATACGGTCTTCGTATTTGTAAATCAGTTGAGCATTTAATTGCGATTTATTGCATCTCAGATTTGTTTAAATAATAAAGACAACCAAAGTTGGCTATTATTAAATATCTTTAATAAAATCTATATCCATGACGTACATTAAAACTATATTTCCAGAGCGCTTTCGGGCATTATTACATCCTTCATCAGTGGCAAAGTAAAAAAAATCTGATGTGGGCAGCACATGACTTTCCTTATATAATGCATTGAATTTACTACTTGTTAAAAAAAATGTTGTTCTTATAGTAGATATTTATATTCTTTCCAAGATATTGAATTTTCTTCAATTAGTCTTCATATTCATTAATTTAGCGTCATTTTCATCCATTTGGCGAGATTTTCGTTAATTTGGCACCATTTAAAAATGTCGCCAACTTGGCCGCATTCCGATAAATTCGTCGCCAAACGTTATGGACGGAGAAATAAGTTATTCTTACAGCGGAGAAATAAGTTATTATTCTGTCTACGTACACCGTAGCTAATATGCACTGTCAAGCACCTGCAAGTGCTTTCTCGAGATAAGATTCCAAACTTTTTGCTAACTCGCAGCGGACTTATATGTTGTCTACACCAATGCCTTGTGCAAGGTTGGCAGTCCGCCTGCGGCGTCCTTATTCTTACAGCGGATAAATGACTATTGACGTTCAAATACAAAAGTATTACTCAAAGTATCTTTTATCGTGAATGGAACGAGTTAGATCCACGAGAATGATGTCACCCAATTTATCGCATGATATTGCATATGAAAAGTGACCATGTTTCTCTACAGTTAATATTTTTTTTAATTTATGGGATTTTTTGATAAATTTATTTGAAAAATGCACAATATCTCGAGAACGGTTCATGCTAGCGTTCTAAAGTTTATGTCAATCGTTTTCTAAGGAAAAATTACATAAGAAATGTCTATTTGCGTAACTTTATTAAAGGTTTTGATTTTTTGATGATATTTTCAAAATTTCACTCGAAAATTTAGGGGGGGGGGGGGGTCTGAACATTCGATTGTATTTTAAAACAATAAGCTTCCAGTATTCACGGATTCTAATTTTTGTACCAATTTTCATTCGATATCGTTCCATTCGTTCGTGAGATGTCGTCTCCACAGACTCACTCTCTCTCACACACACACTCACACAGACATCACTTCAAAAATGTTCGATTCGTGATCAGGGATGCTTGAAACGTGCTCTCCCGTTGAAAACTCCAATTCGAATTTTCGACCCCGTCACAATACTTTCCTTATACATTATTGTATATAAGGAAAGTAATAAGTGACAAAAATAAGCTTTAATAGACAAGCCACAACCGCTAGATAAATTTGCATATTAATAATTTTAAATTCGATACTTTGCCACTGATGAAGAGCATAATAATGTAATTTTAATGTACGTCATGGGTGGAGATTTTATTAAAGACATTTAATAATAACCAACTTTGGTTGTCTCTGTTTCTTAAAGTTTTGCTTATTTGACGTGTTTCCCATGCAATTTTATCTAAGATTTTTTTTTAACTCTCGTAGATATCTGGAAAGTTATTAATTTTACCTTGCGTCTATTTACGCTTATTGCTGCTTTAAATAAAGCTTAAATTATCTAACTAATTTTTGCATCCTAAGAATGCGCCCAGGAATCCAGAGGGAACCTCGTAACAACATCGTCAAAATCTATTGTCGTTCAAAATTTTCACTGTAACAATAAATATGTTTCATTTTAAATATTCACGTCTTCCTTCCCAAACATTCCCGATCCTTTTGTAGCTGCGTGTGAAGACGTATTGTTTGCTGCTGGCTTACAAACTTCCTAAAACATTGCGGTAACAGTGATTGCTTTGCACAAGAAAAAGATGATTTATGCATTTTTGTGACCTGTTGGGTTTTGTGTGGTATGGGTTTTTTATCTTGCTTTCTCTGTGGGACTAAAGTGCTTTTAATCTACTCCACTGATTTTTTGGATATTTTGAAAAAAATTCTTCTTTGATAGTACTCATGCATTTTCTCTAATGCATACATTTATAAGAAACTATATTTTGCACAAAGCCAACCTGAATACACTGTGAAGAAACAAGTTCAATTTTACCCAATTTTGTCTCCATACACTTATTTAGCGTACTAAATAGCATACTAGATTAAATATACTAGATAGTGGCCGTATTAAGATATTTATTCAGCTTTGACTATATATGAAGATTTCTACTTTCCCAACATACATAGTAAAATGTATGACGAAAATATTGCGATGGGGTCGAATTCGAGTTTTCGACGGAAGACCATGTTTTATTCATCTGTAGCGATTGAAAGTAGCCAGGACCGAAATCGGGACCTCGTGCTTACAAGACCGGCATTATACGTTTAGAGCAAAAGATAGCTTCCACTCCGAACTTATAATTCAGGTACAAATCTTTGATCCGATGTCGTTGGCAGGAGCAGAGTCAGCTTGCTACCACACACTCCCCCACCTGATGAGGAGCTCGGGTCGAATTTCGCCGAGGAGGGGGCCACTTTAGAAACCCCCGCGTGTCCCCATCCGAGACTCAGTTGAAGGCCGGGAGGCGTGTCACCTGGGGCCTGACGTCAGTCGTGGTCAAGCAGGAAGGGAGTGGTAGGCGCCTCTGCTCAGCGTGGTGCTGCCATCTCGTGTTGAGAGGTGAGATCGTTGGAGACAGAAGGTTTTTTTCGTACTCGTATGTCCAGGGTAACCACTGTAGCGATTAAGAGTCGCCAGGCTCGAGCCACGACCGAACTGGAGACCTCGTGCTTACAAGACCGATATTATACGTTTAGAGCAAAAGTTAGCTTCCATTCCGAACTTATAATTCGGGTACACATCTTTGATCCGATGTTCTTGGCAGGAACAGAGTCGGCTTGCTGCCACACATCCTTAATATCGAATCAAACGTTTTTGAAATGATGTCTATGTGTGCATCGGTGTGTAGGTATGTTTATGTGTATGTATGTTGGTATACGTATGTATGTTAGTGTGTGTGTGTATCCCTGAATCTATAGACGAGATTTCTCACAACAAATTAATATTTTTAAGCAAGAGTATGGAAAAATCCTATGACGCTACACGATGACTCAATTTAAAAGGGTTGGTTCCTATTTCTAGGGGACTATCTCGCCTTCTTGTTAGAGATAGAGGGAAAATCAATTGCAAAGTTATAGCGAACGCTTCAAAATGAGTTCTAAGCTATTTTGTCTCGCAGAAACATCTGCAACATAAATGGCTAAATAACGATTTTAAAAGAGGCGAATTTGTTAATCCACGTGTAACAGTGTAAACGTATCGATATAGGGAAAACACGCGAAAGCAGCTTTTTGCAAGCATGCATCTTGGCTGAAGGGTAAGTATTTTGTAATTTGAGCAGAATTAAGCCAATTTTATTCTACAATATTGTCTAAACATTCGGTTCTTGAGGAATTTAGATTATATTGTTATGAACGTGCATAATGCTGTCTATCACACAGGAGTCCCTTTTGAAAACCAGACGGAGAAAACACCCGTGTAGGTAACCTTTCATATGACGTGAATCTAGGAATACCATGTAATAAATTTCAGAAGGAAGTTGCCAGATTTGGAGACTTTTCGAAGGTTCAAGAAACACCTTGATTTATCTATCTATCTCTGACTAACGCTTCTACAAAATTTAGCCAAACGTGTTTCTATCACGGATAAATATTTCAATTTAGATACTAATCCAGACCATGAGCATTTTCATAGCCCTCCACGTGAACACTAAATTTTTCCGATCACTCATTGACTTTCCACTTTCACTGCTGCTTGAATTCAGTGTTCATATTAAAAACCAGAGCGTTCTATTTAGATAATTGAAATTTTGCTATAGAACGTGGTTCGCCCCCCCCCCCACACACACACACACTTTGAGTGGTGGCAGCAGATTTCAAATTTAATATTTGTATTATATTAGTTATAATGTAATATCTGTATTATATAGAAATACGCATCCAGAACAATTCAAAACAAGGACAGCTCTTAAATGACGATCACTATTTCACTCAATAAATATTAATTTTTACTTTCCCTGCATTACATGGTAATGTATAGGGAAAGTATTGGAATTATGCCGTGATGAAGTTCACGTGGTACGAGCTACAGTGAACTGTGATATTCGTGAATGTTTTGAGAATACCAGCTGCTATTTTGTGAAATTAAATACTTGAATGTTTTGATAATAGTATCAGTTGTTTCGTGAAATTAGTGCAGCATTTAAATGTTTTTTTACTGTATATTGTTCCTGTTTACGCTGTGCGTGTAACTAAACGTGTTAGTTATCCAGAAATTTTGTCTCATTGTTGTATCCTGAGCGTACTCCCACAATTCCAGAGGATATATCGTAAACACTAATTTTCAGCATTCCGTTCTATCTTTTTCCCATCGGGCAAAAATTATTAGTACTAATTTTTCAACGTTATGCAACTTTGTAATTGATTTTAATCTACCTATAACAAAAAGAGAATAAGCTCTCTTAACCCCCTAGAAAGAAGGGTCAAGTCCCTAACGTAGCATTATAGGGGTGCAGCATTATAGGAGTTCCCTATACATCTATAAAAAAATGTGATGTGGGCAACACATGACTTTCCTTATATAATGCAATGAACTTACTACTTTTACAATAAAAAAAATAGTTTTTCTGATAGTAAATATTTATATTCAAGATACTGAATTTCCGTCAATTAATCGTCATTTTCATTGATTTAGTGTCATTTTTATCCATTTGGGAAATTTTCGTTAATTTGGCAACATTTTAAAAAGTCGCCAAGTTGGTGATATTCCGCCAAATTTGGCGCCAAAATCTCGCCAAGCGTTATGGACAGAGAAATAGTTCTTCTTATAGCAGATAAATAACTATTGGCGTTCAATTACAAAAGTATTACTCAAAGTATCTTTTCTCATGGATGGAACGAGCTAGAACCGCGAGAATGATGTCACCAAATTTATCGCATGATATTACATATGAAAAGTGAACGTGTTTCTCAACAGTTAATATATTTTTTTTAATTTATGGGATTTTTTGATAAATTTATTTTAAAAATGTGCAATATCTAGAAAACGGTTCATGCTAGCGTTCTAAAATGTATGTCAATCGTTTTCTAAGGAAAAATTACATAAGAAATGTCTATTTGCGCAACTTTATTAAAGGTTTTGAATTTTTGATGATTTTTTCAAAATTTCACTCGAAAATTTAGGGGGGGGGGGGTTCAGAGCATGCGATTACGTTTAAAACACTAGGCTTCCAGTATTCACGGATTGTGAGTTTTGTACCAAATTTCATTCGAATCGCTCTATTTGTTCGTGAGATATCGTCGCCACAGACTCACTGACACACACACACGCAGATATATCACCTCAAAAATATTTGATTCATGATCAGAGATGCTTGAAACGTGCTCTCCCGTCGAAAACTCGAATTCGAAATTTCGACCCCGTCACAATACTTTCCTTATACATTATTCTATATAAGGAATGTAATATAGTAACCCTAATACTTCTATAGTTATTTTCCTAACCCATGATTTTCTTTGACACGCTGTGTTAAATCATCCATTTAAAATTATGTTCTATTCAATTGATGTTTTAAAAATTCAAAAAATGACTAAAATCATTAAATTCGTCAGAGACATGATTGGAACATTTTTGCAATTATTATATTAAATATTGCTCTGCATAAATAAACTTCAATTATAGTTTTAATGTAATATTTTCCTAATGTTATGTATTGCTAATAATAATTAGATCAGTGAATTACTGAAAGAAATACGCAAACACTTGAATGATATTAAAGGCATCTAATGCGATTAATATTCATTTTAATTTTGGACTGTGATCTTGGCTTTGATAATAATATACTTGCATTCAATATTCCACCATTTTCTATTATCGTAATTCAAATCTTCGCATCTTTGTTTCATTAAAAATGTACGCAGAAATAAAACAAAAAGAAAAAGAAAAATTATATTTGGATGAAAAATGTTTGTTTTTATTGTATGAGTAATGATTTTTCCGACTCATCTTAAAATTTGTTCTTTCATAAGATTGCGCATTGTTAAAAAAATATTTTAAGATAAAATATATTACACGGTTCATTGTTAAACATCGCTGAACAACGTATTTTCAATTGCGTTTATTGTTTATCTATTTTCTTGTAAATTGAAAAAAGATGAAAATGTAGCTTTTAGCTAAATTGGAAAAAAATGGCTCTTATCGTCTGCAAATAATTTTGATGAGTATTAAGTTTGTTCAGAAAACTGGCATTTTGAAAGTTGCGTTTTTGATACAGGAAACAAGGAGACAATATGAATTAAAATGATATTATTATTTTATTCTAATTTCAATGACTGAAAAATTAAGTAATTAAATTAATGGTTTAGGTAGCTCATGTTTGATAATTTAATTCTAATTAGCTGATCTTGATAATGAATCCAATTCTTAATTAGAATATGTGTCTCTTTCTTTCTCTCCCTTGATATATATATATATATATATATATATATATATATATACATACACTTCACTACAATTCACTTTAACCTGCTTCACTTAATACATACAATTACTTTAACCTGCTTTGCGAAAACTGCTTAGTCAGTAACTAAAAATTCACTGTAACCTGTTCTGAGATGATTGGTAATTGTTATGTGGATTTTAACCACACGTCCGGTCAGAACGCATAATTCAGTAATATTGTTCATTAAAACAATCTCCGACATTGGCCGTGTCGAATAAAAATACATAAAAATCAAATTAATGGAAAATGAGGACAACGGACATGATATAAAACATTAACAATATATTTATTAACAAAAGGAAATTAAAATAATAATAAAAGAACATATTTAATTGATTCAATAACAATCTTACTAAATCATAATCACTCTCCATTGACATTTGTGTTTGACATTTTCTTAATTATGAATATTTAAAGTATATAATTAAAATCTCCTTCATTTAAGTTTACAATTAAATTCATCCTTATTATTTCACTCAAGTGTAAATTGAATAAGATGTCGAGAGAGTGCGAAATTATCTAAATTAGTGTCAAACAGACTGAGAGTATAAGAGACATGCATTTCGTACCCTCGATACATCGTTGGATCGTCACTGGATGCGAGGCACTTCGGCGGAGGAAACGCCTGTCATTGCTGCAGACGTATTTTTTTGGAGAACTTTCTCTCCGAAGCACAAAATTAATTCTCCTCGCTCTTTTTGAAAAATCTAACATTCTCTCGAACATCCGAAAAATGTCTCCTCCCACGCAATTAAGCCCCAGGTTTATTACTGGTTCCCTCAATTGAAGCCCCTGGTATTTTCATTGGATATTTCAGAATTATGTCCAGCTATTGGGTGCTGTGTTGACAGGAGGACGGCGATCACCCCAGAATTAATATCTGGCAGGTGGGCTAGCGTTCAAACGACCCTGGGTGCACGTGTCGCCGAACCGGACAAGGGTCAGCTCTCCCCAAGAACGCCCTGCTGTGCGCCCCTTTGTAACTGAGCCATCGCTGTCCATATTTCCCAGAAACATGGCTTGCTCATTCTTTTGCAGGTGTTCTCTTAGGGAACTGTATATGAATTGTAGGAGAAGCACAGGGACCATTTTTGTAGGTAGGTAGGTGGTACATATATATATATTGTACTCCCTCCATAATTCGCAATGTTCCATATTTGCATTGGAACAGTAATACATATGCTTTTCCAGAAGTACCACTGTACTAAGGGTAGATATATTTTCATTATATTCTTTTAATATTACTTTATATTACTTTGTATCCTCATTTCAATAATTAGCCACAAACTGGTGTAAAAGCATATTTTATATTCATGATTGATATTTTAGTGTATTTGATCCACTTTGTATTTTCTTCTACGTCGGACCTTCTACATTATTTCTGTAATACATTTTACAGTTGTTTACACAGAAACGTAGAATCAGCATTAATGAAACATGTATGGCCCTTGATAACGTACAAGGTTTCAGAAATGCTTTTCATATTCATTTTATTCCTTTAATATTCACTATATTCCATTTATTCAATTTCCAAACTTCTTGGGAGATATAAAAGGCCTAGCTCATCGTGCTACACTTGGTTTCTGATTTGCAAATTTTCACCTTTACCTTCAGTTAACAAGCAATTTTCTTTGGTATTTTTCGGGTATATATATATATTACAAGTAATCATAAAATCTTCTTATATATATATATGTATTCTATCTTATATAATATATATATACATATATATATACATAAATATATATATATATATATACATATATATATATATATATATATATATGTGTGTGTGTGTGTGTGTGTGTGTGTGTGTTGTTTGAAAATATCTTATTTGATGGCACCAACTATTTTCAACAGGTTAAGGGTATTCCCATGGGAGGGGGATGTTCATCCCTGCTCGCCGATCTATACATGTATAAATTTGAAAATGGCACTCATATATTACATGAAATGCCATATTTTCGTTATGTTGACGATGTCCTCATTGGGCAATATAAGAATACACCCCAATTTGATTTTACTTTTTATCCAAAAGAACTGGAATTGATCGAGAATATAAGTAAAGAGGAAGATAGTGTTGATTTTCTAGACATCACTCTGAAACATAACAGTAGATATGGTACTTACACCGTCTTATATGACAAGAGAAACAATTTCAATATGGAAATCAATCACATTATTTATTGGACGTCTAATTTGACCAAAAACATTTTCAGAAATGTCGTCATTGGTCACCTCAAAAGAAATCAACGGATTAATACTTTCAAGTCTGATTGCATCATGCATAATAGGACTATTATGAAGGAGGCAATAAAACAGAATTATCCAATTGGCTTCCTGATATGTTATTATAATTCCCTATTTAATACAAAAAAGGAAGAAAATGCTTACTTAAAGGATATGGCAGAGGTATAGAACGATGAAGGTGAAAATAACGAATTACGCATGCGTAAATTGCTTTTATATATAATGCACTCTGGCATTTGCTGCATTTCCATTCTTTTTCTCTCCTTTGCGATCCTGGTTGATTCCTATTTGTTTACTTTGCACTTTTTCGAGTGTTTTTGACTTGACACATTTACGGAAGTATGGCTACTGCGTGGCATTGGTACCGTGTGAGTGTTGCCCGGGCATAAAAGCAGAAAAAACGGTAAAGAGGGGTCGCCATCCCCCTCTACCATTTTATGCCTTGCATTTGGTCATTTCCCCCTCTTTTTTCATATGGATCTTGTATGTTGCTTTAGGAGAGTGTGCTGCTTTGCGCCAACTTCTGAAGAATAATTGGATAACTGTGGAATTAATTTTAATCTTATATGTTTACTATGCTATATATATATACATATATATATTCATATATATATATATATATATATATATATATATATATATATATATATATATATATACATATATATATATATATATATATATACATATATATATATATATATATATATACATATATATATATATATATATATACATATATATATATATATATATATACATATATATATATATATATATATATATATATATATATATATATATATATATATATATATATATATATATATATATATATATATATATATATATATATATATATATATATATATATATACATATATATATATATATATATATATATATTCATATATATATATATATATATATATATATATATATATATATATATATATATATATATATATATATATATATATATATATATTCATATATACATATATATATATATATATATATATGTACATATATTATATATATATATATATATACATATATATATATACACACATATATATATATATATATATATATATATATATATATATATATATATAATTTATATATATATATCATCATTAAAGGTTTTGATTTTTTGATGAATTTTTTCAAAATTTCATTCGAAAATTTAGGATGGTTTTGAACATTCGATTGTGTTTTAAAACAATAAGCTTCCATTATTCATGGATTGTGATTTTTGTACCAAATTTCATTCGAATCGCTCCATTCGTTCGTGAGATATCGTCACCACAGACTCACTGACACACACACACACAGACATCACCTCAAAAATGTTCGATTCGTGATCAGGGATGCTTAAAACGTGCTCTCCTGTCGAAAACTCGAATTCGAATTTTCGACCCTGTCACAATACTTTCCTTATACATTATGTATATAAGGGAAGTAATAAGCGATTTATAACTAAATATAACCTCTTCGTAATGATTTTAAATGACACTGCCAACAAAAGCTTCATTGTGTGTACTCTGTTCATAAAATTTTGAAAAAAAAGAGATAGTATAACTGTAAAAAAATAGAAAATAATCCACAATACACAAATTAATTAATAAAAGCAAAATTAATAAATATATAAGATATATTTTTGTAATTTTCGCTCTAAAAGGCAAATGTCATTAGCAACCAGACAATCACTTTCTACACTGATTTTCTGTTAATGGCTTTTTAAATCCGATTAAAACTTGTCTGTAAAGAATTAATAAATTATCTTTTAGTTTTGCGGTGGCTTTGCAATTGTTCTGATTGTCTCACTAAGGATTACGACTAAATTGGTTCTCTGGAATCGTTCAGCGTTTGTCTTGTGGTCGGTTTTTAAATGTTCTTCACTTGAAATCCCTTTCAATTTATCTTCGTGATGTATTCGGAATAAAGGACAATGGGTCTTTATGAGGGTGTTTCATCTATCGTTTTTTCTATTGTCTAGATTTTTGTTACATAATAATACGAGGATGGATAAAACAAGAAAGATCAATCATGCATAAGCATTGATTATGAAACACTTTCCAACTGAAATGTAATTTCATTTAAAAATTTCTAAAATGTGATTCATTCAGTGGTAATATCTTTTACATTATCACAGTACTACAGTAATTTATTATACTTAAATATTTAAAACTGTATCGAAATATAAATCATCTGATTCTTTATGCAAAATCAATGAATATTTCATTCATATAACTTGTATTCCAGACTCCAGAGCTAAATAATTTTGTGTGAAAAAAATTCAGCAATTCTTATGTAATTCATCTTACAATCGCTTGAGATATTTGCATTCTGCATATGTTAAAATTAGGCTTCCTTGAAGAAATAATAAAAGTTTAGAGATCATTTAAAATCACAACTATTGTAATTGCATAGGCACGGAATTTAGATACACAGATAATACACAGATAATATATATGTGTATGTGTATATACTCAAAGTATTGGAATCGTGCCGAAGATCGGAACTCGAATTTTCAAAGGATCTACACGTTTTGGGACTTCTAGAACACGAAAAAACTACTTTTAGGAAGACGTCTGTGTGTGTAAGGGTGTATCTGTGTATGTTTCTGTGTGTCTGTGTGGATATTAGATCCACTCTAATTGAAAAACTAATGGACCGAATTTCATACAATTTGGTAGGTATGTTTTTTATGGGAAATCCTGATGTTCATTAGATTATAGTACGATTCGTAATAAAAGAATCTGCCTTCTTTGCGAAATGGCCGCAGAAATTGCCTTTATCCACTCTAGCTAAAAACTAATGAACCAAATTTAACAAAATTTGGAGTATAATATTTCAATAACCTACAAGTGATTTATATACCAAATTTAACAAAATTTTGTATATAAATCATTTGTAGGTTATTCTACTACGATTCGGGAAAAAGGAACGGGCTATTTTTGCGAAATGGCCAGCAAAAATCGTTATATATAAAAATAAAAGACTACGTGTGCTCAATTACATCAATTAAATTCCTATTTTATATGTGATTTTTGACAACAAAAAGAATAAGACTAACCCCATTACTCTAGGACTGGCCGTTCTTGAGATATTCTAGTTTTTTCGCGTTTTCGCTACGCCACCTTTGACAATAAGTCCAGCTATCAAATGAGAACCAAATTTAAGTTTAACGTGTAAATTCAATGTCATTTAAAATACTTATGTTGTGCAGATAAACTCAAATTATCATTAAATAAATAAAGAGAACGAATATGAGTCTGCAGAGAAAGACATGTGCTGTCCACATCAGAATTTTTAACAATATTACACCAATGATTTATAGAAGTGAACGGGGATTATTTTCAGGCCATTTCGAAAAAAATGTATGATCTATATTTAAAGATCCATCAAATTTTTGTCGAATAAAATGTTCAACAAATTTAAGCTGTGTACCAAATGTTAACTCTCTAGGACGTAGGAAAGTGCATTTAAAATGCCATCAATTAAATTTATCAAGAAGAGTTATATAAAATTTAAAAAAAATGAAAAATTGTTATCTACCAAATTTATTTTAAAATATGAAGCCACTCCCATATGCAAAACGTTTAAACAAAGGGAGAGATATTTATTATATAATATCTCTCTCTTTTCTTTCTGGAAGATATCCCAAAGTCAGAATTTAATTGAATTTGTTTTTTTCCCTATATTAAATAATTTTTTTAATTAAAAAACTACTTAACATATTTTACTGAATTTTTTTTTATATATTCTATGGGATAATGTGAATATTTCCTAAAAATTTCGAAGCAATTCGTGAATTTTAAATTTACTTAAAAAATGTTTGAAAAATGAGGTCCCATAGGGTTCAATGTATTTCATTTTTTCAACCCGGGTTCAATAAAAAACTAATTGGGTGATATTATTTATTTATATTCCCATAGGTCCTACAGACCGTCTGAACAACATACTAAAATTTCATTTTGATAAACTCATTTTTACGGCAGTTATCGTGCTAACGGACAGACAGACAGACAGACAGACAGACAGACAGACAGACAGAATGAACAAAGTCATAAACACTTTTCAACTTTGTTGTAAAGTGTTAAAAAAAGGTTATAAGGGTAATAAATTATTTATTAACAATAGACAGAAAATACAAAATGGAATTAAGAAGCATTCTTGGCGATCATTTTTCCACATAATCATCAAAAGTATATAGGCATTTATCTGAACGCAGGACCAACTTGTTTAACCCGGCTTGGTAGAAATCACGTCCCTGTCCATTGAGCCAGTTCTCGCATCATTGTTTTAACATCACTGTCTGAAGAGAACCTTGTTCCAGATAAGTGTTCCTTCAATTCTGGAAAAAGGAAATTGTCACTGGGTGTCAAATCTGGGCTGTATGATGGGTGACTCCAGACTTCCCACTTGAACTTTTGCAGCAATTATTGGATTTGGCGAGCAGTATTGGGCCTGGCATTGTCATGCAGGAGGATGACACCATCACTCAACATGCCCATATTCAATGCCCATAAGAAACGAATAACGGCTCGCACCTCCAAGCGAGACCACTTTTCTAAACGTCTTGCCATTTCAATCGCTGTGACGCGTCTGCGAACTTATACTAACTACCCGCACAATAGTTGTAAGACAACTACCGCCATCTGTCTCCACACTGGGGGAAAATATTCTCTCCACAATTACTTTCAAATGCTGCTGCTTGTAATCTTTTTATTTTTCTTTTTATCTACCCTCGTACATACTTTTATTGTACAATTTCAGAAATATCATCAAAAATGCCAAATACTGCTAATGACATAGTGTACACTGTAACACACATGTGTAAGCATGTTACTGATAGTTGTGATAATATATATATATATATATATATATATATATATCATATATATATATATATATATATATATATATATATATATATCTTATATATATATATATATATATATATATATATATATATATATATATAAACGCTTTGGCAAACGATAATTAGCCGAATATATCAGAAATGAAGCTGTAATTTTCATAAACGACTGTATTGTCAGTTTGCCGAAATTATCAACAAAGTAGCTGAAAAAAAATGAGCGAATGTTGCAGAATCTTTTACAAAGCTATCAACATCAAAGTCTATATGCCTGTAAAACTCAAATGAAGGTTTCGGTTTTACTTAATGTCTCCCTAGACATTAAGTAAAACCGAATTCTTATGACGATTTAAGAAAGTCTCAAGTATTTGAGAAACTCGTCTACAAGAAACGTCTGTAATATTAAAACGATGAAATTTCAAAAACGCTTTAAATTTCTGTGGTAAACTTACAACTGTTTGCAATGAGCTAATTTACAACTTTCATCACTGTGATTACCACAAGGCTGAATCTCGCAAAAGACCTCGTGTAATTCTAATTTTGGAATAACTGAAAGCCTCAGCAGGACTGTTACGACCGAAGACTTCCTGTGGTGGTGGCTGTCTCTTAGAGGCGGACGGGCGCTGACTCTGTAGCTTTTGATCCACCTCCTCTGAGGGAGAACATTAATACGAGGAACACGGCTGTTAGGCATTCCGCCCGGCTGTTCGTGACTCAGATTCTTCCAGGTGAAGTGGGGATGAACTGTGTCTATTCGTGACCTGAGTCTAAATCCGTCGGCGACTGGGATCGAAACTTGGTGGGACATATTTGGACCTCGTCCGGTGAATGATTTTGCTGACCTCGCTCCCCTGGTTGCGTCCTCGCTGGTTAAGATATTTGAACCCCATCAGCTCTTATCCAAGTGTGCAAACCTTAGATGGGCGCACGGGAGTACGGATTTAACCTGCCACACCGGAAGACAAGAAATATGAACGATAATCAGAACTTCAACATCAAATTTCTTTATTAACTCAATTCTTACATAGCAGGCTGTACAGCTCAGTTATAATTGCTATAAATGGCTTATACAAACAATCATAACAGTAATAAAAATCTGATGTGGGCAGCACATGACTTTCCCTGCAGACTTATATCCACGTTCCCTTTATTTTAATTAAATTTATTTCACTTTTAATTCAATTTTCGTTCACATTCGGTAACCGGACATATTTACAAAGGTGGCTTAGAGAAAATACGAAAAACTAAAATATCTCGAGAACGGCTAATCCTAGTTCAATGGGGTTGGTCATAATCTTTTCTTCGCTAAAAATTACGTATTAAACTAGCATTTAATGGATATATTTGAGCATACGTAGTCCTTTAGTTTAGATTTTGATGATTTTTGAGAGCCATTTTGAAAAAAAAGGCAGGTTGTTTTTTCCGAATCATACCAAAATCTAATCAGCACCAGGGTGACCCACAAATGACTCATCTGCCGAATTTTGTGAAATTCGGTGCATTAGTTTTTCGGTTAGAGTGGATACAAGCTTTTGCGGGCCATTTCGCAAAAATAGGCGGGTTCTTTTATCCCGAATCGTACCCAAAACTAATCAGCACCAGACTCGCCCACAAGTGAAACTGTGGTGTGAGTGTTTTAAAGAACTTACCAAATTTTATGAAATTCGGTCCATTAGTTTTTTAGTTAGAGTGGATACAAAATCTGCACAGACAGACACACAGACAGACGTCACGCTAAAAATTGTTTTTTTCGTATTCTAGAGGTCTTGAAACGTGTAGATCCGTCGAAAACTCGAGTTGCGATTTTCGACATGATTCCAATACTTTCCCTATACATTACCATGTATTGCAGGGAAAGTAAAAATTGTATAACATATCATTTCCCAAATACGGCAAGTGGACAAGTATAACACAACAAATACACAAGAAATAGGAAAAGATCTTACAGTCATTTCCGCCCTTGGCATACGAAATCACAAGCTGGACAGGCACGGTCGACTGGTCACCTCTCTGAATGTCGTTAAAGCACGTCACAATAGTTACACTTGGAAGTTCTATAGGTGGACACACGCATAGACCATCAAATCTACTTCGACGATCACCACTTATGAACTGCTGCCCTTATGAACTTATGCCACTTATGAACGATGCCACTTTCTGTCACACAATTACATCCAACGCGGTTAATTTAAAATACTCCAGAGCGACAAGCAGAAACTATTCCAATGCAGTACGAAGAAACTACTTTAATGCGGTACGTGGAATTCTGAATCAGAGAAATCCCGTTGTTCATTACTTCAGCACGAGAAACTGCAGTCGACCGTTACGATCATGGAGGTAAAAGTAAGGAGATGAAACTTCATATTAAGAAAACGCCAATATCGTTTGAGACAGTAATTCAGGTGGCGTAGGGATAAAATAAGTGCCCCTGTATTGTATGCATTTCTATGGCGAAAGACCTAAAATATTTATTTAAACGGTCAATGTTGTAAAAATAAATTATTATCGTACTGCAATGTAGAACTGAAACAATAAAGAATATTTCTACGTATTTAAAGTTATTTTATCTTTCAATTTATTTTCATCTCCATATATTCTGTATTCTATCTTACAACTACGAAAGAAACTGATTAATTATATCCATAATAAGGGAACATTTAATTTAAAAATAATCAGAAACACACATACTAAATAATACGCCTTTCTGTTGTGTCAACTAACAATAGCAGCTACTTTACTAACACTATAACAACATCTAGATATAATTCTCAAAACACTATGTCATGTTTAAACGTGTGTGTGAGTGCTAATTCCCCCGTGGTGAAGGGGCGCCTAGGCACCACGTCCACAAAACCCCCCAGGGTGGCCCATGGCGAAGGGGAGGGGATTTGCAGCTTCGCTTTTATAGAAGCCCCCCGCAGGGTGGAAGTCTGACTTGGCTTCGACATGACAACATACATGCCCGCTGGCGGGATTCGAACCCGCAACCCGGCAATCCAGCGATCAGACGGAAACGCATGCCCCTGACCGCTCAACCACCTGATCGGCATTTTTAAACGTTTCATCCGTAGGAGTTTTATCTCCTTTTTCTAACTACATGAAGAAAATACTTCCATATAAATATCAAAGGACAGAAGTTTATTTTCTGAAAATTTATTTGAAGAAAGTGATACCAACGGAATCAACAATAAATCATATTCCTACGTATTCAAAATTATTTTACCTTTCAATCTATTATTATCTCCTATATATTCTGTACTCCATCATACAATTATGAATAAATACTGGTGAATTGTACTCAAAATTAGGGCACCGTTGATTTAAAAATTATCAAAAATACATATAATAAATACTACGCCTTTCTGCTGTGTCAACTAACAATAGCAGCTACTTTGCTAACACTAGCGACACATTGATATAATTCTCAAAGCATTATAGCATTTTCAAGCGTTTTATCCATAGGAGATTTATCACCATCTTTCTAACTCCAGAGGTACAACGTTCAAGACTACTTTCTACGTTCTAGACTACTTACGGAATGTTTGCTATAATTTTTACTTTCCCTCCAATACATGGTAATGTATAGGGAAAGTATTGGAATCATGCCGAAATTCGCAACTCGAGTTTTCGACGGATCTACACGTTTCGAGACCTCTATAATACGAAAACACTATTTTTAGCGTGATGTGTGTGCGTATCTGTCTATGTGTCTGTGCAATGTATGTATGCACACTAACTAAAAAACTAATGAACCAAATTTCATAAAATTTGGTAGGTAAGTCACTTGGATGTATCCCTGGTGCTGATTAGTTTTTGATACGATTCGCAGAAACAGAACCCGCCTTTTTTTGCGAAATGGTCCGTAAAAATTTCATGTATCCGTTCTAGCTAAAATACTAATTGACCAAATTTCACAAAATTTGGTAGATAAGTTACTTGTTGTATACTCGGGTGCTGATTAGAATTTAGTACGATTCGGAAAAGAAGAATCCACCTTTTTTGCGAAATGGCCCGCAAAAATTTTATGTATCCACTCTAGCTAAAATACTTATTGGCTAAATTTCAAAAAATTTGGTAGATAAGTTACTTGTGGGATACTATGGTGTCGATTAGATTTTGGTATGATTCTGAAAAGAACAACCTGCCTTTTTCTACGAAATGGTCGCACAAAAATCGCCAAAATCTAAAAGAAAACAAAACCAAACAAAAAAAAATGTATGCTCAAATATATTAATTAAATTCTTGTTTTATGAAAAAAGAATATAACACACTTCATTATACTTTAGGACTAACTGTTCTCAAGATATTTGAGATTTCTTGCATTTTTGTTCCGCCGATTTCGAAAAAATGTCTAATTACAAAATAAAAACAAAAATTGAATTGAAAATGCAAATTTAGTGTTATTTGGTGTAATTAAACTGAATCTAATGAATTATTAAAGAAATAAAGAAAATATGAATTTTAGTCTGCAAGGAAAGTCATGTGCTGCTCACATCAGAGTTTTACTTTCTGACACAATGTAATATAATATAAAGTATTGTTTTCGCGAAGATTTTCGAATTCCAGATTTTGATGCCAATATATGTTTTAGAACCTCCTGAACACGTTTTGACTATTTTTGAAATAATGTCTGTATGTTCTGTGATCGATTTCTTCCGCACACAATAGCTGCCACAAATATTAATGGGTTTTCATAAAATTTTATATCCGGTGTTGCTATCGAAAAATCTAGAACTTGATGGATTTTTTTTTAATTCGAGAGAACAACTTCGAAATTTATTCGAAAATTTATATTTTTTTTACATGGTAGCACAGAAAAACTAAATTGCGTTTTTATAACTAAATTGTGTATCAAATATCAACCATAGAACATGAGCTCACCATTGGAATGCCATAGGCAGACGATAACTCATCGGTTGGAGTGAAAATGGCGATTGCGTCATCCTATATATATAGGAGCCTTAGATACGATACAGGTGACGAGGAACGTCATAGTGCCCTTTTCTTCTAACCTATAGATTAGTCTGTTTAAATATAAATAATTCTAATATTCTACAGCCTACTCTGAATTTCTAATTATGCTAAATTTAAGATATGTGTCAATTCCCTGCATTGTCAAACTCAAGTGTGTACCAATGTGCACCATTAGAAGCTTAGGCTAAATAAAATTGTAAAATTAATATATTGAAACCCAATAGTGATCACTGAACTTGTGTCAAAAAATAATTTCAAAATTGATACTGGAGATAAAAGGAGTAAAAGGTAAAACTAACACTCTTAGAAAATAAAGTAGAACTTTATTTATTTATTTTGTTTAATTTTGTTTTTTTGTTCAACGGTTTATGACAATAGCCTTCTTAATCGAAAATTGTCTAGGTTAAGTTCTGTTCCTCAGACGATACTATAAGTATCCAAAGTTTCAGCTTTCTAGGTTATCAGGAGGACCTAACCTCAAACCCGTATTGATCGGCTCCTAAAGTTCGGCATAATCAAATAATCACAGAGGGTTTATGGAGGGTCTAAAGAGATTTTTCGCTTCCCTCTTTCATTTTATCTATCCCCAGGAAGGATAAAATATCTGACGTTCTGTCCTTTTAATCGATACTGTAAATGCTCAAAGGTTCAACCTTCCAAAATACCGAAGGCCTTCTGAAGGGTATAAAAAATTAAAAGAAAACATCGGAAGGGCTTCTAGAGGGCTCAGAAGGACTGCACAAAATCCCTATTTTCTCCAAATCGAAGGAGGTGAATCAAAATTCCGATTTCGATAGGTGCTGTCCCGTGGCCGAGACTATAAGTATGTAACAATTTAGTCTTCTAGATCATGGAGAGCCTTCTGGAATTTCGGACAGACAAAAACACGTTAGATAATTTTTATATAGATTCATAAGCAACTAGGTAAAGAATAATATAACATTTTTACAATTTCTCTTTCAATATTTTGAGAAAGAATTTCATAAATAGACATTTAAATCATTACAAAAGTGCAAAAACAACGATAAATTGATAAAATATCGGATTTTTTCCCCCAACTCCCTCTCCAAATGGCGAGTGTTATCATCAGTCAGACAACTACTTTCGGCACTAATTTACTTTAATGACTTTTAAATCCGATTAAAACTTGTCGGTAAAGAATTAATGAACTTTTCGTTCTGTGGTGACTTTTCAATTGTTCGGATTGTCTGAGTGCGGATTATGATCAAATTGTTCTGTCGGAACGAGAGTATTATTCCGTTGTGTTCGGTTTTTAAATGTGTTTCAAATGAAATCTCTTTCGGTTTATCTTCACAAGACATTTGAATGGAGGATAATGTGGCTCTTTGTTGGCGGTTTATCTCCTTTTTTTTAATGAATGAATTTTGTCCTGCTGTGAATAGAAAAAACTTAAAGAATAAAAAATATTTTTAAAAAAATGGAATGCCAGTGATGAGCAAACTTAACGACGAATTTACTAAATCTAGTGAATCGTTAAAAATATTTTACTTTCCAAATTCGTTTAGAAACAGATTAAACTTGCAATAACCCAACACATTCGGGACTTCAGCGATGCCGGATTACAAAATTTGCTATATTATCAGTTTCCAAACTGTAATAGGGGGGAAATTATAAAAATGGGTTTGAAACAAAATAATGGATAATAAGTGGAATATTTATTTCCCTAAAACATCATACAGACTGGATTACACTGCACAGTATGTGAAGATTTTTTAAAATCAATTTGAAAATTATAAGCTAAACTGCCGTGAATAGAAATCTACGTATAAAAACATTTAATATTTTATTGTAGATAGATGCATATCAGTAACTAAATGCCGCTCGAGAGGCGTGTCGGACTATCGGGAGTGAATAATCATTGCCGGATTAACGGAAGTTTACTGTATCAATAAGCCTAAATAGGGTTGTTTTATGAGGAATTGCGCACCCATTTTCAAAATTATTTTTAGTAAAATTGTATTTATTTTCTGATGTGGAGATACTCGTTCGCAGGAGCTCCGTAACCTTTCGTCTTAGCTTGGCTTAAGCACTAATGTCCCTATATGGAATATCTTTCTGAAACGTTTTAAACTTTCGGTTTTCGTGTCAGTTAACTTTATTTTTACTGGACGAAATCGGAGAAAGTTGATACACGTGTATGCTAATACATTAGGTATGCTTATAACATGTATTCTTAATTTTATCGCTTTAGGAAAGTGCATTTTATTTATATCATCAGTACGCACACATGTTACATTATATCCCATTATATAAAAAATATCCAAGCAAAACGGTATAACAAGCTGTGGTTGCAAGCTGCGGCAAATTATGGCATTGCCTTATGTTATATTGCATCTCCTCTTACCTTTTGGCCGCTGCAAAAGAATATAAATGAATACACAAGTATGGAAGTTAATGAGAACAAAACTTAATTTCAATTCGTGATTAAACAATTTTATTTACAAAATATTTACAAGAAAACTATTTACATAAATGCTTTTGGATACACACTTTTAATCTTTAATAAAATGGATTTGCATATTGATCAGAAGCAACTTATCTGGTAAGCCTCGAGGTGGGACAGCGCATATTAACTGAAATAAAGAGAGATGTTGAATATAATTTTTCTCGCCACTTCCATGTGGGTGTAGGGAGTTTTCACTGATATGTATGCGCAGAATACGCATGAATTCGTGGTTGGACGGAGGATGATTCATGGCCGGTGGTGCTAAGCTCACGATATCAACTCTTGCACGTAATCATATTCCCAACTAGCTGTAACTAGGATTTAGCTTCCAAGTGGGTTTAGGGAGTTTTCACGGAGATGCATGCGCAAGATACGTATGAATTCGTGGTTGCACGGAGGATTCATGGCCGGCGATGCTGAGCTCACTGTATCAGCTCCTACACTTAATCACATTCCCCGGTCACACAACTTGTTACCATAAACCCCTGGGTTGGTCGTGTGGTCTGGGCCTTCAACTTAATCACATTCTCAACTAGCTGTATCTAGGATTTAGCAAAGAATGAAGAAAATGGAAGATGGTAATTGCGGGTCCAATGTTGAAGCAGAGTCTTCACAATCCAACCTTGTCTCCAATCACCAGGGGAGGGGGCTTGCTATTGGTCGGATGACTTGTTTTTCCATTGGACGGTTAGATGTTGGTCTCTTAGATACCCATGCCACCTCTTCTGTCCCCTTGTGACATTGCCTGGGTGAGGTGTCCGAGAATAACAGCTCATGTAGATGTCATAAAGATCGGGCAGTATAAGTGTCCGATTGCAATGCTAAAGTATTTTTTTCTCTCTAGACATGTTAGTGCTTTCACTTTATGTGCTGTCCATACCTCGATTTTATTCTTTTGCCAATAAGTGAAAAGAATAACTAATTTCATATCACATAATACTTTAAAATGTTTCTTTCATTTCAATATATATATATGAATTTCAAAAGAACAAAAGGGAAAAGAGCCAACAGATAAAATATTAAGTGGCCAAGGGGGATTGTGACCCCTTGTACCCGGTTATAGCATGCTATTACACCAAGGTAACACTCCCGGAATCAATACCATCCTGAAGCTTTAATTCCGAATGTCCGTCAAGCAGGAGACACAATCAAAGAGCAAGAACAAATGGACAAAGAATTTTCGAATAAAAATTCATTATATATATATATACAGATATAGATATTTAATATATATATACATATAATTTACGTTATTAACATGCAAACCTATGTGTAATATTAGAACCAGTAGAACATTTCATCTGGAGACAATGAACCCATAACTCGCTAAGAAAATGCATGAAAAGGGCAAAAACGTAGTCAAGAATTAAGTAAATAACGCAATGACGTGAGAATTTTGATAGATAAAAATGTTCCATAAGATGAAACTGTGTACCGAGTTACAGCCCTCTACGTGCTCTGGGAATCTAGTACGAAGCCGTCAATGATGTTGAACGAAGGGACAAAGAGACTCTAATCGCAGTTAATAAGAGGTGTAAGGGAAAATGGTCTTTGAGTAGATTTCGCTTTGCAAAAATCACATTGGGAACAGCAGCTTTAAATTCAATAATTGACCATAATTCAAATTTTAATGCGTTCTCGAATTCAAAATTATGGGAGAAATGTACAAATCGAGACATTTCGTTTAAAAATATCATGTACAAGTTCTGAGAACTTCCTTGGATCAGAAGTATAGTCAGAACTACAGTCCCGAAAAATACATAACACTTTGCAGTAAATTGTCATGCCACGCATTCATTAGGAGTTTAGAGATGAGAACTTTTATTTCCAGCAAAATGGCGCACCTCCCCACTCCTATCGTGATATGAAGGCCTACCTTGATGAAAATTTGCTGAACAGGTGGTTTAGATGTGGAAATAGCACAAAATATAACCAGACCTCACGCCAATGGACATTTTATGAGGACTCATCAAAGATCGTGCTTATGGCAGAAGCACCGGCAACAGTTAATGAATTGAAATCAATGTGAGAAAATGCGCCCAAATACCAAACCAAATGAACGCTCTAAAACAAAATAACAATAACCAAAAATGTTTGCCTATTTTCTTTAATTCGGAGCTAATTTTAATCCTAGCTATATCTTCATAAATTCATATAAAGTGTGTATACATTTTGGGATACCGCGTATAGACGATGAACGTTTATCGGCAATATCATATCAAACGAAGCTAAAAGCGTAAATTCATCACCACAAACCTAGACCAACATTTAAAAGCATTCCAATTTATTCCCCAAAACACACCCCGCCCTCGTGAAAAGCACATGTCGGAGAACCTTTCCATTCCGAAACGTCAACTCAACCCAACTCTGTATTTTTGTATCGAGTTTTAAAGTCCCATCTTTCTAATCGATATCGGGCACAGGGACTATGCATTAGCGTTAAACGCCCGCTCGTGCAGAAGCGAATTTGTTCCACCACATAGAGACGGATTCAATGTGGACGGACGTGTTATTATCTACGCCTTTTCGAAGTCGATAGAATTGCGGTCGTGTCCTGGGGTGGGCGTTATTATATTTTGGCGTATCTTCCCAAAACCGATAAAGCGCCGATGAAGCTACAATGGATATATGATTTTTGTTCGCTCTGTATGGTGAGAAATGGTTCGAACGGGGAAACTGATTTGAAATCGGATATGTTTATTGGAGATTAAATGTTATCGATTTGGTTCGTCGTGTTTTCTAGCTTTGTAGGGCGATAGTTTGCTGGAAAGTGTTTGGTAAATATATGAAAAACTGTAGTTCAATTTTTAAAACTACATACTATATCACAACCAATATATATATATATATATATATATATATATATATATATATTTATATATATATATATATATATATATATATATAATTAAAATAGTTTATGATTATCCAAAGAAATTATAAAGATAAATTAAAAGAAAGTAGCAAACAAAATTAGATTGAAATACTAATTAGCTATTACTGCGAAAAGGAAAAATCCGGGCAGTAAGCAAACTAAAGATAAAGAAGCAACAATTAAGAGGGGAAAATATATATATATATATATATGTGTGTGTGTGTGTTGTTGTTGTTGTTGAGACCCAGACCGTCCGACCTACCAGAAAGGTGTAAGGTAACTGTTTGGACGGCCGGGAAGTGCCACCCAATTTAGACCGGAACCCAGTGGGGGAGGCATCCACAGGGACCGTACCCTCCTTCCCCTACCACCAACCTCTCGGAAGGACTTACGGACCCACATGTTTAACGTGATCGTACTCCGCGTGAACACGGCGGCAGTTTTGGCAGTGGCTGGAATCGAACCCGGGCCTACCGAGTGCAACTCCAGCGCGCTAACCAATGGGCTACCGCGCCCGTGTGTGTGTGTGTTGAAACCCAGACCGTTCGACCTACCAGAAAGGTGTAAGGTAACTGTTTGGACGGTCGGGAAGTGCCACCCAATTTAGACCGGAACCCAGTGGGGGAGGCATCCACAGGGACCGTACCCTCCTTCCCCTACCACCAACCTCTCGGAAGAACTTTCGGACCCACATGTTTAACGTGATCGTACTCCGCATGAACACGGCGGCAGTTTTGGCAGTGGCTGGAATCGAACCCGGGCCTACCGAGTGCAACTCCAGCGCGCTAACCAATGAGCTACCGCGCCCCGTGTGTGTGTGTGTTGAAGTGTTGAAAACCCAGACCACACGACAGACCCGCGTGTGTGTGTGTGTGAACAAATTGATTGTAAAGTATTTCATTGATTATTGAACTGACTAAAATCTAACTATATTTTTAACAGTAGTAATATATGTATATAGTATAACTAACCTATATTTTAGAACAAGAATGCCTAATACAGAGTTCCCAGAAATAAGTGACGGCATGAACATAATTGTATTTCAAAATGTATTAGTAGTTTCAGAGAAACTTTCAGAGAGATAATCGATATTTAATTACCAATTTAATATTAATTTTTCTCTCTTTTTTAACTTTAACTACATATGATAATATTCTCAGAAAAGCCTCTGTAACACCACGCATTGCGTGATCCAGAATTTCGTTCCATATCTGCAGCAGAAAATTTCTGAATTTTTCTGCCGTCATAGGTTTTAGATTTTCCAACTTACTATCCGTAGAGATCCATATACAAAAATCAGTGCATAATGCTGGCCACTCCTCTGCAAATATGAGACCATGATAATTTTGTTTCCAACGGATTTGTAAACGTTTTGCCTTGTGTGCCGATGTTACTGAAAAGTAACTTTTGCTTTATGCGCCCGATGGAGTCTTACTAAAAAGTAACTTTTGCTTTATGCGCCCGATGGAGTCTTACTAAAAAGTAACTTTTGCTTTATGCGCCCGATGGAGTCTTACTAAAAAGTAACTTTTGCTTTATGCGCCCGATGGAGTCTTACTAAAAAGTAACTTTTGCTTTATGCGCCCGATGGAGTCTTACTAAAAAGTAACTTTTGCTTTATGCGCCCGATGGAGTCTTACTAAAAAGTAACTTTTGCTTTATGCGCCCGATGGAGTCTTACTAAAAAGTAACTTTTGCTTTAAGCGCCCGATGGAGTCTTACTAAAAAGTAACTTTTGCTTTATGCGCCCGATGGAGTCTTACTAAAAAGTAACTTTTGCTTTATGCGCCCGATGGAGTCTTACTAAAAAGTAACTTTTGCTTTATGCGCCCGATGGAGTCTTACTAAAAAGTAACTTTTGCTTTATGCGCCCGATGGAGTCTTACTAAAAAGTAACTTTTGCTTTATGCGCCCGATGGAGTCTTACTAAAAAGTAACTTTTGCTTTATGCGCCCGATGGAGTCTTACTAAAAAGTAACTTTTGCTTTATGCGCCCGATGGAGTCTTACTAAAAAGTAACTTTTGCTTTATGCGCCCGATGGAGTCTTACTAAAAAGTAACTTTTGCTTTATGCGCCGATATTGAGCCTTACTGAAAAGTAAATTTTGCCTTGTGTGCCGTTTGCCCTGTGTGTCTATGCTAAGTCTTTCTGAAAAATATCTTTTGCTTTGTGCGCCAATGCTGAGTCATACTGTAAAGTAACTTTTGCCTTGTTTGCCAATCCTGAGTCTTACTGAAAAGTAACTTTTGCCTTATACGCCGATGCTGAATCTTATTGAAAACTGAACGATTCATGCTGGAAGAAATGTTTGACTCATATAACCATGTAGGCTTTCAAAACATTTTCAAAATAGTATTTCTGATTGATATTGGCTACTTTTCTATGAAGAGAAAAAGCAATTTACCGCTTTTGCATTCATATTGATAATAGTAAACAAAAATCTGATGTGGCCAACACATGACTTTCCGTATATAATGTAATGAATTTACTACTTCTACAGTGAAAAAAAAGGTTTTTCTTATAGTAGATACTTATATTCTTTCCAAGATATTGAATTTTCGACAATGAGTCGTCATTTTCATTGATTTAGCGTCATTTTTATCCATTTGGCGAGATTTTCGTTAATTTGGCAACATTTTAAAAAGTCGCCAAGTTGGCGACATTCCGCCAAAATCGTCGTCAGAAACTCGTCAAGCGTTATGGACGAAGAAATAAGTTATACTTACAGCAGATAAATGACTATTGGCGATCAAATAAAAAAGTGCTTCTCAAAGTATCTTTTTTCATGAATGGAACGAGCTAGATCCACGTGAATGATGTCACCCAATTTATCGCATGGTATTACAGATGAAAAGTGAACATATTTCTCAATAGGAAATATTTTTTTTTTATTTTATATGACTTTTTGATAGTTTTTTCAAAAATAAGCAATATCTCGAGAACGGTTCATGTTAGCGGTCTAAAATTTATGTCAATCGTTTTCTAATGAAAAATTACATAAGAAATGTCTATTTGCGTAACTTTATTAGCGGTTTTGATTTTTTGACGATTTTTTTCAAAATTTCACTCCAAAATTTAGGGGGGTTCTGACCATTCGATTGCGTATAAAAACAATAGGCTTCCAGTGTTTACGGATTGTGATTTTTGTACCAAATTTTGTTCGAATCGGTCCATTCGTTCGTTAGTTATCGTCTCCACAGACTCACTGACACACACACACACACACACACACAGACATCACTTCAAAAATGTTTGATTCGTGATCAGGGATGCTTGAAACGTGCTCTCCCGTCGAAAACTCGAATTCGAATTTTCGACCCCGTCACAATACTTTCCTTATACATTATGTATATAAGGAAAGTAAAAAGCTCAATTGTAAAATATTATCTGTTGTGTTTCAGCACATTTGAGTTCGGAAACAATATCTAGTGTTGCCATCCTAAACACAGTTATAGTATAAAAAAGACTAAACTTAAATTTGCCACCACTTATTTCTAAACATCCTGTAAAGGAGCAAAAAAAAAAAAAAAACGGTGCAAGCCTATCAGTAATTACAAACATATGAATCATGATGAAAAGACATTACAAAACTATGACAGGCAGCTTTATCAGAAGTGCGTGAAAGAAAACCATGAAATATGCGTATGTAAAAAAGATGTAACAAATAAGTTATATAATTAAACAAGAAAGATCAATCATGCTTAAAGCATTGATTATGAAACACTTTCCAACAGCAATGCAATTTTATTTAAACATATCTAAAATGCAATACATTCCTCAGTAATATTTTAAAACTTCTCACAATACTACATTGATTTACTATATTTGAAAACTTAAACCGTCATCGAAAAAAATGAACTTCATTTAAATGACGGCATTGAAATATAAATTGTCTGGTCTAAACATCTCTAAAATGTTATATATTACTCGATAATAATTTTAGAATTATCATAATACCACGATAACTTATTACATTTAAAAACTTCATCGAAAACAACTGAAATTCATTCAAATGACGTCATAGAAAAAATAACACGCCTGGCTCTCTCTAAAAAAGCAGCATTTCATTCATAAATAATTTCCCATTAATGTCATTCATCACAATACTATAATAATTTATTTTATTTAAAAATTAAGACCATGGAGCTATAAGTAATTTAACTCTATGCTTAAAACATCATCGCAAACAATCGTCCTTCTCTCGGTAAAGTCAATGAATATTTCTTTCATATCAGCTATGCAGACTCCATGAGCTAAATTCTTTTGCATTAAAAAAATACAGCAATTCCTATACAACTCATCCTACATATTTTGCTGTTTACATTTCACATAAGTGAAAAATAGGCTTCGTTAGAGAAATAATCAAAGTTGGATGAGCATTTAAACTCTTATATATTGTAATTGCGTTGATTTAGTATGTAGATGCACAGAATTTAAACCAAAATAAAGTGGTTTTAGGACGGATACAACAGTCAATATGAAATAAAAAGAACTTTAAAAGTCACGATTTTGAGACAAGATGGATGCCATATATAATTTTGAAGTGGATCACGTGATAGTTTCATATCATGGTCACGTGATCGTTTCATATAAGAGGTGTTATTATTATTTTAATTTTTATTTAAAAAACTACTGAATATATTTCGCTGAATTTTTTTTATATATTTTATGGAACAATTTGAATATTACCTAAAAATTTCGAAGCAATTTGTGAATTTTAAATCCGCTTAAAAAATGTTTGAAAAATGAGGTCCCATAGGGCTCAATGTATTTCATTTTTTCAACCCGGGTTCAATCCGAAACTAATTGGGTGATATTATTCATTTATATTCTCATAGGTCCTACAGACCGTCTGAACAACATACTAAAATTTCATTTTGATTAAGTCATTTTTACGGCAGTTATCGTGCTAACGGACAGACAGACAGACAGACAGAATGAACAAAGTCATAAACACTTTTCAACTTTGTTGTAAAGTGTTAAAAAGAAAAATTAGCACAGCGGGCCCACTTAGGACACAAAAGACAGCAGAAGTCCTGAACCAAAGTATGAAATGGAAAAGAGATCACAGAATTAATATTTTTTCCAGAGTTTCATGTATCCATTTATATTACAACGCACCAGTTCAGACAGAAATGGCAAATTAAGTGTGCAGCAGAATTGTTAGACAAATGCTGTATAAAATAACAGCAATCTCAGCGAGCAGTGACTATCCCAAACCTTGAAGCATTCACTCTCAAGACTGACTTTTTCATCGAGATACACTGACTTATCAGAATTGCTGTGATAAATTATAATCCTCTATGTAGGGTTCCATAGATGTTCTTAAAATGTCTGTTTCTTTCCAGAATGTTGTTGAATCTACCAATATTCGTCAAGTTAGGAATATTTATTGCGAAATATTGATGAATTCGTCCCCATGGCTTTTCGTATGTGTGATTTTACGTGTAATCGGTACAAAAGAAATCAATTTAACAAGAAAGAACAATATTTTTTCTTTTAAAACCAGACACTTTATTATTCAATCATTCACTTATTTAGTGTCCAAAGTGTGATCATTTTGACCTGAGAAAACTTAGCCAAGATGCACCACAAGTAGAGGATGACATTACACCCTTAAACCGCCCAATTTTGATTACCAACCCCCAGAATATAGTGAGCTGAGAAACTACCCTTCCCCTAACTCAGATGGGCCTTCGGATCTACAGATTTACCGTGCCGATACACCGCGTACATACGAGAATATTTGTGGGCGGCTTCGAGGATAATAGAGGTCATGGTCAGGGGATATGGGAATTGTTGGCCTCAAAGGTAGTATAAGAACTTACTCCTTATAGTTCCAGAAATATGATTGAATAAAATATACTCCAGTAAAAAAAGAAAAATAATTCTAATATAATTTTTATGCATAAAAAAGTATGCAATTTTAGCCCGGGGATGCTAGTCCTGGGAAATGACTGATTTAATAATTTTTACCTCGCGTATATGACAGCATGGAAATTAAGAACGCCCCCATTTTGTTCTCGGGCGTCATTGAATCCTGTGTGCGCAACGCAATTTAAAATCTTTGCGCAAGTTGTTTACGCCTGGATGTTGCCACTTGCCAATTAATAAACTATTTTTAACTGTAATAATGCGTGTGTTTTGGCAACTCCTCTCAAAGTTTGCTCTAGATCCTGAACAAATCTTAAATCCCATTACTTCAAGCTGACAACTTTTCATTGGTTGCCGGGCTGAGTGCCCAGCCTTATAATAAAGAACCTTGCAACTTAGCATTAATTGTGATTGTGAATATTCCACGAAATATATAACATATTAAATGCAGTGGGAGAAATAGCCTGTTCCCCGGATATCCAAACGCTAAACATCTAGACTCCCTTTTCTGAGTACAACAAAACATTCAACTTTTTTTTTTCTCTACAGTGAACCAATATATTTTTTTTAGAAAGGCAGACATCGGGGGATGATTTGATTTGAGACACCCCCCCCCCATCCCCCATCCATGCAATCTCGGTGTGTCAACTCACGGGGTCTTTGTAACGAGCTTTAAAGCGCCTTCGTTCCAATCAATAGAGGGGCATTTCGGCCAGTCTTTAACATAATAGCGGTAAATGTTCAGTGTATGAAAGGACAGGATAGTAGAAATGTATTAAAACGCTGCAAAGGTGCGTCTGCTTGAAATAAGTTGAACGTGACAGTTACGCATACTTACACACACACAAACAAAAATCTGATGTGGGTTTCCTTATATAATGCAATGGATTTACTTCTTTCACAGTGAAAAAATGATGCATAAGATCCATGCACAATGTTTCAGCACAATGTTTCAAAAACAATCAATGCAATGTTTTAAAAGCACAATGGTTCAAAAGCACAATGTTCCTAAGAACAATGTGTCAAAAGTTTAATTATACATTGGGAACTTATCCAGATGACAGCATGTAAAATTATTTCGAATTACCCAATTAACTTATATGTAGAACAACTTTACACCAATAGTTATCAATATTGATAGCATCAACAGTGGGCAATATAGTCCCTATATTAAAATCCTGATTAATTCATCAATTTGGCATCATTTTCGTTAATTTAGCTTGCAATTTTGAACATCTTTCCGTCAATCTGTGGCGACACATCGCCAAGCTGGCGTATTTTGCTAAATCAGTCGCCAAGTTCGCCAAATTGATCGCTAAGCTTTATACACAGACGGAGAAAAGGGCTTTTCTTATATAAATAGTTATTGGCGACGTGTTGATCGTAAAAGTACTAAATTACTGCACAGTATCTATCTCTCAAATGGAGCGAACTAGATCTACAAGAATGGTGTTAATAAATCTGTAGCATAACTTCGCATGAAAAGTGAACATATTTCACAATAGTCAATACCTTATTAATTCTATGTAATATTTTTGATAAATTTATTAGAAAACCGTGCAATATCTTGAAAATAGTTCTTGCTATCGTTCTAAAGTGTGTATGTGTGTGTCGTTTTCTAAAGAAAATTACATAAATTATCAATTATGTAACGTTATTAAATGGACGATACAAAGATATTTTCAAAAAAATTACACCACTTTACCTCTCGAAAGTAAAAAGTAAGCAATTTGATATCGTTTCGCCATCAAGTTGAAATGTTAAACAATTAAATTATTTTATCGTGCGCTCAAATAAGATTCAATATATTTTCCAATTTAGCATATAAACAGAAATATAAAATGCGCGCCCGTTTTATGCTTTAATCTGAAAAGCTTTTCTGATATACAGAAATATTTTCAACAACACTTATTGAGTGCTTAGGTGCCTCGTTTAATGACCAATAGCCATCTCCGGATGAAAATGGCTAATTTAATAATATGCAGCATATTTAATTTATATGTCTTACAAATGTACTATATATTTTAAAAGAAGCAAAAATAAATATATTTAATAAAGAGAAAATAAAAAACACGGTATGTTCCTCCTGCATTCAAAAACTAAGACACCTTCTTTGTAGACATAAAAATATCTTTCACAATATTTCCTGTTCTTTATAAAAGCGGACGTATAGATATCATTTCATTTTGATCCCCCCCCCCCCCCGCCTGTTTACACAGTCGGTGAATGTCAACTTACTACACAAGGCATTTGCAACGGGCTTTAGCTTACACCTGATCGATATACGGAATTCTCGCCCGGTTTATAGTATAATAATGGTAAACGCACACTGAGGCATGCATGCTTGGCATGCATATCGGAACTGCAAAACGTAGCCGTGGAAAGTTACAAGTAAAAGTTTGAAATAGTTTGTCTGTATATTAAAAAAAAATCTGATGTGTGCAGCACATGACTTTCCCTGCAAACTTATATCCACGTTCTATTTATTTCAATTAAATTTAATTCACTTTTAATTCAATTTTCGTTCTCATTTGATAACTGGACTTATTTTCAAAGGTGGCGTGGAAAATTACGAAAAAAACTAATATATCTCGAGAACGGCTAGTCCTAGTGTAATGGGGTTGGTTTTATTCTTTTCTTAGTTAAAAATTACGCATTAAACAAGCATTTAATGGATATATTTGAGCATACGTAGCTTTTTAGTTTAGATTTTGACAATTTTTGCGGGCCATTCTGCAAAAAAAAGGCAGGTTATTTTTTTCTGAATCGTACCAAAATCTAATCAGCACCAGGGTGACCTATACATGACTCATCTACCGAATTTTGTGAAATTCGGTTCATTAGTTTTTCAGCTAGAGTGGATACAAGCTTTTGCGGGCCATTTCGCAAAAAAGGCGGGTTCTTTTATTCCGAATCGTACCCAAAACTAATAAGCACCAGCCCCGCCCACAAGTGACTTACCTACAAAATTTTGTGAAATTCGGTCCATTAGTTTTTTAGTTAGAGTGGATACAAAATCTGCACAGACAGACAGACACACACATAGACGTCACGCTAAAAATGGTTTTTTCGTATTCTGAAGGTCTCGAAACGTGTAGATCCGTCGAAAACTCGAGTTGCGATTTTCGGCATGATTCCAATACTTTCCCTATACATTACCATGTATTGCAGGGAAAGTAAAAAGAACATTCTGCGAATTTTTGGCACTACATTGCAATCAGACGGAAAAACGTACAGTTCTGAAATTTTACATATAGAATAATATTAGCCCGTAGATGTACAAAATGGACTTATAATTTTGATTTAGACCTTAGTTATTTAAATATTAAATTTAGCATTGCCGGTGCGGCCAAATATTTAATGGATCAAACCGAATTTTAACTTCTCTATAATTGCTTACTTGAGATTGAATTGTTTACTTAAGCGTTTCGCAACCATGATTGTCATAATAATTAATATACAATTTAGCATTGCCAGTATGGGCAAAGTTTTAATGGATTGAGCTGACCTCTAACTTCTCTATAATTGGTGACTTAAGAAACTGTCAAAGATGGCCGAGGATTGAAAAATTATATGTTTTATTGTTGATTACTTAGGAGCATTTCGAACCACGATTTTGTCATAATAATGGATATACAATTTAACTTTGCCAGTATGAGCAAGGACCAAATGGGTCGAGCAGACTTCCAATTTCTCTTTAATTGGTTTCTTAATTGTCACAAAGATGGTCAAGACCTGAAACATTGTATTTTTTATAGTTGATTACTTAGGAGCTTTTCACAACCACTATTGTCATAATCTATATAAATAAAATTGAAAATCTGTCTGTCTGTCCCGTCATCACTGGAGAACGGCTGAACCGAATTTCATGCAATTTTGTGGGTAGCCTGGAAATAGTCCCACTTAAAATTTAGTCCATGTTTGGAGTTTCTACAATCAGTGGTTCTCGAGGTATTAGTAAAAAACAAAATTTTCGTTTGTCTCATCATCACAGGAGAACGGCTGAACCGAATTTGATGAAATTTTGTGGATAGCCTTGAAATTGCCCCCCATAAATTTAGCCCAAGTTTCGTGTATCTAAGACCAGGGGTTATCGAGATATTAATGAAAAACGAAACTTTTTCCCAAGAGTTCTACTCTCTGACTCCGTGGTTTCTCCAAACGAAAAGCTTGAAAATCGTTTGAAAGTGGATTAAAACCTTATCTCTGAGTTTGATGGGAGATTTTTTGCGCTAATTAGTCACTTTCTGAAAACATGAATTGTTTGAAACATGATTTAAATGGGAAATCTGTCTCCATGGTTTATTTTTCACAAGCTTTTACTGAACAATGAAAAGTATAAAGAAATCAAAATTGTTATTTAATTTCGCAGTTTATGTGGAAGATTCTATCTTATATCATGTTGCTCAGAAATGCAATTAAATTAAATCTGTCTGTTAATTTTAATTATTATTTTTTCGATTTGAATAATAAATAAATGGATATAAAAATATATTTTAGAAAAGAACAATTTGATTTTTCCTATAGCATTTTTAACTGGATAATATCAATTACGGTCTTAAGGTTTAAACATTATTATTGATATTTTCGGGGATTATTGATATTTTCAAGTTATTATGCAATTGTTTTATTATGACAAAAATTGCTTTAACTCATATATTGTACGTTGTACGAGTAATCTTCTACAAATACACGGGTAATCTTCTACAATTACGTCTCCAGCTCAAGACATTTAATACTGCCTTATGAGCGTTCGCTACCGTATTCCCCCTCCCAGTGAGTTTCGTTAAAACCAAACGAAGTTGTCCCTGATATGCAGATGAGGCGGCGAGCTCTAAGTTGAAGTGAAGGAATTGCTACAAGCGGCTTCATAGTGAGTCACAAGAAGCATGGCCGTCGACCTAAAAAATTATTCGGGGTTCCGAAAATTTGAAATCAAATGACCCATTCATTTTTCAAAAGATTTATTTTTCCAATGTTAAAAATATCAAAAACAAATGTCAACAATTTCTCTTTAAATCTTTTCTGAGTTCAAATTTTGTATTCAGAATACAATAAACAGTCTGAAGGGTAAATTTCCATACAGTAAACAGAAAATGAATAAAAAAAAACTTGAAGAATTTATGACAAAATTCTGATGTGGGCAGCACATGACTTTCCTTATATAATGCTATGAATTTACTACTTTTACAGTAAAACAAAAATACGTTATTCTTATAGTAGATACTTATATTCTTTCCAAGATATTGAATTTTCTTCAATTAGTCGTCATTTTCATTGATTTAGCGTCATTTTTATCCATTGGGCGAGATTTTCGTTAATTTGGCAACTTTTAAAGTCGCCAAGTTGGTGACATTCCACCAAATTCATCGTCAAAATCTCGCCAAGCGTTATGGACGGAGAAATAAGTTATTCTTATAGCAGATAAATGACTAATGGCGTACAAATGCAAAAATATTACATAAAGTATCTTTTCTCATGAATGGAACGAGTTAGATCCACGTGAATGATGTGACCAAATGTATGGCATGATATTACATATGAAAGGTAAACATGTTTTTCAACAGTTAATATTTTTTTTAATTTATTCGTTTTTTGATAAATTTATTTTAAAAATGTGCAATATCTCGGGAACGGTTCATGCTAGCGTTCTAAAGTTTATGCCAATCGTTTTCTAAGGAAAAATTACATAAGAAATGTCTATTTGTTTAACTTTATTAAAGGTTTTTATTTTTTGATAATTTTTTCAAAATTTCACTCGAAAATTTAGGGGGTTCTGAACATTCGATTGTATTTAAAAACAATAGGCTTTCAGTATTCATGGATTGTAATTTTTGTACCAAATTTCATTCGAATGGCTCCATTCGTTCGTGAGATATCGTCTCCAAAGACTCACTGACACACACAGACAGCACCTCAAAAATATTCTATTCGTGATCAAAGAAGTTTGAAACGTGCTCACCCGTCGAAAGCTCTAATTCAAATTTTCGACCTCGTCACAATACTTTCCTTATACATTATTGTATATAAAAGGAAAGTAAAAATCGTGCATACATGCGAATATTTTCTTCACCAAATATGTGCAAAAATATTAGGGTTTCCATTAACCCACAACAAAATTATCGAAGGTTCAAAAAGTGTCTTGAACCCAAGAAGTCAGTGCCGCTGACAAGAAGTAAATAGTAAACAAGAAATATGCATCATGCATAAAGCATTGATTATGAAACACTTTCCAAATAATATGAAATTTTATTTAAACATCTCATATATTTTAAATTATCACAGTGCTGCAATAATTTATTATATTTTAAAACTTGAAACTTCATCGAAAAAAATGAACTTCATTCAAATGATGTCATCGAAATATAAAACGTCTGGCTCTCTATGTAAAAGCAATTAATATTTTATTCATATCACTTTTATTCCAGACTCCAGAGCTGAATAATTTTACCTGAAAAAGATTCAGCAATTCTTATACCATTCATCTTACAATCACTTGTTTACATTCTGCATCCATTAAAATTAGGCTTCGTTATAGAAATAACCAAAGTTTGATGATCCTAAACACAAAATTATTATAATTGCGTTGGCGCAGAATATAGATGGACAGAAAATACACAAAAATAAAGCGGTTTTAGGACGGATGCAACACAAAATAAAAATTGAAAAGAACTTTAAAAATCACGATTTTTACACTGGAAAAAGAGATGGATGCTATATTTTATTTTGAGGTGGGCCACGTGACCTCTTACTATATTATGGATTTAATTATTATTTTAATTTTTATTTAAAAACTAGCAAATATATTTTGCTGAAATATTTTTATTTATATTATGGGATAATTTGAATATTGTCTCAAATTTTCGAAGCAATTTGTGAATTTTAACTTCATTTAAAAAATGTTTGAAAAAGTAGGTCCTATGGGGGTCAATGTATTTCACTTTTTCAACCCGGGTTCAATCCGAAACTAATTGGATGGTATTATCCATTTACATTCCCATATGTCCCACAGACCGCTTCAACAACATGCTAAAATTTCATTTTGATGAAGTCATTTTTACGGCAGTTGTCACGCGAACGGGCAGACAGACAGACAAAATGAACAAAGTCATAAACACTTTTCAACTATATTAGAAAGTGTTAAAAAAATTAGCTAGTGAAAGAAGTAAATTTATTGCATTCATATGTAAAGTCCTGTGCTACCTACATTAGGTTTTTTTTTTCAACTTCAAATTCATTGGATACTACAAATCACTCTCTACGAAGATGAGGCCATAAGAAGTCTTATTGCGTTATTGTTGTGCGTAAAAAAATCTAATGTGGGCAGCACATGACTTTCCTTATATAATGCAATTAATTTACTACTTTTACAGTAAAAATAATAGATTATTTCTATAGTATATATTTATATTCTTTCCAAGATATTGAATTTTCGTCAATGAGTTGTCATTTTCATTGATTTAGCGTCATTTTTATTCATTTGGCGAGTTTTTCGTTAATTTAGCAACATTTAAAAAGTCGCCAAGTTGGCGACATTCCACCAAATTCGTCGCCAAAATCTCTCCAAGCGTTATGTACGGAGAAATAAGTTATTCTTACAGCAGATAAATGACTATTGGCGTTCAAATACAAAAGTATTAATCAAAGTATCTTTTTCATGAATGGAACGAGCTAGATCCACGAGAATGATATCATCCAATTTATCGCATGGTATTACATATGAAAAGTGAACACGTTTTTCAATAGAAAATATTTTTTTTGTTTTATATGACTTTTTGATAATTTTTTTTTTAAATGTGCAATATCTCGAGAACGAGTCATGTTACCATTCTAAAATTTATGTCAATCGTTTTCTAATGAATAATTACATAAGAAATGTCTATTTGCGTAACTTTATTAGAGGTTTTGATTTTTTAACGATTTTTTCAAAATTTCACTCGAAAATTTAGCATGGTTCTGAACATTCGATTGAGTATAAAAACAATAAGCTTCCAGTGTTTACGGATTGTAATTTTTGTACCAAATTTCGTTCGAATCGGTCCATTCGTTCGTCAGTTATCGTCTCCACACAGACACGCAGAGAGAGAGAGAGAGAGAGAGACATCACTTCAAAAATGTTCGATTCGTGATCAGGGACGCTTGTAACGTGCTCTCCCGTCGAAAACTCGAATTGAAATATTTTTGTCCCCGTCACAATACTTCCTTATACATTATTTTATATAAAGAAAGTAAAAATCCAAATTCATCAGTTTGTAGAATCATGTTTTCAGCGTGTAAGATATTGTTTTATATTATCATGCATACTATCTCTATACGCCAAAGAAATATTTCCGCGGCGTTAGCTTAATCCCTTTAAGTGCTTGGGAGAATTTCCCTTTAATGCATTGATTCGACAGAGGTTTACTTCGGGAATCACTGTGCATAATTCGCAACAGAATTTCAATTAAATAGCATGCTTGCTTCAGTCAAATCAGTATCTGGTTAATTTCGACGATGATTTCGAAGCTATTGACAATCATTGTTAACATTTCCGCTAAATGTCTATATAATAAAAGTATCCTTTATAAAAATACAACGCATTGAGGCAAATGCATATACAGCAGAATCGCTATTTGTTCGGTTTGCGTTTATTCGGATTTATGAATTTTCAGGGCAAAATGAAAGAATTTGCTTGTTTTTGTTGAACGAAATATTAGTATTGTTCGAAATATAATTTAATATATTTTCTGTGTTGCGAAAGTTTAAAATTTTTAGGGATTAACTTTTCAATATAAAGCTATATTTTATTATGGATCGCGCTTCCATTGCCGATGCCAACATCGGCGAACCGTGCAATGGAATATTTTGATAGCAAAATAAAAAATCTGATGTGGGCAGCACATGACCTTCTCTGCAGACTTATTTATATCCACGTTCTCTTTATTTTAATTAAATTTAATTCACTTTTAATTCAATTTTCGTTCTTATTTGATAACTGGACTTATTTTCAAAGGTGGCGTAGAGAAAATACGAAAAAACTAAAATATCTCGAGTACGGCTAGTCCTAGTGTAATGGGGTTGATCTTATTCTTTTCTTCGTTAAAAAGTACGTATTAAATAAGCATTTAGTGGATATGTTTGAGCATACGTAGTTTTTTATTTTAGATTTTGACGATTTTTGCGGACCATTTTGCAAAAAAAGGTAGGTTATTTTTTTTTCGAATCGTACCAAAATCGAATCAGCACCAGAGTAACATACAAGTGGCTTATTTACCGAATTTTGTGAAATTCGGTCTATCAGTTTTTCAGCTAGAGTGGATACAAGCTTTTGCGGGCCATTTCGCAAAAAAAGGCAAGTTTTTTTTATCCCGAATCGTACCCAAAACTAATTCCCAAAACTAAGCACCAGATTCACCCACATGTGACTTACCTACCAAATTCTATGAAATTCGGTCCATTAGTTTTTTAGTTAGAGTGGATACAAAATTTGCACAGACACACAGACAGACAGACAGACACACACACAGACACACACACAGACGTCACGCTAAAAATAGTTTTTTCGTATTCTAGAGGTCTCGAAACTTGTAGATCCGTCGAAAACTGATGGCATGATTCCAATACTTTCCCTATACATTACCATGTATTGCAGGGAAAGTAAAAAACATTACTACAGGGTAAGTTTAAAGTAGCGCACATCGAAGTTCAACTACCCATAAAAGTACCAGCATGCGAATTTAAATGAAAGTAAAATATTACAGAGATTAGTTGAAATGTTATCTTTTATTTTTAGCAGACAGACTTTAGGTGTTACAATAAATGTGGGAAATGACTTCCTGTTTCACGAATGCAAAAGCGTGTTTGTTTTACCAGAGTACATGGCAGTACTTATGTTGAAATGGTTGGTCTCAAGGTCTCAAGGACGGGGTTAGTGGAGTACCCAGGAGAGGAAATGCTTCCTCCCTTTAAACTCCAGAGGAAAAGGAAAAAAGAAAAGAAAAAAGGAAGTAGTAAGATTGTGATGTTCGTTTTCAGCTCAGCAATCGTCTGTGGATTATTCACGTAACATTTTTCAGATACCCCCATAGGAAGAAATCAGGGGTTGCTAAATATGGGGAGCGAGGGGGCCACAATCCCCAGGAAATTATGCACTCACCGGAAAAATCATTTAAAAGATGAATAGTGCTGTTTGATGTGTGACAAGTCGCACCGTCCTGCTGGAACCAGCAGTAACGTTCATCAACTTCCAGCAGTGAAATGAACTTCGATGTGCGCGACTTTAAATTCACCCTGTTCTTAAGATTGAAAACACCCCAAATAAAAATAAATCTATAATAAAAAAAATAATGTAGTACTAATAAACAAATAAACTAATATATAAGCAAAGATAGGGAAACTAAATGTTTGTTTTTTTAATTATGCTGCAACTTTTTTAATGCGTTTTATGTAATTTAATAAAATATGTCCTGACCCTTAGTATCAAAAATAGTCGTCTTAATCAAAAATTGTAGATTATTATTCCAAGTCGATACTATAATGATGGAAAAAGTCAGATTTTTAGGTCGCCAGGCAGAGCACTGAAAATATTTTCCGTCCCCCACACACACTCCCGCCTTTTTTCTGTGCCTCTGGAAAATCAAAAATCAATTTCCGTTAGGTTTTGCACTGAGGTCGATAATATAAGTGTGCAAAGATTTAGTCCTTTGGGTCACCTGGGGGGAGGGAGGGGTTCTAGAAGATCTACAAAGGCAAAGAGAGGTTAGTCAAATATTATACAGAAATTTATTTTCGGCTAATTTTTAATGACTAAGCAAATTTGCTGCAATACACGTTGTCAATGAATTTTCGGGTATTTTTTTTCTTCTCTTTGGCGAGTTGGCGCCATTTAAAAATTTGCAAAGTCACCAAAGATAGAAAAAAAACTGAAAACTCAAAATTTGACACGGTGTGAAGTAAATGTTTTTGCCGCGTTTATGTCGGGCGATAATGCTCAATTCGATTAATATAAATTTCTGAAAAAGAAAAGTAAAAATTATTTGAGTTTATATAGGGAAAATTATGTGCTACCCGTATCAGATGTTTTATGCCGTTTGCAGCCTCTCTTTATTTCTGACGATGGCTTTTAATTTCCGTTTTCCTCGGTCAGCTCATTGATCATGTTTGGGCGTTTTTAATCTCTGACTTTGCGCTAAAGCTTGGCTGTGATAAACTGTGATTACTCCACACTATAAGACGGGGACGTAAATATTGTGTTTAGACAGGTTTCTCTGATATTGGACAAAATAAAACCGCAAGCGACAATTTATGACGTACGGGGCAAGATTTGTTTTATTTTCTGATTTTCCTTAATAAAAAATCTGACGTGGGCAACACATGACTTTCCTTATATAATGCAATGTATTGACTATGAATTTACTACTTTTACAGTTAAAAAAAAAAGTTATTTTTATAGTAGATACTTATATTCTTTTCAAGATATTGAATTTTCGTAAATGAGTCGTCATTTTTATCCATTTTGCGAAATTCTCGTTAACTTGGCAACATTTAAAAATGTCGCCAAGTTGACGACAGCCTGCTAAATTCGTCGCCAAAATCTCGCCAAACGTTATGAACGGAGAAATGAGTTATTCTTCCAGCAGATAAATGACTATTGGCGTTCAAATACAAAAATATTACTCAAAGTATATTTTCTCGTGAATAGAATGAGTTAGATCCACGAGAATGCTGTCACCAAATTTATAGCATGATATTACATATAAAAAGTAAACATGTTTCTCAACAGTTAATATTTTTTTTTAATTCATGGGATTCTTTTGATGAATTTATTTGAAAAATGTGCAATATATCGAGAACGGTTCATGCAAGCGTTCTAAAGTTTATGTCAATCGTTTTCTAAGGAAAAATTACATAAGGAATGTCTATTTGAAGGTTTTGATTTTTTGGTGATTTTTTTTAAATTTCACTCGAAAATTTAGGGGGGTTCTGAACATTCGATTGTGTTTTAAAACAATAGGCTTCCAATATTCATGGATCGTGATTTTTGTACCAAATTTCATTCGAATCGCTCCATTCGTTTGTGAGATATCGTCTCCACAGACTCATTGACACGCACAAATACACACACAGACATCACCTCAAAAATGTTTGATTCGTGATCTAGGATGCTTGAAACGTACTCTCCCGTCGAAAACTCAAATTCAAATTTTCGACCCCGTCATGATACTTTCCTTATACATTATGTATATAAGGAAAGTAAAAGTTGGAACTTTGATGTATTTTTACATTCTTTATAACTGTAATGCAAGTTTGTAAATTTAAAAAAAAGTTCATTGTTGCTAAGGGATTTCTTTTTGAGCAGACTCTACATTTAATTCCTGTGCATGTAACTATTGGTTATTACTTTCCTTATATGCAATAATGTATAAGGAAAGTATTGTGACTGGGTTGAAAATTCGAATTCAAGTTTTCGACGGGAGAGCACGTTTCAAGCATACCTGATCACGAATCAAACATTTTTGAGGTAATGTCTCTGTGTGTGTGTGTGTCAGTGAGTTTGTGGAGACGATAACTGACGAACGAATGGACCGATTCGAACGAAATTTGGTACAAAAATCACAATCCGTAAACACTAGAAACCTATTGTTTTTATACGCAATCGAATGTTCACAACCTCCCTAAATTTTTGAGTGAAATTTTGAAAAATCGTCAAAAAATCAAAACCTCTAATAAAGTTACGCAAATAGGCATTTATGTAATTTTTCATTAGAAATTGATTGACATAAATTTTAAAACGCTAGCATGAGCCGTTCTCGAGATATTGCACATTTTTTAAAGACAATTATCAAAAAATCATATAAAATAAAAAAAAATATTACCTATTGAGAAACATGTTCACTTTCCATATGGAATATCATGCGATAAATTGGGTGACATCATTCTCGTGGATCTAGCTCGTTCAATTCATGAAAAAAGATACTTTGAATAATACTTTTGTATTTGAACGCTGAATAGTCATTTACCTTCTGTAAGAATAACTTATTTCTCCGGAAATAACGCTTGGCGAGATTTTAGCGAAGAATTTGGTGAAATGTCTTGGCGACTTTTTAAATGTTGCTAAATTGACGAAAAACTCGCCAAATAAATCAAAATGGCGCTAAAACAATGAAAATGACGACTCATTGACGCGAATTCAATATCTTGGAAAGAATATAAGCATCTACTATAAGAATAACCTATTTTTTTACTAAAAAAAATAGTAAATTCATTGCATTATATAAGGAAAGTCATGTGCTGCCCACTTCAGATTTTTTAGGATTCCTGTAAAGGATTGCACATAGCCATTTCGACAATAGCCAAATTAATGTTACTGAAACTGTTACAGAAAAAAGACCTTCTGTTGCAGTTTAATGTTGATTCTTAGTCATTAGCCAATGCTCAACAACTTGGTATTTTCGTGCATCTCACTTTGTTGCTGAGTTCCTATTTCTGACTTTTTAACATTTTCCAACATAGTTGAACAGTGTTTATGATTTTGTTCATTCTGTCTGTCTGTCCGTCCGTTCGCACTATAAATGCCGTAAAAATGATTTTATCAAAATGCAATTTTAGTATGTTCTTGAGACGGTTTATGGAACTTATGGGAATATAAAAGAATAATATCACCCAATTAGTTTTGGATTGAACCCGGGTTGAAAAATTGGAATGCATTAGACCCTATGGGACCTAATTTTTCAAACATTTTTTAAGCGAAATTAAAATTCACAAGTTGCTTCGAAAATTTTAGAAAATATTCAAACTATCCCTTAAAACATATAAAGACAATTTCAGCAAATATGGTCGGTAGTTTTTTAAATAAAAATTAAAATAATAATTACACCCACATTATATGAAGAAGAGATCATGTGACCCACTGTAAAATAAAATATGACATCCATCTTTTATTCCCAGTGTAAAAGTCGTAATTTTTAGAGATCTTTTAAATGTATATTTAGGGATACATCCGTCCTAAAACCGCTTTATTTTTGCGTATTTTCTGTGCATCTACATTCTGCGCCAACTCAATTAGGATATTTTTGAGCTTAAATGATCATCAAACTTTGATTCTTTCTACAACGAAACCTAATTTTAATGGATGCAGAACGTAAACAAGTGATTGTAAGATGAGTTATATAAGAATTGCTGAATTTTTTCACTCAAAATTATTTAGCTCTGGAGTCTGGAATATAAGTGATATGAATGAAATATTCATTGCTTTTACACAGAGACCAGACGATTTATACTTCGATGACGTCATTTGAATACAGTGCATTTTTTCCATGAAGTTTTAAGTTTTCGAATATAATAAATTACTATAATATTGTGGTAATTTAAAATATATCAGCGCTGAATATATCGCATTTTAGAGATGTTTAAATAAAATTGCATTTTAGTTGAAAAGTGTTTCACATAATCAATGCTTTATACATGATTGATCTTTCTTATTAAATTTTTGATAGAAGAGCTACAAGCGCTTTAATTCTATCGGATAAGTTCATTTTCCTATAGACCTAGAGTGTACATACAGGAACCTTTCCTTACAAAGTTATAGGGGTGCTTCAGAAGATTTTTAATGTAATACAACTTGATACGTGATTCCCGCGCATTAGCGACCGATTTTACTATACCTTCTATAGACCAAAAAGCAATACACATAAAGTGTACATTAAACAAACATATAAAATAGACAGAGGAACCAGAATTTTTAAAGAGCTTTGTGTCATTGATATAAACAAAAATAGGAAATTTGAATCAAATCTGGGGATGAAGATTTTTATATACTGGGGAAATTGGAATTTTATTCATTAAAATTAGATATATTAGTTTCGTTGTGCAAAATTGTACAATAAATAAATACTTCCTTAAAATTACATTAAATTTGCATTTTTTTTAATAATATGATATTTATATATTCTAGGTATTGCAGGAAAAATGTAAAATACATACTTTAATATGTATATCTCCATCTATTGTGTTGAAACCTTACCAATCGTTAAACATTTTTAGAATCCAAAAGTTTAAAGTCCTAAATTTTTTAAGCAAAATAAAAAATCTCATGCTCATGCACTAATATTTCACCAAGGAAAGTAAACAGACTGAGCTGCAACAATCGTTACATTTAAATTATTTTAGCTTTCCCACCCATTGGAAAACCCAGGTTAGAATACTGGTATATCTAAATTATATCCATTTTCGAAAACTAAGACCTCTATCCAAAATCCAATTATATACACTTCTAGGGCTTTCAAAGACTTACAAATTCTCGTGCAAATTCTCGTGTTTTTAAATATAAGAATTACAAACGTAAACAAACAGAAAATTTTCAATCTTCTTCAACTTAACAAGACGATTACTCGAAAACTATAACATATTTTTTTAACTAAATATAAATTCAAAAACTAAATTTACTATTTGTATCTATCTTTTATAGTTTCTAAGATATATCAAGTGAAAATAAGAAAAAAAAACCACTCGCTCAGACACATATATTTTTATGTTTTTCGGGGGAAAAAATGTTCAAAATATAAAAATTATTTTTATATATCCATTATCTTTATCCTATTTCCAAGAAAACGAGAAAAATTATTTGCATTTATATCTATTAGGTTTGGAGGTATAATCGTCCAAAATGTTTACATTTTTCGTAACGCTCCTATTTCCGTAACAGAAACGCTAAGCATAGATGTTATTCACATCAAAAACGCGTATCTTTAAACTCGTGTAAGCGTAGGCTAAAACATTTGATCCCGAAGCTGATGAAGGTCTTTTCATTTCCGCTTGCTCGTTCTTTTACCTCCGGGGCGAACTTTTAACGCTGCAAATCCATTTACAATCCGACCCTAAATGAAATCCACCGATGCCAGGTCAAATTCTCTTTTGCGAAGTTTAATAACTGGTACAGAATACATAAAATGTGAAATAAAGCTTTTAGAAGCAGTGTGCTAATGCGGATATTGGGTGAAAACTTTCGCACTTCTGATATGTTGACTGTAGGATGCATTATTATGGAGATATTTTAAATTTGTGTGTTATGAACATATTTTTGCAGTTGTAATTAGTCCTATTATGTGGAGAGGTGTAACACCGTTCTAATATTGAGTTCTTTAGTCGATATAATTATAGTCGATATAATTTAGTCGATATACTTTAGTTGACATACTCATAAGTTTCGTTTGTTTCAGTGTGCGGTTAAATCTACAAAATTTTAGGAGCTTTATTCATTTTTTAAAATATATAATAGTATATTATTATGTTTTAGCTGAATATTTAGATAAGCTGTTGAAGATCTTACATTTCCGCTTGCTCGTTCTTTTTTACCTCCAGGGCGAACTTATAACGCTGCCTATCCATTTACAAGCCAAGCCTAAGTGAAATCCACGGATATGAGGCCAAATTCTCTCTTGAGAAGTTTAATAACTGGTAGAAAATACATAAAATGTGAAATAAAGCTTTTAGAGGCAATGTGCTAATGAGGATATTGAGTGAAAACGTTTGCACTTCTGATATGTTTACTGTAAGATGCATTATTATAGAGATATTTTAAGAGTGTGTGTGATGAACATATTTTTGCAGTTGTAATTAGTCCTATTATGTGGAGAGGTGTAATGCCGTTTTAATATTGAGTTCTTTAGTCGATATAATTATAATCGATATACTTTAGTCGATATACTTTAGTTGATATACTCGCAAGTTTCGTTTGTTTCAGTCTGCTGTTAAATCTACAAAACTTTAGGAGCTTTTTTCATTTTTTTAAATATAGAATAGTATATTACTATGTTTTAGTTGAATATTTAGATAAGCTGTTGAAGATCTTACATTTCCGTTTGCTCGTTCTTTTACCTCCAGGGCGAACTTATAACGCTGCCTATCCATTTACAAGCCGAGCCTAGATGAAATCCACCGATGTCAGGCCAAATTTTCTCTTGCGGAGTTTAATAACTGGTACAGAATACATAAAATGTGAAATAGAAGTTTTTAGAGACGGTATGCTAATGCGAATATTGGGTGAAAACTTTTGCACTTCTAGTATGTTGACTGTAGGATGCATTATTATAGAGATATTTTAAGTTTGTGTGTTATGAACTTATTTTTGCAGTTGTAATTAGTCCTATTATGTGAAGAGGTGTAATGCCGTTTTAATATTGAGTTCTTTAGTCGATATACTTATAGTCGATATACTTTAGTCTATATACTTATATAGTCGATATACTTTGGTCGATATACTTATAGTTGATATACATTAGTCGATATACTTATACTTGATATACTTTAGTCGATATACTGATAGTCGATATATTTTAGTCGATATACTTATAGTCGATATACTGATAGTCGATGTACTTTAGTTCATATAGTTATAGTCGATATACTTTAGTCGATATGCTCATAAATTTCTTTGTTTCAGTGTGCAGTTAAATCCACAAAACTTTAGGAGCTTTATTCATTTTTTAAAACATACAATAGTATATTATTATGTTTTACCTGAAATTTTAGATAAGCTGATGAAGATCTTTCATTTCCGCTTGCTCGTTCTTTTACCTCCAGGGCGAACTTATAACGCTGCCTATCTATTTTTACAAGACGACCCTAAATGAAATCCACCGATGTCAGGTCAAATTTTCTCTTGAGAAGTTTAATAGCTCGTACAGAATACATAAAATGTGAAATAAAGCTTTTAGATGCCAATGCGGATATTAGATGAAAACTTTTGCACTTCTGGTATGTTGATTGTCGAATGCATTATTATAGAAGTATTTTAAATTTGTATTTTATGAAAATATTTTTGCAGTTGTGATTAGTCATATTATGTGGAAAGGTGTTATATAGTTTTAATATTGCGTTTTTTAGTCGATACATTTATAGCATAATTTTCGTTTGTTCTCGTATGCGGTAAAATGCTTATTTTTGTTTTAAATTATTTTTTTTTAAATATGGAATAGTATTTTATTACGTTTTAGCTAAATTAGTTGTTGTAGTCTCTGAACCTTTGAACTTTTTATTGCTTTTGTTATTAATAATCACTAAAAATGGGATTACGTATGTATATTTTGCGATATGATTGTTTATACGATTCAAAATACGCATTTAAAATCATATCAATCTAGCAGTTTTTACGATAGCGATTTGCGCTCTTTTTCTATGTATAATTACTGAATATCTTGCAAAAATTTAAAAAATAAAATAATATTTAAAGGGGGGTGTTATTTTATTAATATACTATATAAGACAAGCCTTTGTCTGTCTGTTTGGTGAAAATTTAGCGACTTCGGTAACAAATTTAGCACAAGTTAACGATATTTCAATATCTCTAAAAATTAAGTTTAATTATTTGATAATCTCGTATATTAAGTAAAGCACATCTAAATCAGTTCATTATCCTTTATATTGTTATTACCATTTGATTTGTTATTTCAGTTTCTCAATTCTTGAACATTTCGGAAAAGGATCAGTTCTAATTTTCCTATTTGTACCATAAACTAATCAACATCAAGATAATGCTGATTAGTTTAATGAAAAAAATATGATGTGGGCAGCACATGACTTTCCCTGCAGACTCAAATTTATATTTCCTTTATTTTTTAAATAATTCTTTAGATTGAGTTAAATTGAACCAAATAACACTAAATTTGCATTTTTAATTCAATTTTTGCTTTTATTTGGTAATTGGACTTTTTCCGAAATCGGCGTAACAAAAATGCAAGAAATCTCAAATATCTTGAGAACGGTTAGTCCTAAAGTATAATGGAGTGTGTTATATTATTTTCCTCTTCAAAAATTGCGTATAAAACAAGAATTTAATTGATGCATTTGAGCATACACTACTTAGTCTTTTTCTTTGGATTTTATGAATTTGGAGGGGCCATTTCGTAAAAAAAGGCAGGTTGTTCTTTTCCGAATCGTACCAAAATCTAATCAGCACCAGAGTATCCTACAAGTAACTTATCTACCAAATTTTGTGAAATTTGGTCAATTAGTATTTTAGCTAGAGTGGATACATAAAATTTTTGCGGGCCATTTCGTAAAAAAGGTGGATTTTTCTTTTCCGAATCATACCAAATTTTAATCAGCACCCGAGTATACATCAAGTAACTTATCTACGAAATTTTGTGAAATTTGGTAAATTAGTATTTTAGCTAGAGCTGAGAAATGAAATATTTAAGGGCCATTTCGCAAAAAAAGGCGGGTTCTGTTTTTACGAATCGTACCAAAAACTAATCAGCACCAGGGTCAAATTCAAGTGACTTGCCTACCAAATTTTATGAATTTCAGTCCATTAGTTTTTGAGTTAGAGTGGTTACATACATTGCACAGACACACACACAGAAGTCACGCAAAAAAGTGGTTTTTTCGTATTCTAGAGGTCTCGAAACGTGTAGATTCGTCGAAAACTCGAGTTGTGATTTTCGGCATGATTCCAATACTTTCTCTATACATTACCACGTATTGCAGGGAAAGTAAAAATGATTTATAATATCCACGCCTGAATGTTTTTAACATTGAATTGTACTGTCCCACTCTGAAGGTCTATGTTATTAGCCTTTATTAAATCGAACCATGGGTTCAACCAATTCTTCAAGAAACATCTAACTGTGCAATCGTTTTCAAACACTCTCTATATATTGTAGTGAAAGTAAAAAAATCTTATTAAGCGTAGGTTAAAACGTTTGAGCTCAAAACTGATGAAGGTCTTTTCATTTCCGCTGGGTCGTATTTTGCCTGGAGCCCAACTTTTAGCGCTGCCGTTCCACTTAGAGTCAAACCTAAATGAAATATACTGATGCCAGGTCAAATGTATCTCTCCCGAAGTTTAATAACTGGTGCAGACTACATATAAAATGTTAAATAAAGCATTTAGAAACGCAGTGTCATTGCCAATATTGGTTGAAACTTTCACCCTTCTGATTTGTTGATTCTGTGTAGGTTGTATTATTAGTGAATTTTGCAGTTATATATTTGGAGTTATGAAAATATTTTTGTAGTTGTGTTAAAGCTTTGTATAAATAGAGTAAAATTTTAATATCATTTTCTTCATACCCGCGTGTCAGTAACAGTACATATTTTGTTTATTTCAAAGTCTTAAATGTGTAACTCAATATTGTGGAAAATTAAACTCGCATTTAAAGATTTAAATTAAACTTTTAAAGAAATATAGATATATAGTATTCTATGTCAATGTGTTTTATTTTCAAAGTCGTATTAATAGTATATGTTTTGTTTATTTTTCCAGACAAAATTTTACTTAACCTGATATAAGCTTTTGTGTAAATAAACAGTTTAAAGATTTCACATTTAATATCTTCTACATGTCTTATTGACTTATATATATATAAGTCATATATATATATACACTCAAACCTATTTTTGTGCGCTGGATAGGGACCGCATAAAAGAAAACGCATAAAAAAAAATTGCACAAAACTTCACGAGTAGCTATAAAAAATAGTTTTCGCAACGCAATTAAAAAGTTTTTTTTTATGCGTTGAATAGGGACCGCGTAAAAAAAGTCTCACGTAGAAAATAACTCACAACCTTACGAAATAACTAGGAATTGCTTTTTTAAACGAAATCAAAACACGAGGCTTGGCAGCTACTTGGAATCTCGCCAAACCTTTTGGAATCTGATTTAGAAAATACACATGCGAATATTTTTAAATATTTTATTTACATATGTACTTATTTTACACATACAAAACTTTTCAAAACGTATAACCATTATCCTTCGTAGTCTGACAATAGGAAGGTGAAAGCACTTTGAAGGACGTCAATTAATATTAGATTTAAAAATTAAAACACACGTAATATTCTTTTTTATTGAATCACTTTATTTAGCGGACTTGTCACTTGCGCAGATCAGAGAAGAATAAAAAAAGCAACTCTTTGCTCCCTTCAAGTAACCTTCTTCTACCTACTCGTTAAAACAAACAAAACAAAGCATGAGACTAGTCGCCAACTATCTCATTAGCCAAAAACCAAATCAGCGACCTAACGAGACACGCAGTCCGTTTCAGGAAAACCCGAACTAACACGATGCAGATGTCCTTCAATGTTTATTTGCGATCAATGCATTTTTGTTTTGCTACACAAGAATTCCATCGCAATATGCTATTGCACATTTCATTTATTTACATGGAAATTCGTATGCGTTCAACAATTAAATTATGCGATTATAGAATTCAATACATATGTAATGTAATTGGCTGACGCAATACTTGTGTAATGTGATGAAATACATATCAAAAATCGAAAAAACTAAATGGCCGATCAAACCTACTAATTTTTTTTATTGATAACTTCGTCAATTACGTTCCAATTTGATTGAAATTTTCATATACCGCACAGAAAAAATCGCACAAATAAAAAATCGCACAAAAAAAGACCGCTCAAAAACAGGTTTGAGTGTATATCATATATATATATATATATATATATATATATACACTCATTGCCATAAAAATTTGCGCACCAAGAATTAATTGTGGAATCGTAACGAAACTTGGCATAAAGGTACATGTAATGAAGGTAACGTACTTGGCATGAAGGTAAGAGCGGAAGAATCATCGGGTGGCAGTAGTCCCGGTAACTCTAGACCGTTCTGACTTTACTGTGAGGCGGTCTTGAGACCCGTGGACGAGAGAGAGGTCGCATACACGCCGGCCAGGGTCAGGACGATCTCGGCAGATCAATAGCTGAGAAGACAGTCACATCACCCGACACGCACGCAAAGCGCCAAGTGCATCATTGTCTCCCATCCAGACGAGGACAACACCTTCATTATGGGCCCCTGTGTCTGTCCGTGCCATCGCGAGGTGATTGGCTAAAGGACATTTGGTATCGCGGCGCCCATTACGTGTGCTGCCAATGACACCCTTCCATCCACCGTCGCCTCCGTTTGGAGTGGTGTCCCGCTCGACAAGATTAAACCAAAACCGAATCGAACCAGGTCGTCTTCAGCGACGAATCGAGATTCGATTTGGGCAGTGATGACAACTGTGTACGTGTGTGAAGGCTCCGTGGTGAACGCCTCAATCCTGCCTTTGCTTTACAGCGGCACGTGATGGTATGGGGTGCCGTCGTATGCGACACCCGGTCACCTGTAATATTGATACATGGAACAATGACAGCCCAGCGGTACATTCGTGACATCCCTCAGCCACATGTGTTGTCACTCATGGCAGGGCTCCCAGAAGGCATTTTTCAGCAGGACAATGCTCGACCACACACAGCAAGGGTGTCACATGTATGCCTCCGCCACATTACCACTCTTCTCTGGCCTGCCGATCCCCAGATTTGTCACCGATCGAGCATGTCTGGGTTCACTTGAGACGGAAAGTTGGACAGCCTACGAGTTGGATCGAACTAGAGTCGCGCTTACAACAACTGCGGAATGAGATGACGCAGGACGCCATACGAGACCTGTATGCCTCAATGCTCGCTCGTATTGCATCTTGTATTCACGCTAGAGGTAGCTCAACAGGGTACTAGAACCTCCATTCATTTGTAGTTTTTCCAGTAATAAATGATTATTTTGCTGTGATTTTGTATCACTTACTTATATCAAAGTTGCACTCACATATATAAAAATTTCTTTCGATTCTGACAATTTTTTTTGGTGAGCAAACTTTTATGACAATGAGTGTATATATATATGAATATATATATATATCATGATCGTAGAAGTGATCCAAGGCAGAAGCTCTTTATAATAAAAAAAATCTAATTTATTAAGATAACAATCTTAGAACACAAATTTTTGCATTGGTCGAGCTCTCAGTCGGTGTCCATCTCGCAGGCGATGTCAGTGTAGTCTGCGGTGGTTTCACATATGTTACATTTACATTGGAGGGGTGGAATCTGATGACGGCATGAGAAACATGCTGTCCTCGCGGTTTCCATACTTCAAAAATGTGATGAGGATGTATTTTCAAATGAGTAAGTTTACGTAGTGATTAGGATTAGTAGCCAAATATGCTTTTATATAGGGAAAGAAAAAAATACTAGCATCCTTTGTTAATATTAATAACATAGGATAGAATTTAAAATAGGCACAAGAAACGATTAACATGAGATAGGAGGAATTTGGAATAAGAATTATGAAAGAAAGGAGTACGTTAATTGGGGAAGCCTAAAATTCCTTTATTATATATATATATATATATATATATATATATATATATACGATTTCAAAAGAAGATATGTGAACAAAAAAATGGAAAAGGAATAAAAACAGGGTTGCTTACAGGAAAATAGAAAGGCCAAGGGGGATTGTGACCCCTTGTTCCTGGTTGAAGCATGCTTTGATACATGGGAAACACTCCCAGAACCACTACATGCCCGAAGCAATCACCCTTCCGTACAGGTAGGAAAAGCAGAATCCAAACAGTGGTGCAAGAACCAAAAGGAGAAAGGAACAAGATTCCGTCACCATATATTTCAACAATCATCAAATCAAAACCAAAAGCCAATTCTACATAATACTACGTACCACGTTACGATCCATGCTAGTCAATGATAGTACGTATGTGATACGGTATCAAGGCTACAGTGAGATCCCTTTATGTAATATTGTGTATGGCAACAAATCACTGAAATTTGCATAATTTTCATTACCATAGTTCCTATATGAAGTTTCGTAATAATTAATTTAAGCTTTTGTGTTTAACTTGCTGAACTTAGATTGTATTACATATATTGATATATATATATATATATATATATATATATATATATATATATATATATATATATATATATATATATATATATATATATATATATATATACGCACAAATATTTCTGACAAAAATTTACTCACAAAACACATCACAAACAAGTGTCCGTCTAACCAAGTGAGAGTTGCATAGTCAATAAATGACGCGATTAAATTATGAATGTCTTGAAATAAAAATAAATACTAAGGATTAAAAAAGTATGAAAATAATTGATGTACTGGGAGCCCTATTTGTAACTGTGAGCTAACACCTCTTGCCTAGATTTATGACACCAAAACTTACTTCGTTTCGATATTATTCAAAGAAAAACTCCCATTTCGTTTTATTTGCTATTATTCAGAGATAAAAATATTTAAATTTATATTCGCTTTTTATCGTTTGGTGCTTTTAATTCCCCAGCCTTAGAATGGATCATAATTTATATATATATATTTTTTAATTTCTCGTTGCATTTTTGGGAAAAATAGAAAATACTTGAAGCTTTTTGAATATAAAATAATAATATCCCATCTCTTTAAATTGATAAAAGAAATTGCATTGAAGAAAACTGGGGTAGGTTATTTTGAAATTAAAGCAGTAAAAATTGAATAAAGAGTATTTGAGGACATGCATGAAAATTTGCCGTCTTTATGAGTATTTATTAAATAACATAATACAGTTAAATAGTTTACAGTAAATTAATTTTTTTTTTTAAATTTATCAAATATTTTCAGCTTAGATTAAACTAATAAATTTAAGTTAAACTGTTGGTTAATTAAGTTAAACTAGGTTTTGAACATCAAGAGACTATTTAAGTACACATTTTGTAAATTTTACAAAGAACTGTTAAGTCTTCAAATAATGTAGTCGAATACTGACTTTGAGTTTATATAAATGGATCTGGAATCTCTCCATAAATTATAAACACCGACGATGAGTCAATGAAATATGTAAAAAGATTAAGACTCAAATAGTAAAACAATTTAATAAACAAAATATGCAATGTAGAGTACAAGAATATACGGAATCAACATTCAATAAATAAAAAATCTGATGTGGGCAGCACATGACTTTCCTTATATAATGCAATGGATTTAGTACTCTTACAGTAAAAAAAATAGGTTATTCTTATAGTAGATACTTATATTAATTCTTTCCAAGATATTAAATTTTCGTCAATTAGTCGTCATTTTCATTAATTTAGCGTCATTTTCATCCATTTGGCGAGATTTTCGTTAATTTGGCAATATTTAAAAAAGTCGCCAAGTTAGCAAAATTCCGCCAAATTCGTCGCCAAAATCTCGCCAAGCGTTATAGACGGAGAGATATGTTATTCTTATAGGAGATAAATGACTATTGGCGTTCAAATACAAAAGTATTACTTAAAGTATCTTTTCTCATGAATGGAACGAGTTAGATCCACAAGAATGATGTCACCAAATGTATCGCATGATATTACATATGAAAAGTGAACATGTCTCTCAACAGAAAATTGTTTTTTTAATTTATGGGATTTTTTGATAAATTTATTTGAAAAATTTTTAATGTCTCGAGAACGGTTCATGCTAGCGTACTAAAGTTTATGTTAATCGTTTCCTAAGGAAAAATTGCATAAGAAATGTCTATTTGCGTAACTTTTTTAAAGGTTTTGTTTTTTTGATGATTTTTCAGAATTTCACTCGAAAATTCTGGAGGGTTCTGAACATTCGATTGTGTTTAAAAGCAATAAATAGGCTTCCAGTATTCATGGCTTGTAATTTTTGTACCAAATTTCATTTGAATCTCTCTATTCGTTCGTAAGATATCGTCTCCACAGGCTCACTGACACACACACACACACACAGAGACATCAACCCAAAAATGTTCAATTCGTGGTCAGGGATGCTTGAAACGTGCTCTCCCGTCGAAAACTCGAATTCGAATTTTCGACCCCGTCACAATACTTTCCTTATACATTATACTATGTATATAAGAAAAGTAAAAATACAAATTTATGTAGAATCAAGCAATACGTAAGATACTAACTCGATAAATTATTTGAAACTCAATTATGCAAAACAATAAAGTAGGTACCTATTCAACAAATGTATATTTAATCAATAGGCAATACAAAATAAATTTATCTTGACAAATAATACAAATGCGGAGTCAATAATTAGTGCACTCAGAACAAAAATAATAAAATGTACACAAAAAAAAAGAAATATGAAAAAATTATAGCTTAACGAATAGCTCAAATACTGAGTAAATGAAACAATACAAACATTTAACCAGTAAGTAATATTGTATACTGAATAATCCAGTACTATAAATATATTTCGAATCACAAAATACTAAAACTATACTTTATCCACAAATTGTATTACCAAACAGAAAGGGAAACAACAAATATACAAATAAAAAGTGAATCAACAAATACTGCTGAAATATGAATTAACAAATTATTCAAACAGAACGTGAATCAGCACATAAAACAAACAGAAAGTGAACCAGAAAATAATATAAACAAAATGTGAAACAACAAATATACAAATAAAAATTGATTTAACAAAAAACTCTGAACAATAAATAAACAAATTATTCAAACAAAAAATGAATCAGCACATAAAACAAACAGAAAGTGAACCAGCAAATAATACAAACGAAAAGTGAATCAGCACATAAAACAAATAGAAGATGAACCACCAAATAATACAGAAAAAAATTGAATCAAAAAGTAGTATAAAAGACAGTGGATCAATAATAAAAGAAATACATGCGGCCCTATACTTTATATCTTTTTGAATGAACACTGAAACTAATAATGAATTTATATATTACATGACATTTTAAAGCTATAACAATACACTGCAGAGGGAAAAACTACAAACTTATGCTGAAATAAACAATAAAGTAAAATATACGCTCAATTAAAAAAACCTTTAGCTTATGCCGATGTGATAAAAATGTAAATTTTAAGTAAATATAAATATATAAATATATATATATTATATATTATATATATATTATATATATATATATATATTATATATATATATTAAATATATATATCAATAAATGAATACTGTTCAAACGAAAACGAAATGAATGAACATTCCATTGAAAGTTGTTCCAACGAAAGGAAATTAAATGAGAAGAACAAACGAATATACACATTATGCAACTCAACAGAGTTGAATTTAAATTTAATTATATCAAAAACTGATAGGGGAATTAATACTTTTCTTACTTTATTCTGTATATGTTCAGAATTAGCTTAAAAGTATGTTGTTTATAAAATAAATATTTCATTGCATGAGTGTTGAATTGCAATTTAAAGTGATAAAGCTTATCGTTTTAAAATTTAACTTATTGATAATTCCAGTTACTTATTTTACAAAACAATGCTTCTAAACCTGTATTTTCCTTCATTGTATTTTCATTTATGCTGTTTGTCTAAAACATTTAATGTGTTTAACTAACAATTTTTATGTTGTATTTATTGTGTGTATGTAATGCTATTTTTCAAATCATTTGCTCATTTTTCAAATCATATTACTTCAAAGTTATAATTAACACAGAGACGTACAATAATTGTTGTTTTTCCAAATATGTATCTTAGCCTAATTTGCATAAAATGTTATAATAATTATGAAATATTTTATACATATATTAATAAGCATGTACTCTATATGAAAACCTTTTCGATTATTTAAATGTCTTTAGTACGGATATTTGTTTCTGTCAAACATTTCTTATCATATAGATGTTCAATGATATTTATTCATAGATTTTAACTATCTTCTATGCATATCAATGATATATCTGAAGCTTACTGCAAAATGTGATTGTTAATATTTTAAAGAGTTATACTGGCAATTATATTAAACTTTTATTATATATCACGAGAAAACAGCAAAATTACACATAACAATTATATAGTTTTCAAAGGCAACAATATTGCCAATCATCAAAAATTTGATTTTGGAGGGGAGTCATACATACAAAATTACTGATGTTACTGCTAAGAAATCTGTTGAAGCTGTTGACGAACATGGTAGTCTGCATGTGGTAGGCTTAAAATGTTATCCTTACATATAATGGAAAAACGGAAATTTTTCCATAAACATTCTGGCAAAATGCTTTCTTATTTGGCAGTAAAGTTAAATATTAGCTCTTTTCAATATTCCCCATTCTCTATATCAACTTCTGGAAAGGAAATGTTTATAGTGTAAGTCTATGCACAAAGGACTTCCCAATACATTTTCATTTGCAACCCAAAATTTAGTAAAACGTTTGGTCGTGGTAGTCTGCATATGGTAGGTTTTAAATATTTTCCTTGCATGTAACGGAAGAACGGAAAATATTCTATAAACTTTCTTGGCAAAAGACTTTCTTATTTGGTAGTAAAGTCAAATATTAGCTCTTTACAATATTCCCTATTCTCTGTATCAACTTCTGCACAGGAAATGTTTATAATGTAAGTCTATGCATAAAGGACTTTCCAATATATTTTCGTTTCCAACCAAAAATTTAGAAAAACATTTGTCTGTCGCTTAACTTTTGTATTAACTTTTACGCATTCCTTTTCGTGGTAAATCACCCTTTCCGACTGGCCCAACTTTGGGGTTGATTGCCATTGGTTCACAAACACTGGGTCGATTGGAAACAATGCAGAGACCAATTGAGACCCGATTTCATAACCACGCTAAGAACCAGAAGTGGTAGCTTCCTGTGTTAGTCCCTTGTGGATTCTGTTTAATGAAAGTACTAGGGAAGAGTTTATTTTGAAATATCCTCCCGAGACAGCTCTTTATATATAAATCAAACATTGGCCTTTGCTTTAAAAGTATACTTCTTGACAAATATTAGCCTATCGAAGGGAAGAAAAAATATTTAAACCAAACGAACTAAGTATAACTATACTGATAGGCAAGAGCTTTTACAAATATCAGTGGATGTTTGTGTGTTTTTATAAGAGAAACTGTGCTCCTTTCAACAATCTTCATATTTCAATTGGAACTTTCACCCGGAACACTCATGTAATAGTCTTCTTGACAAGCACCTATGTGAAAAGGAAGAACTTCAGAATATCTCCAGATGATATTCTATTAGAGATATATTACTAAGTTCAAAGACGAGTGCTAAACTAGATTACGACTATTAAAATATTTAAATCATCAAAATATATTTGGAACCTACTCCATAGGTCTGTAATCAACTTCTACGGATCCAGCTAGTTAGCTATAATCCCAATTTCGTCGGCCATAGTTTTTGTTGTGCTTAGCCAGTGTTTTATTCTTCTGAATTTAAGTTATATAATTGTGATTCTTTAAGTTTCTGTATATTAAATTTGCGAAGTTTTAGTAGCGTTTTCTCTTCCTTGAGTAAAAGTTTTCGGACAAAGTCAGCATAGCAAGCAAAAAGTAATGCATCATAGCTTAGGATGACCAGAAGCAACTAAATACTTGTCATAAGTTCTAATACACACTTGCTCACATGCTGATTATTAAGGCGCGGATTTTGATGAAATTTGCATTTTTTTGCATTTTTTTAGAATTTTTCCCTTTTATGGACATTTTTGAGCATTTTCAAGGCATTTTTAGCATTTTTGAGGCAATATTTAGCATTTTTATAAGATTTCCTATATTTAGGGACTTTTTTCATTTTTAGTTTTCTATACTTTCTGTTGCAATGGGTGTTTTTGCTAATTCCCGTCTTAGCATCTTTACAAACAAACCCCGGGGCCGCAACACTTCTTCCCGTTTTGTGGTGCAAACAGGTATTTTCACGGTATAAAAATTTTATTCGGACAACAGACGATCTTTTACATTTGAGATCATTAGGAAACACCTAATAATTCAATGTAATTCCGATGTTATCATGGGAAATTAAATTATCGCAGTTCAGGATAATAAAAGTTTTAAGTCAGGTATTTATACATATAAATTTTTTATTACAACAGTTTACATTATTTATATTTACTCAAAACTTTCAAAATTTGTATCATGAATTAACTAAATTTATTTTTCATGTCGTTCTTTTTTTAAGTTCATAATAACGTAAAACTTTAAGGGCATTTTTTAAGGCATTTTTTCACTATTTTAAGGGCATTTTTAGTGAATTTTTAGGTCATCAAATTCCGCTCCTTACTGATTATCCTTACCCGCAACCTACAAAAGTAGCATAACCAGTTCGCTACACACCTAATGCCTGCTTTCTTCAGGTAAATTCAAGAAAGTTGCAACCTCACAAACTGAAGTTTTATTTAACTTGTTAGTCTATAAATATGTGCTAGGCCATTGAGAAAAAAAAAATTCTATATATGGAATTGTTTTCATCATTTTTTGCAGTAAGCTAACGATATATCAAAACTCCCCCAAAATGGATCATTTTATTTCATATGTATACTATTCTATAAAACTTGTTACCATGAGGTAAACAATGAAACAGATATGCTTCATCTTTCCTGTTGCTGTTCCTTACAGGCGATTACTCTCACCGCGGCTACGTCAAATTCCTGACCCGTAAGTAACTAGTCCGAATTAACATGCCTTTTAACTAGCTTTTCAGATGCGTGGTACGACTGGCTGCTCCTGGTATTTAATCTGAATCAATACTCGACAAATTCCCGCGTTGGTGTGAGGACCTCGTAATGCAAATGCAAATATAATGAGTAGTCCAAAGGAAACTTTTTGTTCACTTTTCAGATGCGTCGTACTGACATGTTCACTTTTCATACTCTTCGTACTGACACGTTCACTTAACCTGTTACAAATAAAGTTCTTCGTACTGATACGTACATTTAATATTAAATGCCTAATGAAATATACGTACATTTAATATTAAGTTACCTCACACACGTACTCACATTTTAAGTTACCTCACATACGTACCCTTAGGTTACCTCACATATTACTACATATTGTACGTTATTACCTCACATATTATCTTACGTTAAGTTACCTCACATATTAAGTACCTCACATACTTACCCTCACATATTAAGTTACCTCACATACGTGCATTTAATATTACGTTCTTCGTACTGATACGTACATTTAATATTAAATGCCTCATTTCACTTAACCTGTTACAATTAAAGTTCTTCGTACTGATACGTCGTACTGACATGTTCACTTTTCAGATGCGTCGTACGACTGGCTGCTCCTGATATTTAATCTGAATCAATACTCGGCAAATTCCCGCGTTGGTGTGAGGACCTCGTAATGCAAATGCAAATATAATGAGTAGTAGTCCAAAGGAAACTTTCAAATATTGACAAACGGCTGTTTATCTGGATTTGATTTAGTTCGAAACGTGGGTGATTGGATGGATGGGGAAGCGGACGCACAATTAGATTGGCCGCCTGGCCTGCATCGGGTTTTCATTGGCTTGAGTGTGCGGCATTCCCATTACAGCGTTGCCAGGAGAATGAAGGATATGTTGCAGGTTTTAAACTCAATTGATTCGCTGAGTAGAGGGTTTGGGTAATTCCGTTATTACAAAATGAGTGGTGTTCATTTTCCTAGATGAATTGGCGATGAATTTTGAATGCACTTTATTAAGTTTAACGTAATAATGTAACGGGTTATTCGCAACATGCGTCTTTAAAAGGTTTCAAGGACTTGTTGGCATAACATAAATCCTTCGTTTTTAGTGTTGCGATAGACATTTATATGTGAGTAAACATATGTGGGCCCAAGAGCATCATTCACTCACATACTACTTGAAATCTTTATACACTAGACTATTAAGGGAACAGTGGATATTCAAATCCAACTTTTCACCTATTTATTAAATTGACGTAATTTTTGTACATATACTAAATTTATCATACATTTACAGAATATAATAAAAAAATCTGATGTGGGCAACACATGACTTTCCTTATATAATTCAATGAATTTACTGCTTTTACAGTTAAAAAAATGTTATCCTTATAGTAGATACTTATATTTTTTCAAAGATATTGAATTTCCTTGTACACCATTTTAATTGATTTAGCGTCATTTTTATCCATTTGGCGAGATTTTCGTTAATTTAGCAACATTTAAAAATGTCGCCAAGTTGACGACATTCCGCTAAATTCGTCGCTAAAATCTCGCCAAGCGTTATGGACGGAGAAGTATGTTATTCTTACAGCATATAAATGACTATTGGAGTTCAAATACAAAAGTATTACTCAAAGTATCTTTTCTCTTGAATGGAACGAGTTAGATCCACGAGAATGATGTTACCCAATTTATCGCATGATATTACATATGAAAATTGAACATGTTTCTTAACAGTTAATATTTTTTTTAATTTATGCCACTTTTTGATAAATATATTTGAAAAATGGAATATATCTCGAGAACGATTCATGCTAGCATTCTAAAATTTATGTCAATCGGTTTCTAAGAACAAATTACATAAGAAATGTCTATTTGCGTAACTTTATTAAAGGTTTTGATTTTTTGATGATTTTATCAAAATTTCACTCGAAAATTTAGGAGGGTTCTGAACATTTGATAGTGTTTTAAAATAATAGCCTTCCAGTATTCATGGATTGTGATTTTTGTACCAAATTTCATTCGAATTGCTTCATTCGTTCGTGAGATATTGTTTCCACAGACTCACTGACACACGTACACACACACACAAACACACACATACTTTCACACTCACAGACATCACCTCAAAAATGTTCGATTCGTGATCAGGGATGCTTGAAACGTGCTCTCTGGTCGAAAAGTCGAATTCGAATTTTCGACTCCGTCACAATACTTGATTATACATTATGTATATAAGGAAAGTAAAATTGTCGATGTAGTTTAATTTTTTAACTAAAATGTAAAAAATGAATAAATATTTAAAAGAAATTTAAATGCTCTTTGCACACAATTTTTTTTTCTCCCGATTTTACTCTATATAGATTCAACAAAGCTTCAAGAACTAATTTGCGTATTTAATTTCTGAATTCATCGTCAGGTTATTTATAAATATAGATATTCCTGAATTGGAAGTCGATTTTTGTAGAAACTTTACCTATAACGAATTGGTATTATAGTATCTGTGTCTCATCAGTAAGGACGTTTAACAAACAGCCTATATTTCGGCGACTCTGGTGTGGAGCAGGGCCTCAACTGCACTCAATCTTTGCATCGGATCTTGTTGAACTGTTGATCCGTATTATAAATTGCAAATCAATATTTCATTTAAAAGCAGGCGCTTCTCATTTATTCGATTGACTGAACAATTTGGTATACAGCACGCCTAAAGTAGCAAATATTGGAAAACTAAAGCTATCATCCTCCCTACCGTACGATGTATCATGCATGGCATTACATTTCAAGTCTCTATCTCATTATGACGTATGTTTTTCTATCATTTCACGTTTCGAACAATTTGTTATGGAGCACCCCTTTGAATGAACATTTTTGAAAAATTCAATTTTTCCCCTGAGGATAGGGAGGAGGTTGCCGAACGATTTATTCATGGATAAAATTTCAAGTCTCTCTGTTTGGCAAGTGCGTTAAAAATTGCAAGCTAGACAAACAGATAAGAGAGACTGGCGAATTAAAATAGATTTAGTCACTAAGTGAAACATTGCAAACTGCATTATAGTAACAATGGAAAAAATATGATGTGGGCAACACATGGCTTTCCTTATATAATGTAATGAATTTACTACTTTACAGTAAAAAAAATAGGTTTTTCTTATAGTAGATACTAATATGCTTTCCAAGATATTGAATTTTCGACAATTAGTCGTCATTTTCATTGATTTAGCGTCATTTTTAACTATTTGGCGAGATTTTCGTTAATTTGTTAACATTTCAAAAAGTTGCCAAGTTGGCGACATTTCTCCAAATTCGTCGCTAAAATCTCGCCAAGCATAATGGACGAAGAAATAAGTTATTCTTACAACAATAAATGACTATTGGTGTTCAAATACAAAAGTGTTACTCAAAGTATTTTTTTTCATGAATGGAACGAGCTAGATCCACGAGAATGATGTCACCCAATTTATCGCATAGTATTACATATGAAAAGTGAACATGTTTCTCAAGAGGAAATATTGTTTTTTTTATTTTATATGACTTTTTGATAATTTTTTTGATAAATGTGCAATATCTCAAGAACGGTTCATGTTAGCGTTCTAAAATTTATGTTAATCGTTTTCTATTGAAAAATTACATAAGAAATGTCTATTTGCGTAACTTTATTAGCGGTTTTGATTTTTTGACGATTTTTTCAAAATTTCATTCGAAAATTTAGGGGGGTTCTGAACATTCGATTGCGTATAAAAACAACACGCTTCCAGTGTTTATGGATTGTGATTTTTGTACCAAATTTGGTTCAAATCGGTCCATTCGTTTGTCACTTATCGTCTCCATAGACTTACACACACACACACTTTCACACTCGTGGATGCTTGAAACGTGCTCTCCCGTCGAAAACTCGAATTCGAATTTTCGATCCCGTCACAATACTTTCCTTATACATTATGTATATAAGGAAAGTAAAAATACATACTTATTGGTTCCATATATGCTGTATTTCTATTATAAAATGAAACTAACTGGATAAACCTTTGAGATATATATATATATATCCATCAAAGTGTGTAATATTTTAACATAGTTGTTTCAATGTTTTATCGTAGTGAATTAATTATTTATATGGGTTAATAATTTGCAATGAAACTCCCTCCAGAAGAGATAATTTTCATTTATTAGCAAACATCGTAAGAATATTCTTACTGCTCAAAACCGGTCGTTGTTCATAAAGCTTTTTGCAATTCCATCATTTTCTGCATTTCATTAAACCGTTGCTCAGTATTAATGCCAGAATATTTTAAACGAGTCTGAAAGTGATTAATTTCATTGTTAGCAAACATGACCTTTGCTTGTATCTGCAGTAAGTTACTTGAATAATTGACGATCTGCGACCACGAAACACCATTTAACATTTGGCAACAAGTACTCTTACGTTCTATTGGCGCAGTGCCAATTGCCCTAGAAAAAATAGTGTACATCATTGGCCTGGCAGTGATACTATCACTTCTATTTCCTTGTATTTTTTTTAAGTTGACATACTCTTTTATGAAGATTAGGTATGTTGTAAAAATGTGTGCAAAGTATATATACATTGTAGTAAATATACACATTACAGAGTCCACTTCAAATATTAGATCTTGCAATTTCGTCCCAGTTACTCAATTGCGGAACATCGGCTGGCCAGTTCGAAGATCCAGGGTTCGATTCCCGGTTGGAGCAGCAAGATTCTTTACAATGGGGCCCCCAAATAAATCAACCCTGTGGGTTAATGGAAAGGTGTCGGAACTCTGAAAGTGCCCTAGTACGACGAGCACGGATTCGGTGGACTTTGGAATATGTAGCGCCTATTTTAAATCAAGAGTATAACGACTAGAAAGCTAACTTGGAGTATAACAATAGCATCAAGAACCTAACCTGATATAAAAATAGCAAGAGGTGATCAAGCAGATTGTCAGTTGCACGCCAGTCTGACTTTAGAAGGTGGAGAATGTAGGGTCCACTACAAAGATAAGAGCTTGCAATTTCGTCCCAATATCTCAACGGACAAGCTTCGACTGACTAGTTTGAAGATCCAGGTTCGACTCCCAGTTGGAACAGCAAGGTTCTTTACTTTCTATAATAAAGTACTCATTGTCGAAAAGTAATCACAGTTAATAGTGTGAAAGTGTGTTATTGTGTGAAAGTGTGTGTGTGTGTGTCAGTGAGTCTGTGGAGACGATATCTCACGAACGAATGAAGCGATTCGAATGAAATTTGGTACAAAAATCACAATCCGTGAATACTGGAAGCCTATTGTTTTTAAACGCAATCGAATGTTCAAAAGCCCCCTAAATTTTCAAGTGAAATTTTGAAAAAATCATCAAAAAATCAAAACCTTTAATAAATTTACGCAGATAGACATTTCTGATGTAATTTTTCCTTAGTAAAGATTGACATAAACTTTAGAAAGCTATCATGAACCGTTCTCGAGATATTGCACATTTTTCAAATAAATTTATCAAAAAAATCCCATAAATTAAAAAAAATATATTAACTTTTGAGAAACATGTTCACTTTTCATAAGTTTCTTGGTAAGATTCTCTTGCTATGCATGCACGCATTTATCATTAAAAAGGAGCATTAATTTTATGGATATTAAAAAAATTAATTTTCTTACATAAAAAAATACAATTTTTCCCTAAATTATATTTATATTATTATAATAATTCTTTAATATTGGAGAAAAGTTAATTTTTTTTTTTTTAAGTATCAGGAGGAACTAAATCTTATATTGGACACTAATCTTGGTGCTGTTTGTTCAAATACTTTTTATATTCGAATACACTTATCTTCTACACATCCCTGTCAGTCAAGCCTGTGGGTCAGTCGTGTGGTCTGGGTCTTCCACACCCCTGTCAGTCGTGGGACAACGGCCGTACCGTGCTGAAAACACCGGTTCTCGTTAGATCACCGAAGTCAGGCAGCATCGGGCGCGGTTAGTACTTGAGTGGGTGACCACCTGGGAACACCGCGTGCTGTTGGCACATTTCGGGCGCGGTAGCCCGGTGGTTTGCGTACTGGATTTGCACGCTGCCACAACTCCCGCCATGTTCATGCGGAGTACGATCACGTTAAACATGTGGGTCCGTAAGTCCTTCCGAGAGGTTGGTGGTAGGGGAAGGAGGGTACTGTCCCTGTGGATGCCTCCCCCACTGGGTTCCGGTCTAAATTGGGGGTGGCACTTCCCGCTCTCTAAACCTTCTCCCCAAAATTTTGCGACCTGGTTCTCGAGTGTTTGCTCTAACAAATCCTCCATTAACAAAATCAAAAACTGTGTTCTCATTGCAAGAGAAGTTTCAAACAAAATCTCTTAATCAGCCTGGGGTTTTTCTGCTTTCAATTTTTATCTCTGGCCGGTGACTCCTCCCTCTTACTTTCCCGGTGGTGTCGTCGTTTGTTAGTGTTTTTGTCTTTGTTTAAGCTGCTTGTTCTTTGCTCGTTTTGTTGTAGTACTTGTGCGTTTTGTCCCTTGTTTGAGCTGTCGGTTGTTTGTGTTTTGTATACCAACCTTGATAAGCAATAATTATACCATGTTTCGTATTACATCCTATTACTTTTGTTACGTACCCCTCCCTGTCCATGCCAAGAAGACTGGGAAAGGTTTTTCTAGGCCCGCCATCTTACTTCTCCGAGAGTTTGCACCTGGCCACGCAATTTGATACTGCGGACTGCGGGGGGGGTCAACGGCCAGATTTTGTAGGGGAGGGCGATGGCAGTTTGAAGAAAAGGGACTTGCTTTCTGGACTCGGATCTGGACGGACGATGGAACTCGCGGAGTCCCGAGTATTATGTATCAATTTCAATGTGTGAATATATATATATGTGTGTGTAAATAGTTATATGTAATAAATAGGATGTCTTGTGATTATCAGAGTGGTTTGCATAAGCTTAGAAAACGAACCATCTAACGGGCTCAAGGCGATGAGCAATTGGAACTGAGAGCCGAGTTCGTTACACTGTCGCAGCCGGCCAGGATAAATGCTAAGCAAATGAAACGTGCAAAACTCTAAACAAAGGAAAACGGCAGGAATGCGTTTAAATTCCTGAGTAGTGATTAAAATAAATTGGATGATTTATCGGCGGGAATCATATGGATTCAGTGGTGTGTGTGTGTTTAATGTACATAGTGGATTATCGGTATAGCTTGCGACAAAGACCCCAACCCATAAGGAAGAAAGATTGATGACCTCCATTACAGAAGAAGAGGTAAGTGGAAATTTTCACAATTCATGGATGATGCTCTCTGGGCTAGAGCGGATTTTAAATTAAATGGTAAAATTAGTAATGGTTTAAAGGGGGTCATTTGGTTTGTGGGGAGTAAATTATTGATGGGAGTAAATTATGATTTTTAAAGTTTTGTTAATAAATAACGGAAATTCCTAGATGAGCGGTGACAGAAGTAATATATGGATAAAGATTTTGCTTTAATATACAAATGTGTTTAAATGCTGTTTTGATAAGAAATTATGGTGAATATTTGCATGAAATTGTGTTATATTTAATATTAATGAGAAATTTGTGGAAATATAATAATATTATGTGTAGGTTATGTGAATATGAAGATAATTTTAAATGACTTTGTTCCTAAGGTATTGTTAATGTATTTCATGTATGGTTGGGGAGCATAAGGGGTTGTTGGAAGTCCTGGGTTAAGGTTATTGTGAAGCAATTTCGAGCAATTGTTAGGATGGCTTTTTTATTAAAAGTGAGGAAAATTGATCTTGTGAGGCTCTGTCATGAAATGGGGGAGACCGCGAGCTCTGAGTGCAACATGGTAGAATTAAGAAATATAATTTGCAGGAGCGAGGCTTATGAGGAAGAGGCGATAAGAAACTTGTTAGGTTCTATTAAGGAAGAAAGAGAGTGGGAAGAGAAAGAAAGAAAGGAAGAGGCAAATAGAGTGAGGGATCATGAGATCAGACTAACAGAATTGCAGGGAAATAGAAACAGGAATACTGAAGCCCAAGGGAATTTGACACCGGGCAGTGAGTTTATTAAATATCTAAAATTGATAAAAGACCAATTGCCAGCTGCCCCGAGTCGTACAGAAAATTGGGTTTTCTTTTTCCACCAGGTGGAGACTATGTTTGAAATTTATGAAATCCCGGAGCAATTTCAAGGGAAAATAGTTCTACATAAATTGGCTGATTTTACTCAAAGTTTAACAAATAGCCTGGGAATAGATAAATTGTCTCAGTACCAGGCAATTAAAGATTGTATTTTAGCTGAGAACCGTTTGACACCGTTACAATACAAAAGGAATTTTCAAAACTGTGTAAAGAAACGGGATGAGAGTTATGTACAATGGGTATCGCGGGCAAAAACAAATTTAGACTATTATTTAGAAAGCAGAGATATCAAAGACTTACAAAATTTAAAAGACTTAATTGTTTCAGATCATGTTAAAGATATGTTGCCAGCGCAAATTAGATCTCATGTTTTAATTAGAGAAGGGTCGAAGTGGTTGCAACCGGTGGAGTTGGCTAATGAAATTGACATATATGTGGAAGCACAACCCAAAGATACAAGTGGTAGGGTTAATCGGGAGGAGAAAGGGCGGAATTGGCGAGAGCTAACGCAGAAGGTTGAATACAAACCTAAATATGATGAGTGCAATAAAAGAAACAATTTAGGTGTAATTAATGGAAAGGGAGGAAAAAATTATGAGAAGGCTAAAATCAGTTGTTTTGAGTGCGGCGGTAAAGGACATTACCGATATGAATGCCCAAAGCTTACGGAACGGAAAGATAAAGAGAGGAAGGTTAATCAGGTATGTTTAAAGTTGGGAGTCAATGCAATAAACCAACGAGGCGGAGGAAGGAATGAGACTCAGGAGGAATTAGACTTGCCGGTAGTAACAGTCAATATTGGGGGAAAGAAAATTGAGGCGATCAGAGACAGTGGGTCTCAAATTTCCGTTTTTCATACGGATAGTGTTCCGGGAAAATTTAACACAGGAGGAAGTGTGTATCTAGTTCCGGCGGTAGGGGAGATGCAACGTGCGGACCTGGCAAACGTTCCCGTAGCACTTTGGAGTGAAAATCAAAATATCACTCCCGAGATAGAAATTATGGCAGCTCTAACACCTAAACTAAACTGTCCTGCGTTAATTACTCCAGCGGTGTATGAGGCATTGATAAATCAAGCCAAATTGTATAACGTATCGGTAAAAACCGCAGAGGATCAGAGCTCATCCGAAGATAATATGGATAGGTCATCTACGGAAGCTAACCCAAAGGGGGAGGCTAGTAGCCTGGGGTCCAGGGAAAGCGAGTCGCGAGAGTTGGAACAAGGGGACAAAACAGACATTCCGTCAGTGAAAGAATTGCCGGAGAGAATGGAGCCTCCGAGGGAGGAAGAGGGGGATGAAGAGACTGGGGGGTCAGGAGCGGAGAAGGAGAGTGACCGCAGTTCTCAAGCAAAGGCTTTTCGGGGTCAACAAAGAGAGTGTGGGATGTTGAAACGGTGCTGGGAGGAAGCGAGGAAAAGGGCGAATAATTATTTTATTGAAGATGGATTATTGTACCATAGTACCAAAGTAGTCAGTGAGAGTGTAAAACAACTGGTGATTCCTGAATGTAGGCGCAAAGAGGTGTTAAGATTAGCACATAATCACTCGACAGCGGGACATTTGGCAGCGAGAAAAACATTGGAAAGAATAAAACTTTCATTTTTCTGGGAAGGGGTGAGGAAAGAGGTAAAAGATTATTGTAGTGCGTGTGAGGAATGCCAATTGAGAAGGAGAGTACGGGTGGCAGATCGATCTCCAATACAACCCATTGCGCGTCCGGAACTTCCGTTCCAAGTCGTACATGCGGATCTTATTGGACCGATTGAACCGCGTTCGGCGAGAGGCCATATGTATGTGCTCGGTGTGGTGGATCAGCATAGTAGATGGCCTGAGGCGGTGCCATTACGGTCACTTTCAGCGAAAGCGACATGTGATGCTTTGTTACACATATTTATGAGGATGGGAGTTCCTCAAGTTATTTGTATGGATAACGCCACAAACTTTTCTGCCAAATTAACTGCAGAATTTTTGAAACATTTAGGAGCTGTACCGCGTTTCTGTACGCCCGGATACCCGTTGAGTAATGGATTAGTTGAGAGATACAATGGGTCGTTGAAGAACATGATGCATCACGCGATTCGAAACCATGGGAAAGATTGGGATAGAACCCTCCCGTTCCTGTTATGGGCAAGCCGCGAAGCGACCAATGAAACTATCGGAGTATCTCCATTCCAGTTAATGTATGGTAGATTACCAAACGGACCTCTGGCGCTATTGAAAACGTGCTGGGAAGGGGAGACAGCTATACCTGAAAATATAGGACAGGGTACCCCGGAATATTTGGAACAGTTGCGTGGGAGGTTGACGTCGGCATCGGAATTTGCAGCGAATGTCGCTGATAAGAAACAGGCGGACTATGCAAGAAGGTATAATCTAAGGTCGTCAAACAAGCAATTTCAGATTGGGGACAAAGTTATAGTGTTGATCCCGGATTCTACTAATAAAATTTATTCAAGATGGACAGGTCCAGGGAATATTGTAGACCAGAAATCGGAGCATTCATTCCTAGTCGAGTTACCTAATGGGAGTACGCGACATTTACACCAAAATAAGTTGAGATCCTATATTCAGCCTGTGGCGGCAATAGGGTTAGTGTACGAAGCGGATGAGGAATTCGGAGATATTCAACATGCTCCGGTGTCGGGAAGTAGCGATCTTGAGGAAGGATTCAATTTGATGATAACCTCTAAGACAAATCACTTGAGTAGTGATCGGCAGAAGGAAATAAAACAGATTTTGAGGCGGTATGGAGAATTGTTTACAGGGGAAGTAAAACAGGCGAAAGTGGGGAACCATTGTATTAGATTAAAGCCAGAGATAGAGAGAAAACAACCTCATATTTATAGAGTACCCGAAATTTTAAAACCGGTGATAGAAGAACAGATCGAGGAATTACTAATTAAGAAGTTAATCGAGCCATCAGACGCGGAAATTGCGTACCCTTTAGTTTGTGTAGCTAAGAAGGATTCGAGCGTAAGGATGTGCGTTGATTATCGGGGTCTCAACCTTGCTAGTAAAATTACTTCTTTTCCAATGCAGAATGCCACCGAACTGAGATATAAGGCGGGAGCGGCGAATTATCTTACGACGTTGGATATCTTAAAGGGCTATTGGACAATCCCGATGGAGAAAGAAAGTCGAGAGCTAACATCTTTTGTGAGCCCAAAAGGGCAATATCAATGGAAGGTGATGCCATATGGGTTGAATGGGAGTGCGGCTACATTTCAAAAGGCCATGAATATAGCACTCAGTAAACATAGAAATTACGCGGATAGCTACATCGACGACATCATTATTTATTCGCAGACATGGGAAGAACACATGAGGCATTTAGGGAAAGTTCTCGACACGTTAAATGATCTAAATTTTACCGCTAACCTTAGCAAGTGCCATTTTGTTCGAGGGAAGGTGACATATTTGGGTCATGTTGTGGGATCCGGAAAACATGGTCCGGACCCAGGAAAATTGGAAACCATTGAGAATTTAAGAAGCCCAACGACTAAGAAGGAATTGCGCTCAGTGTTAGGGTTCTTTAACTATTATAGGGAGTATGTACCAGAGTACGCGAACATCGCTAAGCCGTTAACTGACCTTACTAGGAAATCAATTCCCAATGAAATACCGTGGTCAGAAGAGGCACAGATAGCCCTGGATAAACTGAAAGAAGCATTGTGTAAGGCGGTGTCTTTGTACACTCCTAATTTGGCTAGACCTTTCGAGATACATACCGATGCATCCTTAAGTGGAATTGGTGCTTGTTTAGCGCAAAGGGATGAAAAGGGACAAGTTAGACCGATAACTTTCGCTAGTCAAAAATTGAATAGTACGCAGACGAAATGGAGTACAATCGAAAGGGAAGCGTATGCAATAATCTGGGCTTTATCTAAATTTGAAACGTGGATTTTTGGGGGGTTAATTGAGATTTATACAGACCATAATCCATTGAAATTTCTGACGGAAAGCGCCCCACGAAATGCCAAATTGCAAAGATGGTTATTAGCTCTGCAAAGATATAACGTCATTATCAAATATAAACCAGGGGCTAGTAATCAAAATGCAGATGCCTTATCGCGAATATCAAATTAAATTTTAAGAAAGAAACAAATAATTTTGTATGTGAATTGTAAGATGTGTAATATAATTAAGGTGTATTTGAGTAGTATTGTAATGTGGTCAAAAGTGGAAATTGATAATTAGTATTTTAAGTATAATTTTGGTTTATAGTATGTTTTGTTTAATGCTAAACAGTGCAAGTGGAAATTAATAATTAGTGTTTTAAGAATAATTTAGTGTCTATGGAAATTTACTTTTGCGAAATTTCATTCTTGATAATTATTATGTAATGGTTAGATCCTGTCACTGGCTCATAGAGGAATTCCGGGTTGCAGAGAGCATGACCTGTGTGTGGGAATTTCCACTATGTGGAGGGGGTGCAAGATTTGGACTTTCCAGTCATCGTTGGTCAACGGATGGACTGAAAAGTGGGGGGAAGGTGTTACGTACCCCTCCCTGTCCATGCCAAGAAGACTGGGAAAGGTTTTTCTAGGCCCGCCATCTTACTTCTCCGAGAGTTTGCACCTGGCCACGCAATTTGATACTGCGGACTGCGGGGGGGTCAACGGCCAGATTTTGTAGGGGAGGGCGATGGCAGTTTGAAGAAAAGGGACTTGCTTTCTGGACTCGGATCTGGACGGACGATGGAACTCGCGGAGTCCCGAGTATTATGTATCAATTTCAATGTGTGAATATATATATATGTGTGTGTAAATAGTTATATGTAATAAATAGGATGTCTTGTGATTATCAGAGTGGTTTGCATAAGCTTAGAAAACGAACCATCTAACGGGCTCAAGGCGATGAGCAATTGGAACTGAGAGCCGAGTTCGTTACAACTTTATACTGGTTTCATATATATCATTAGTAGTAGAATGATATTTTTGTATTTTACCCTAGTCATTTTCATACAACCTTTTTTTTTCATCAACAAAATATCATATAATTTTTCTTCTTTTCAATTTTATATAATGTCATCCTCAATTTTATTCATGTCTTCATTTTCATTTTTGTCTTCACGCAAAATAACTTGTCATCAATTCTTAAACATGTCATCATTCTTCAATCCTGTCATCTAATCATCTACAACTGTCATCAAACATCATGTTTTATATAATGTCATCTTGCTAAATATCATGTCATCTATATTTAATCATGTCATCTAATCATCAAAATGTTAACTCATCTTCACCTCTTTGTACAACTCCTTGTAACCTCAATGTATATTTTTTTAAACTTAAATAAACTTTGCCCCAGACCGTCGAACGTTGGCCGCCCCGCGAGTTGGCTTCCGCTAACTCTTTTCCCGGCCGTCCAATTAGATACTCAAGTCCTCAGGATGAGTCGGACGGCCTGGGTCTTCTACACCTTTCTGGTAGGTCGGACAGTCTGGGTCTCAACAACAACAACACCCCTGTCAATCGCCAAATTACTAGTTAAACTGTAATCATACGTGGCAGCACTCATTTTGCTCCTAAATTATATGAATGTTATTATAATTATTCTTCCATATAAAAGAAATTCTTCCATATAAAAGAAAAGTTACAAGTTTTCCAAATAATATGAAAAACGAAATCTTATATCAGTCAGCAATCTTGATGCTGTTTGTTCAAACGATTTTCATATTCAAGTATATTTATTTTCATCCCCTTGTCCATCGCCAAATATCTACTTAAGCAGTAGCCATACATAGCTTTGCTTAACATATAGTCAAAGTTCGTTCAGCTCACTTTGCTTAACATATAATCAAACTTCGCTCAGCTCACTTTGCTTAACATATAATCAAACTTCGCTCAGCTCACTTTTCTTAGCATATAGTCAAACTTCGCTCAGCCCACTCTGCTTAACATATAGTCATGGCCATCACAAGGGAGTGGCTAGCACCCAGGGAGTCTTTCAGGGTTTTTTCTAATTGACTAATTGACAGCTGCTAAAAAAAAAAAAGGCACTGGTTTTTGTGACTTTGAGAAATTTGAAAAGTAACAACTGTAGTATGATTTTTTTTTATGGCGTGACAAAAAAGATCAATCACGATCGCCGTACCATCGTATCGTTTCCATTTTTCCAGGAAGAAACACTACTTGTATTCAGGAGCGCTGACAAAATTTCCGGGGCCCTATGCAAAATCTTAGGATCCTGTGAAACTCACGGTAGCGGTTCCTTACGCCCCCTCCCCCCCCCCCATATATTATTAATGCTCAATTGTCCATGAATTTTTGGATGTTCGTTTTTTTTTTCAAGGTCCGCCATAAAGGGAGGGCGATAAGTGAAACTAATTTCCAAGGGCCCGCAGCCCATAGGGAGCCCTTAAAGAAATTTGGCCAGAGGGCCCGTCCTAAGATGTGGGTGGCCATGCATATTGTCAAAGTCCGCTCAAGCAAAACTAATCATATTCTACTTTAGATTGCTTCAACTGTTAATCAGATTAAAACAAATATTATCACGTTCTAAAGATCTCTTTCCTTATTCAAACATCCTGTAATCACGAGTTCAGATTCTTTAACGTAAATAATGAAAATCTGAAACACTGATCTACGAAAGAAAGGCTATTCGTTCTGGAATTGACGACACTATGACGTCCGTCGCGTTGCGTGGGAGGATTCGAAAACGTTCCTTTCTGTTTTTAGAACTTTGGATTTGTTTAATGGCTTATAAAAATTTCGGAAAATTTAGAATTTTTAACTTTTAATATTTATGTCATGAGTGGGTGTTTAATTTAGTTGTAGAAATTTAGTAACGCATTGTAAATTTCAAATTATTGAAGATACGGTTGGAGTTAATTGAGAAAGTATCAAGTTATTTGTTTATTCTTATTTGTTTAAGGAAATGTGCACTTAAATATGAAACTGAACCCCAGTAATTTAATGGAATTATTTAAAAGTCGTGTTTTGGGTATATATAGAAAATTAAGCACCTCAATAACTTTGTGAGAAAAGGTCCACGAGTATATACGTCAAGTCTATCTGCAGTAAAGTGACCATATCTGAATTAACAAAAATGTCTACAGCGCGAAAAGTGAAGAATTGAAAAAAAAATTGAATAACTTACTCGGCAGCAAATTGAGATAGACGAAAAATGCTATTTACAAAGTTATAGACCATTGTCAATGACTAGGAATTAACCATAAAATAGTTACAGGAGGAATTTATTTGAAGAAATAAAGTTATTGCTGAATGGTGTCCTATTCAAGAACGATGCAATAAACAACACTTAAAAGAACAAATATCTAGCCTGTTTAAAAGGCCTTTCATCAGAGACCACACACATTTGAATTCTAGAAAAAGTGTGACAGCTTACTTTAGCAATCGTTGCATGTGTCACCCTTTCAGAAGCAGGTATCACCCTTTTAGAAGCAAGTATCACCCTTTTAGAAGCAGGTAACACGTTTTTAGAAGCAGCTGTCACCCTTTTAGATGCACTTTTGATAGGCATTTGTTGCCTTCGACATACGTGTTTCGTTTTTCTCGGTGTCTATTCCTAGTCAAAAGACAATCTGCAAATTTGTAATTGACTCTCTTTAACACTTTACAACATAGTTGAAAAGTGTTTATGACTTTGTTCATTCTGTCTGTCTGTCAGCACGATAACTGCCGTAAAAATGACTTTATCAAAATGAAATTTTAGTATGTTTTTCAGACGACCTGTGAGACCTATAGGAATATAAATGAATAATATCACCCAATTAGTTTGGATTTGAACTCGGGTTGAAAAAATGAAATACATTGAACCCTATGGGACCTAATTTTTCAAACATTTTTTAAGCGAATTTAAAATTCACAAACTGCTTCGAAAATTTTAGGAAATATTCAAATTATCCCATCAAATATATAAAAAAATTTCAGTAAAATATGTTAGGTAGTTTTTTAAATAAAAATTATTTAATATAGGGAGAATAACAAATTCTATTAAATTCTGACTCTTGCTATATCCTCCAGAAAGAAAAAAAAGATATATTATATGATAAATATTTTCCCAAGTGTTTAATTATTTTATGTATAAGAGAGGTTTAACATTTTAAAATAAATATGGTAGATAACAATTTCTCAAATTTTTAAATAAAATAAATTATTATGGTATTGTGTTGAATGAAACAGTGCTTTCATATACAGACGATTTATATTTTGATGGCGTCATTTGAATAAAGTTCATTTGTTTTCGATGAAGTTTTTAAAATATAATAAATTATTGTAGTATTATGATAACTTTAAAAATATTACCGAGGAATGTAACGCATTTTAGAGATGTTTAAACCAGGCAATTTATATTTCAATGCCGTCATTTGAATGAAGTTCATTTTCTTCGATGAAGTTTTCAAATATAATAAATTAATGTAGTATTGTGATAATTTTAAAAATATTACAGAAGAATGTATGGCATTTTAGAGATGTTTAAATAAAATTCCATTGAAGTAGGAAAGTGTTCCATAATCAATGCTTTATGCATGATTGATCTTTCTTGTTGCAGACTTAGTTATCGTAACTGTTTCGATATTTCTAAAACTGTTTCAAATCAAAGTTTTATTTCGATTTTTTGAAAGTAACGATGGTTAATGGAAATTGTTAGTTAGTGGCATAAAATAAAGATTCTGATGTGTGCAGTACACGACTTTACCTACAGATTTTGACTAATTTTTCACTCTTACATTTTTATTGCCCTGCAATGTATGATAATATATAGCGATTCTTACTTAGTAGACAAGGCTCAACAACTTTATAACTGCTTTTTCGTCTATCTCGCTTTGTTGCTGAATTTGTTATCCTAGCTTTTAAATTCTTCGTTAGGAGTGCTATAATTGATTGTATTTGGATTAGGTATGATCGCTTTACTGGACATTTTCTTACAAAGCTATTGGAGTCCTTAAGAACTTTTTAAGAGCTCTGTATACTTAATTTATTATGTAAAATGAAAAAAACTTATTTGAGAAATAGAAAGGCCATTTCTTTTCATTTTCTTTCTACTCTTTCTTCTCCTCAAATAATTGTCGTGTTTAAACACATCTTTCAGTTTACACCAGTTCCTCATCAAATGACTGCTTAAACTGTAACCATGCATAGCATCACTCATTTTGCATACTCATATAGTCCAAGACAAACTAATCTTACCCCACTAGGACTACTTTTACCGTTAATCAGATTAAAACGAAATCTCATTATGTCCTAGACACAGATTTTATTTTTTGTTCAAACATCCTGTAATCATAAGTTCAGTTTCTTGAGCGTGAATAATGAAAATCTCAAATACTGATCTACGGGAAGGAATTCCCAGGAAGCCGTTCGTTCCGGAACGGCTGGCAAATGTGACGTCAATTCTAAGAGCCGTGGGTGATTCGAAATGCCCACTTTTTACCTTCAAAGGGATTTCGGATTTATTTAATAGTTTATAAAATTGCTTTAATGGTATAAACTGTTGACATATTATATTTTCTACCTGATTGGACGTGAGAGTTTACTAACTAATATATATGCACCTTTTATTTGTAATATAAACACCTTGATTTATCTGTATGTTTATCTATCTATCTCTGTGTAACGCTTAGCGAAATTTCGGTGACGAAATTGGCAGAATATCGCCAACTTGGCGAGGTTTTTGGAATGTCACCAAATTGATAAAAATGTCGCCAAATTGATAAAACAGTAGCCAAATTGGTAAAAATGACGACTAATTGATAAAAATTAAATATCTTGGAAAAAATATAAGAATCTACTATAAGAATAACCTATTTCTCCGTCTGTAACGCTTGGCGAAATTTTGGCGGCATATCGCCAACTTGGCGAGTCTTTTTAAATGCTGCTAAATTGACGAAAATGTCGCCAAATTTATAAAATTGACGCTAAATCAATGAAAATGACGACTATTTGATGAAAATTCAATATCTTGGAAATAACATAACAAATGGCTATATAGATGGCTACATTTCTCCGCCCATCCTTAATGCTTGGCGAAAAACTTGGCGGGATGTCGCAAACTTGACAGCTTTTTTAAATATTACCAAATTAACGAAAATGTCGCCAAATTGATAAAAATGTCACTAAAATGGATAAAAATTACGCTAAATGGGAGGCAATGCTTTGCAAATTTTTACTTTCCCTGCAATACATGGTAATGTATAGGGAAAGTATTGGAATCATGCCGAAAATCGCAACTCGAGTTTTCGACGGATCTACACGTTTCGAGACCTCTAGAATACGAAAAAACCATTTTTAGCGTGACGTCTGTGTGTGTGTCTGTGTGTCTGTCTGTCTGTGTGTCTGTCTGTCTGTCTGTGCAGATTTTGTATCCACTCTAACTAAAAAACTAATGGACCGAATTTCACAAAATTTTGTAGGTAAGTCACTTGTGGGCGGGGCTGGTGCTGATTAGTTTTGGGTACGATTCGGAATAAAAGAACCCGCCTTTTTTGTGAAATGGCCCGCAAAAGCTTGTATCCACTGTAGCTAAAAAACTAATGGACCGAATTTCACAAAATTCGGTAGATGAGTCACGTATAGGTCACAATGGTGCTGATTAGATTTTGGTACGATTCAGAAAAAAATAACCTGCCTTTTTTTGCAAAATGGCCCGCAAAAATTGCCAAAATCTAAAATAAAAAACTGGGTATACTCAAATATATCCATTAAATGCTGATTTAATACGTAATTTTTAACGACGAAAAGAATAAGACCAACCCCATTACACTAGGACTAGCCGTTCTCGAGATATTTTAGTTTTCCGTACTTTCCCTACGCCACCTTTGAAAATAAGTCCGGTTATCGAATGAGAACGAAAATTGAATTAAAAGTGAAATAAATTTAATTAAAATAAAGAGAACATGAATATAAGTCTGCAGGGAAAGTCATGTGCTGCTCACATCAGATTTTTAATTCTGTCATATGACGGGTATACCTTTTAGTTGCATATATACAGGAAGTCAAAATCATGGTTTAGGCCAGGGGTTCACAAAGTGGTCGACATTGATTCCCAGAGGTCGATATGACATTATTAGTGGTCGATTCGGGATCGATTGGGGGTCGAAGTAAAAAAAGTTTTAAAAATCACTAATATAATATAACACCAAATATCTCTTAGTTTCTTCCAGAATTTTTTTATCATTATATTATCTTAAAAAATAGTAAAATTCAATATATATAATAATACTGATCTTGAAGCTAAGGCGCTGTTTTAAAAATGTGACTTTAAGTTATTTTCGGCCGAATATAAATGTTGTACAAAAATATCCAAAACTTTCTGAAATGACACTTCCCTTTTTGCTTTCATTTTCTAGTTAAATAGCATAAAACGTATATGGTTGAAGCTAGTTACAGCCATGTCAATTCCATCTTAACCTTTTGCTTATGGGTGGTACAGCGTCCATCCCAAACGAAGAACTTCTCAAAAAGACAGGTATTTGACATACCCTATCCCAAACAGTTCTATCCCCCTTTGCAGACATTGGCGTCCTTGGACCAATTATAAAAAAATCATATAAAATAAAAAAGAAATATTTCCTATTGAGAAACACATTATGTTCACTTTTCATATGTAATACCATGCGATAAATTTGGTGACATCATTCTCTTAGATCTAGCTCGTTCCATTCATGATATAATATACTTTGAGTAATACTTTTGTATTTGAACGCCAATAGTCATTTATCTGTTGTAAGAATAACTTATTTCTCCGTCCATAACGCTCGGCGAAATTTTGACGACGAATTTCGTGGAATGTCGCCAACTTGGCACTTTTTTTAAATGTCGCTAAATTAACGAAAAACTCGTCAAATGAATAAAAATGACGCTAAATTAATGAAAAAGACAACTCATTGACGAAAATTCAATATCTTGGAAATAATATAAATATCTATTATAAAAATAATCTTTTTTTTTTTTTTTTTTTTTTTACTGTAAAAGTAGTAAATTCATTGCATTATATAAGGAAAGTCATGTGCTGCCCACATCAGATTTTCTTATTAATACCTCAATAACTTCTGAGCTTACAAACTCGAAACATTGACAGAATTCCTGCAGTGTAATTGAAAATAACCATTAAAATTTGAAAAAAAAATCCATATAAAACTGCAGATAAACAGACAGATATGCTTTCAATTTTATGTATAGATAGATAAAAACGTCGAATGTAGCTTTAAGCTTTATATATTTACTCTTATCTTTCGTCACAATTTCATCTCCAAGCATCTTTGTTTTGTCAGGTATAATTGCAAAACATCGTATAATTACATAAATTGCCGTAAATCACAGAGAAGATCTCACAAACCGATATGAGAGCATCTTCATTAAAGAGTCTAAACTAATAACACATGCTGTAACGTGTTGATGAACTCATAACATATTAATGATCTGATAGTATATTGATGAACGTTGTCTGTCTGATGTGTGGTAGATAAGGGGACACAAATTGCTTTCTTCCCTTGGCTGTGTGCCAAGAGTCATTTGCTTTATGTCATTGTTTGGAATAGAACGTTTTTATTTCCTCATCTAACATAAATATAGTAAGGTAATGGGTAGATTCATGGAGTTAGAAAGAAGGAGATATAACTCCTATGGATGAAACGTTTGAAACCGCCATGATGTTTTGAGATTTATTAAGTGTCACTAGTATTAGTAAAGTGGCCGCTATTGTTAGTTGACGCAACAGAAAAGCGCAGTATTTAGTATTTATATTTTGATTATTTTTAGATTAAGGGTTCCTTAATTATGTGTATAATTAACCTGTATTTTTTTATAGTTGTAGAATAAAGTACAAAATATATGGAGATAAAAATAAATTGAAATGTAAAAAAATCTGATGTGGGCAGCACATGACTTTCCTTATATAATGCAATGAATTTACTACTTTTACACTAATAAAAAATAGATTATTTTTATAGTAGTTATTTATATTCTTTCCAAGATATTGAATTTTTGTCACTGAGTCGTCATTTTCCATGTCGTCATCAACAATGAGTCGTCATTGATTTAGCGTCATTCTTATCCATTTGTCGAGTTTTTCGTTCATTTAGCAACATTTAAAAAAGTCGCCAAGTTAGCGACATTCCACCAAATTCGTCCCCAAAATCTCGCCAAGCGTTATGGACGAAGAAATAAGTTATTCTTACCGCAGATAAATGACTATTGGCGTTCAAATACAAAAGTATTACTCGAAGTACCTTTTTTCATGAATGGAACGAGCTAGATCCACGAGAATGATGTCACCCAATTTATCGCATGGTATTACATATGAAAAGTGAATATGTTTCTCAATAGGAAATATTTTTTTTTATTTTATATGACTTTTTGATAATTTTTTTTGAAAAATGTGCAATATCTCACGGTTCATGATAGCGTTCTAAAATTTATGTCAATCGTTTTCTAATGAAAAATTACATAAAAAATGTCTATTTGTGTAACTTTATTAGCGGTTTTGATTTTTTGACGATTTTTTCAAAATTTCACTCGAAAATTTAGAGGGGGTTCTGAACATTCGATTGCGTATAAAAACAATAGACTTCCAGTGTTTACGGATTGTGATTTTTGTACCAAATGTCATTGGAATGGGTCCATTCGTTCATCAGTTATCGTCTCCACAGACTCACTGACACACACACACACACACACACACAGACATCACTTCAAAAATGTTTGATTCGTGATCAGGGATGCTTGAAACGTGCTCTCCCGTCGAAAACTCGAATTCGAATTTTCGACCCCGTCACAATACTTTCCTTATACATTATGTATATAAGGAAAGTAATAATTTTGAATGCGTAGGAATATTCTTTTTTGTTTCAGTTCTAATTTACATTGCACTAATAATTTATTTTTATAAAACTGACAGTTTAAATAAAGATTTTAGGCCTTTCGCCATAGAAATGCAAACAATGTAGGACTATTTATCTTATCCCAGCGCCAAATGAATTATTATCTCAAACTATATTGATGTTTTCTTAATATAAAGTTTTAACTCCTTACTTTTACCTCCATGGATAGATTTCTAAAGCTATGTAATAGTAGTAGTAGTATTCTATGCATTCCACATGACAATTAAAACGGTTATAAATCAAATTTATAAGTATAACGCAACACGTTTCTGTAATGAGTAATTATAGATTGAGTGTTAATGGGGGGATTAACTGAAAATATATCTGTTAAAAAAAGTTTCATTAATAAATCTCTAATGTTAGTTGTACGCCATTTTTAAAAACTGGCTGTTTTCTCATCATATATTCTAGTAGTAGAATACCCGCTTTTCGTACGGAGTATATAATATAAAGAAACTTATAATTCCCAATCATGTGCACATTCTGTTAAAATATTAAATTTATTGCTCCTAAAGAGGAGTTTAAGAATATCTGTTTTTACTATGCAAAATTATCTTCACGGGCAAATCTGAAGGATAAAACATCCTGCCCCCTTTTGTAAGCAAACTTATAAAAAATAAAAAAGGAATTGAATCAATATATGCAACCCCGTACTACTTATATTGTCGCAGATTACAAAATATGCCAGTGTGTTTGTAGAAGATTACCCATATTACAATATGAGTCTCAAAAATCTTTGCCAAAATAAAAGAGATGACGTAATCAATTGAAAATATCAATAATCCCCGTACTCTTTATACCAGAAGGTCGTAATTGATTCCGATATATGCCAATATTTATCAAAACATATGCCAATATACCTGTACTACTTATATTCTCGTAGATTAGAATATATACCCGTTGAAGACCCAGACCACACGACCAACCCTAGGGTTTACGGTAGCTATATGTGTGGCCGGAGAATATATACCCGTTGTTGTTGTTGAAACCCAGACCGTCCGACCTACCAGAAAGGTGGAGAATATATACCCGTGTATTTGTAGAAGATTACTCGTACAACGTACAATATATGAGTTCAAACAATTTTTGTCATAATAAAACAATTGAAAAATAACTTGAAAATATCAATAATCCCTGAATCAATAATCCCCGAAAATATCAATAATAATAACGTTTAAACCTGAAAACCGTAATTGATATTATCCAGTCAAAAATGCTATAAGAAAAATTAAATCGTTCTTTTCCAAAATATATTTTTATCCGTTTATTTATTATTCAAATCGAAAAAATAATAATTAAAATTAACAGACAGATTTAATTTAATTGCGTTTCTGAGCAACATGATATAAGATAGAATCTTCCACATAAACTGCGAAATTAAATAGCCATTTTGATTTCTTTATACTTTTCATTGTTCAGTAAAAGCTTGTGAAAAATAAACCATGGAGATAGATTTCCCATTTAAATCATGTTTCAAACAATTCATGTTTTCAGAAAGTGACTAATTAGCCCAAAAAATCTCCTATTAAACTCAGAAATAAAGATTTAATTCACTTTCAAACGATTTTCAAACTTTTCGTTTGGATAAACCCCGGAGTTAGACAGTAGAACTCCTTGGAAAAAGTTTCGTTTTTCATTAATATCTCGACAACTCCTGGTCTTAGATACTTAAAACTTGGACTAAATTTATGGGAATCTATTTCAAGGCTATTCACAAAATTTCATCAAATTCGGTTCAACCGTTCTCCCGTGATGATGAGACAAACAAAAATTTCGATTTTTACTAATATCTCGAGAACCACTGATCGTAGAAACTCCAAACATGAACTAAATTTTAAGTCGGACAATTTCCAGGCTACCCACAAAATTTCATTAAATTTGGTTTATCCGTTCTCCCGTGATCACGGGACAAACAGACAGACTTTCAATTTTATTTATATAGACTAGCAGCATACCCGTTCTTCGTACGGAATATATAATATAAAGAAAGTTATAGTTCGCAATCATGTGCAAATTCCGTTAAAATATTAAATTTATTGCTCCTAAAGAGAAGTTTAAGAATAACTGTTCTCACTATGCAGAATTATATTCACGGGCAGATCTGAAGAATAAACATCCTGGCCCCTTTTGTAAGCAAATTTACAAAAAAAAGGAATTGAATCAATATATGTAACCTCGTACTACTTATATTGTCGCAGATTAGAAAATATGCCAGTGTGTTGGTAGAAGATTACCCGTATTACAATATGAGTCTAAAAAATATTTGCCAAAATAAAAGAGATGACGTAATAAATTGAAAATATCACTATACTACTAATCCCCGTAATCTTTATACCAGAAGGTTGTAATTGACTCCAATATATGCCAATATATATCAAAATATATGCAAATATACCTGTACAACTTATATTCTCGTAGATTAGAAGATATATCCGTGCATTTGTAGATTACTCGTACAACGTACTATATATGAGTTTCATCAATTTTCGTCATAAATAAACAGTGGCATAATAACTTGACAATATCAATAATCCCTGAATCAACAGTTCCCGAAAATATCAGTGATAATAATGTTTAAACCTGAAGACCGTAATTGATATTATCCAGTCAAAAATGCAATGTCAATGAAATTTATCTTATATACATATCTTTATTATTCAAATCGGAAAAGATTTAATAAAAATCGTATGGCACATAACGCATTGGATCCGTTGCTAAGCGACATGATATCATTTGCTTAAAATAAATTGATGGAAATCATATCGTCTGAATAATGCTATCTCCATGGAAGGTTTGGCGACATTTTTGTCAATTTAGCGATAACTTAAAAAATCGCCAAATTTATCGCCAAGTGGGACTGTAGAACTGATAATCCCATTTTGCGACAAATTGACGGAACATCATCACAATACTATCCCCTAACAAAACATAATTAATTTCATTTATTAAGCGCAATTTTATCAATTCCATGATATTTTTATGGATTTACAAATATTTTTATCAATTTGGTGATATTAAAAAAATTCGTTAAATGTGTTACTAAGTAGGATGGATGAACTGACCGACAAATGCTACCGAAACATCATTTCAATACTCTGTTCTAAAAAAACAAATCATTGATTTGCGTCATTTTTATAAATTTGGAAACATTTCCGCTAATTTGGTAAAGTTTAAGAAAAGTTACCAAGTTATTTAGAGATATTCCGCTAAACTCGTAGCTCTAAATTTGCAGATCTGAAGAATAAAATATCCTGATCCCGTTTGTGAACATGATGCTAAATGAAACTAAACAACTAAATGAAAACACTAAAATTGTATTATAAGATACAGCCGTTCTACTCTTTTTCTGCTTCAACAATCGGCTAAATGAATTTATTGGGTAACCACAATATATGAGTTTATTAGCTAAACACAATATATATGAGCTGGAAACCTCTTTGCTAAAATAAATGAAAGTGATGTACGTAGTCAGCAATTTATATAATTAAAAGAACAATCAAACCGTTCATTTAAAAAATATATTTTTACATCCATTTATTTATTATTCAAATAGAAAAATTAATAATAAATATTTACAACGCATTTAATTTCATTCCGTTGCCGAGCAACATGATATAAGATAGAATCTTCCACATAAAATGCGAAATTAAATAGCCATTTGGATTTCTTTATACTTTTCATCGTTGAGTAGTAGCTTGTGAAAGATAACCATGGAGGTAGATTTTTCCATTTAAATTTATGTTTCAAACAATTCGTGTTTTCCGATAGTGACTATTTAACGCAAAAATCCTGCACCAAACTCGGAAATAAAGTTTTATTTCCTTTCGACGTTTTAAACAAACGATTTTGATCCTTTCCGTTTGAATAAACCACGGAGTTGGAGAGTATAACTCATAGGAAAAAATTCCGTTTTTCATTAATATCTCGACAACCCCTGGTCTTAGAAACTCGAAACTTGGACTAAATTTATGGGGGGCTATTTCAAGGCTATCCACAAAATTTCATTAAATTCGGTTCAGCTGTTTTTCTGTGATGATGAGACAAACGATAATTTTGTTTTTTACTAATATCTCGAGAACCACTGGTCGTAGAAACTCCAAACATGGACTAAATTTTAAGTGGAGCTATTTCTAGGCAACCCACCAAATTTCATCAAATTCGGTTCAGCCGTTCTTCCGTGATGATGGGACAAACAGACAGACAGACAGACAGACAGATTTTCAATTTTATTTATATAGACTAGCAGCATACCCGTTCTTCGTACGGAGTATATAATATAAAGAAACTTGAAATTCATAATTATGCCCAAATTCTTATAGTATACTAAATGACATGTTTAATCAAAATATTCTGTTAAAATATTTAATATAATGCTCCTAAAAAGAAGTTTAAGAATCTCTGTTCTCGCTATATAAAATTATCTTCATGGACATATCTGAAGAATAAAACATCTTGGACCCCTTATGTAAGCAAATATAAAAAAGAATATGGAATTAAATCAATATATGCAAAATAAAAGCGTTAAAATTGTATGGGACCCGTACTAATTATATACGCGAATATTAGAAAATATAACCTGTATTAGTAGATTACATGTATAAATTGAAAATACCAATAAACCCGTAATCTTTAAATCTGAAGACAGTCATTTATTCCAATCATTATTCAAATCGGTCAAAATTAAAGTGCTAAAATTATATGGGAAGATATACACGTACTACTTATAGTGTCCGATTATTAGTAGAAGATTACCCGTTTTGCAATATGAGTCACAAATGTTTTTTGGTAAAATACAACAGACGACGTAATAAATTGAATATATAATTAATCCCCTTAATCTTCATACCAGAAGACTGTACTTGATTCCAATATATATGCCAATATATGTCAAAATTAATGCCAATATACCTGTACTACTTATATTCTCGTAGGTTAGAAGATATACCCGTGCATTCCTAGAAGATTACTCGTACAACGTACAATATGCGTGTGTCAGCAATTTTTGCTGCAATAAAACAATGGCGTAATAACTTAAAAATATCAATAATTCCGGAAAATATCAATAATAATAATGTTTAAACCTGAAGAGTATAATTGATATTATCCAGTCCAAAATGAAATGGCAATGAAATTTATTTTATATACATATCTTCATTATTCAAATCGGAAAGGATTTAATAAAAATCGTCTGCCGCATAAACACATTGGATTTAAATCCGTTGCTAAGCGACATGATATCATTTGCCTCAAATAAATTGGTAGAAAAAATATCGTCTAAATAGTTATATTTCTATGGAACATTTGGCGACAGTTTCGTCAAATTAGCGACATTTTAAAAAATCGCCAAATTTATCGCCAAGTGGGACTGTAGAACTGACAGTTCCACTTTGCGACAAATTGACGAAATATCATCACAATACTATCCCCTAACAAAAAACAATTAATATCATTTATGTAGCGCAATTTTATCAATTTCAAGATATTTTTATAGATTTGAAAACATTTTTATCAATTTGGTGACATTTTAAAAATTCGCTAAATGTATTACTAAGTAGGATGGTTGGTCTGACAGATAAATGCTAACCAAACATCATTTCAGTACTCTCTTCTAACAAAACAAAACAAAATTTCATTGATATGTAGAAGACCCAAGCCACACGACCAACCCGAAGGTTTATGGCAGCTGTTTGTGTGTCGTTTATATCAATTTGGCGACATTTCCGTCAATTTGGCAAAGTTTAAGAAAAGTTGTCAAATTAGCGATATCCCTCCAAATTCGTAGCTTTGAATTTGCAGATCTGAATGAAACATTCTTATCCCGTTTCAATATACTAAATGAAAACACTACAATTGCATTAGAAGATATACCCGCTCTACTCTTTTTCTGTTTCAACAATCGGCTATATGAATTTATTGGCTAAACACAATATATGAGTTTAGTAGCTAAATACGATATAAGCTTGAAAACTCTTTGCCAAAATAAATGAAATTGATGTACGCAGTCAGCAATTAATATAATTAAAAGAAAAATCAAACCGTCCATTCATAAGATATACTTTTATATCCATTTATCCATTTATTTATTATTTAAATCGAAAAAAAAAATAAAAACATTAACAAACACATTTAATTTAATCCGTTATTCGTACGGAGTGTATAATTTAAAGAAACTTATAGTTCGCAATCATGTGCAAATTCTGTTAAAATATTAAATTTATTGCTCCTAAAGAGAAGTTTAAGAATATATGTTCTCACTATGCAAAATTATCTTCACGATCAGATCTGAAGAATAAAACATCCTGCCCCCTTTTGTAAGCAAATTTACAGAAGAAAAAATAGGAATTGAATGAATATATGCAACCCCGTACTAATTATATTGTCGCAGATCAGAAAATATGCCAATGTGTTAGTAGAAGATTACCCGTATTACAATATGCGTCTCAAAAATATTTGCCAAAATAAAAGAGATGATGTAATAAATTGAAAACATCAATAACATCCGTACTCTTTATACCAGAAGGTCGTAATTGATTCCAATATATGCCAATATATATCAAAACATATGTCAATATACCTGTACTGCTTATATTCTCGTAGATTAAAAGATATACAAGTGTATTTGTAGAAGATTCGTACAACATACAATATATGAGTTTAAACAATTTTTGTCATAATAAAATAATTGCATAATAACTTGAAAATATCAGTAATCCTTGAATCAATAATCCCCGAAAATATAAATAATAATAATTTTTAAACCTGAAGACCGTAATTGATATTATCCAGTCAAAAATGCTATAAGAAAAATCAAATCGTTCTTTTCTAAAATATATTTTTATATCCATTTATTTATTATTCAAATCGAAAAAATAATTATTAAAATTAACAGACAGATTTAATTTAATTGCGTTTCTGAGTAACATGATATAAGATAGAATCTTATAACATGTTAAATATGTCATGTCTTATAACATAAACTGCGAAATTAAATAACGATTTTGATTTCTCTATACTTCTCATTGCTCCGTAAAAGCTTGTTTTAAATAAACCATGAACCATGGAGATAGATTTCCCCTTTAAATCATGTTTCAAACAATACATGTTTTCAGAAAGTGACTAATTAACGCAAACAATCTCCCATCAAACTCAGAGATTAAATTTTAATTCACTTTCAAACGATTTTCAAGCTTTTCGTTTGGATAAACCACGGAGTTAGGGAGTAGAACTCCTAGGAAAAAGTTCCGTTTTTCATTAATATCTCGACAACCCCAGGTCTTAGAAACTCGAAACTTGGACAAAATTTATGGGGCGATATTTCAAGGCTATCCACCAAATTTCATTAAATTCGGTTCAGCTGTTTTTCCGTGATGATGAGACAAACGAAAATGTCGTTTTTTACTAATATCTCGAGAACCACTGGTCGTGGAAACTCAAAACACGGATATAATTTTAAGTGGGGCTATTTCTGGGCTACCCACAAAATTTCATCAAATTCTGTTCAGCCGTTCTCCCGTGATGATGGGACAAACAGACAGACAGACAGACAGACAGACAGACAGATTTTCATTTTTATTTATATAGACTAGCAGCATACCCGTTCTTCGTACGGAGTCTATATAAATAAAAATGAAAATCTGTCTGTCTGTCTGTCTGTCTGTCTGTCTGTCTGTCTGTCTGTCTGTCTGTTTGTCCCATCATCACGGGAGAACGGCTGAACCGAATTTGATGAAATTTTGTGGGTAGCCTAGAAATAGCCCCACTTAAAATTTAGTCCATGTTTGGAGTTTCCATAACCAGTGGTTCTCGAGATATTAGTGAAAAACGAATATTTCGTTTGTCTCATCATCACGAGAGAATGGCTGAATCGAATTTAATGAAATTTTGTGAGTAGCCTTAAAATAGCCCCCCATAAATTTTGCCCAAGTTTCGAGTTTCTAATACCAGGGGTTGTCGAGATATTAATGAAAAAAGGAACTTTTTTTATAGGAGTTCTACTCTCCAACTCCGTGGTTTATCCAAACGGAAAGGATAAAAATCGTTTGTTTAAAGCGTCAAAGGGAATTAAAACATTATTTTTGAGTTTGATGCAGAATTTTTGCATTAAATAGTCACTATCTGAAAGCATGAATTGTTTGAAACATGAATTTAAATGGAAAAATCTACCTCCATGTTTTTACATGTATTAACCTCCATGTATTTCACAAGCTTTTACTCAACGATTAGAAGTATAAAGAAATTAAAATGGTTATTTAATTTCGCATTTTATGTGGAAGATTCTATCTTATATCATGTTGCTCGGCAAAGGAATGGAATTAAATGTGTTTGTTAATGATTATTATTATTTTTTCTATTTGTATAATAAATAAATGGATGTAAAAATATATTTTATAAATGAACGGTTTGATTGTTCTTTTAATTATATATATTGCGGACTGTTTACATTACTTTTATTTATTTTAGCAAAGAGGTTTCAAGCTCATATATTGTGTTTAGCTAATAAACTCATAATAAATGAACGGTTTGATTGTTTTTTTAATTATATATATTGCGAACTGCGTACATCACACTTTTATTTATTTTAGCAAAGAGGTTTCAAAGCTCATATATTGTGTTTAGCTAATAAACTCATATATTGTGTTTACCCAATAAATTCATTTAGCCGATTGTTGAAACAGAAAAAGAGTAGAACGGCTGTATGTATCTTCTAATACAATTTTAGTGTTTTCATTTAGTATATATACAGACGGGATATGGATATTTTATTCTTCAGATCTGCAAATTTAGAGCTACGAATTTAGCGGAATATCTCTAAATAACTTGGTAACTTTTCTTAAACTTTACTAAATTAGAGGAAATATCTCCAAATTAATAAAAATGACCCAAATCAATGAAATTAAATTTGTTGTTTTAGAATAGAGTACTGAAATGATGTTTCTGTAGCATTTGTCGGTCAGTCCATCCATCCTACTTAGTAACGCATTTAACTAATTTTTTTAATATCACTAAATTGATAAAAATATTTGTAAATCCATAAAAATATCATGGAGACGAAAATGTCGCCAAACCTTCCATGGAGATCACATTATTCAGACGACATGATTGCCATCAATTTATTTGAAGCAGATGGTATCATGTCGCTTAGCAACGGATCCAATGTGTTATGTGTCATACGATTTTTATTAAATCTAATAAAAATATGTATATAAAATAAATTTCATTGACATTGCATTTTTGACTGGATAATATCAATTACGGTCTTCAGGTTTAAACATCATTATTATTGATATTTCGGGGACAGTTGATTCAGGAATTATTGATATTTTCAAATTATTATGCCATTGTTTCATTATGACGAAAATTGTTGAAACTGATATATAGTACGTTGTACAAGTAATCTTCTACAAATGCACGGGTATATCTTCTAATCTACGACAATATAAGTAGTACAGGTATATTGGCAAAATTTTTATATATATTGGCATATATTGGAATCAATTACGACCTTCTGGTATTAAGATTACGGGGATTTTTGATACTTTCAATTTATTACGTCATCTTTTTTATTTTGGTAAATATTTTTAAGACTCATATTACAATATGTTTAAGCTTCTACTAACACACTGGCATATTTTCTAATTTGCGACAATATAAGTAGTACGTGGTTGCATATATTGATTCAATTCTTTTTTTTGTGTGTGAATTTGTTTACAAAAGGGGCCAGGATATTTTATTCTTCAGATTTGCCCGTGAAGATAATTTTGCATAGTGAGAACAGATATTCTTAAACTTCTCTTTATGAGCAATAAATTTGATATTTTATCAGAATTTGCACATGATTGCGAATTATAAGTTTTTTTATATTATATACTCCGTACGAAGGACGGGTATGCTGCTAGTATACAATATAAAGAAACTTGAAATTCATAATCATGCCAAAATTCTTATAGTATACTAAATGACATGTTTAATCAAAACATTCTGTTAAAATATTTAATATAATGCTCCTAAAAAGAAGTTTAAGAATCTCTGTTCTCGCTATATAAAATTATCTTCATGGACATATCTGAAGAATGAAACATCTTGGACCCCTTATGTAACCAATATAAAAAAAAAATATGGAATTGAATCAATATATGCAAAATAAAAGCGTTAAAATTGTATGGGACCCGTACTAATTATATACGCGAATATTAGAAAATATAACCTGTATTAGTAGATTACATGTATAAATTGAAAATACCAATAAACCCGTAATCTTTAAATCTGAAGACAGTCATTTATTCCAATATATGTCAAAATTAAAGTGCTAAAATTATATGGGAAGATATACACGTACTACTTATAATGTCCGATTATTAGAAGACGATTACCGGTTTTGCAATATGAGTCTCAAATGTTTTTTGATAAAATACAACAGACGACGTAATAAATTGAATATATAATTAATCCCCGTAATCTTCATACCAGAAGACTGTACTTGATTCCAATATATATGCCAATATATGTCAAAATATATGCCAATATACCTGTACTACTTATATTCTCGTAGGTTAGAAGATATACCCGTGCATTCCTAGAAGATTACTCGTACAACGTACAATATGCGTGTGTCAGCAATTTTTGCCGCAATAAAACAATGGCGTAATGACTTAAAAATATCAATAATCACTGAATCAATAATTCCGGAAAATATCAATAATAATAATGTTTAAACCTGAAGAGTATAATTGATATTATCCAGTCCAAAATGAAATGGCAATGAAATTTATTTTATATACATATCTTCATTATTCAAATCGGAAAGGATTTAATAAAAATCGTCTGCCGCATAAACACATTGGATTTAAATCCGTTGCTAAGCGACATGATATCATTTGCTTCAAATAAATTGGTAGAAAAAATATCGTCTAAATAGTTATATCTCTATAGAACATTTGGCGACAGTTTCGTCAAATTAGCGACATTTTAAAAAATCGCCAAATTTATCGCCAAGTGGGACTGTAGAACTGACAGTTCCAATTTGCGACAAATTGACGAAATATCATCACAATACTATCCCCTAACAAAAAACAATTAATATCATTTGTGTAGCGCAATTTTATCAATTTCAAGATATTTTTATAGATTTGAAAACATTTTTATCAATTTGGTGACATTTTAAAAATTCGCTAAATGTATTACTAAGTAGGATGGTTGGTCTGACAGATAAATGCTAACCAAACATCATTTCAGTACTCTCTTCTAACAAAACAAAAAAAAATTTCATTGATATGTTGAAGACCCAAGCCACACGACCAACCCGAAGGTTTATGGCAGCTGTTTGTGTGTCGTTTATATCAATTTGGCGACATTTCCGTCAATTTGGCAAAGTTTAAGAAAAGTTGTCAAATTAGCGATATCCCTCCAAATTCGTAGCTTTGAATTTGCAGATCTGAATGAAACATTCTTATCCCGTTTCAATATACTAAATGAAAACACTACAATTGTATTAGAAGATATACCAGCTCTACTCTTTTTCTGTTTCAACAATCGGCTATATGAATTTATTGGCTAAACACAATATATGAGTTTAGTAGCTAAATACGATATAAGCTTGAAAACTCTTTGCCAAAATAAATGAAATTGATGTACGCAGTCAGCAATTAATATAATTAAAAGAAAAATCAAACCGTCCATTCATAAGATATACTTTTATATCCATTTATCCAATTATTTATTATTTAAATCAAAAAAAAATAATAAAAACATTAACAAACACATTTAATTTAATTGCGATGCCGAGCAACATGATATATCCTCCTAAAATGTTAAAATTTATTAACCACTAACAGCACACCCGTTATTCGTACGGAGTGTATAATTTAAAGAAACTTATAGTTCGCAATCATGTGCAAATTCTGTTAAAATATTAAATTTATTGCTCCTAAAGAGAAGTTTAAGAATATATGTTCTCACTATGCAAAATTATCTTCACGATCAGATCTGAAGAATAAAACATCCTGCCCCCTTTTGTAAGCAAATTTACAGAAGAAAAAATAGGAATTGAATGAATATATGCAACCCCGTACTAATTATATTGTCGCAGATCAGAAAATATGCCAATGTGTTAGTAGAAGATTACCCGTATTACAATATGCGTCTCAAAAATATTTGCCAAAATAAAAGAGATGACGTAATAAATTGAAAACATCAATAATATCCGTACTCTTTATACCAGAAGGTCGTAATTGATTCCAATATATGCCAATATATATCAAAACATATGTCAATATACCTGTACTACTTATATTCTCGTAGATTAAAAGATATACACGTGTATTTGTAGAAGATTCGTACAACATACAATATATGAGTTTAAACAATTTTTGTCATAATAAAATAATTGCATAATAACTTGAAAATATCAATAATCCTTGAATCAATAATCCCCGAAAATATAAATAATAATAATTTTTAAACCTGAAGACCGTAATTGATATTATCCAGTCAAAAATGCTATAAGAAAAATCAAATCGTTCTTTTCTAAAATATATTTTTATATCCACTTATTTATTATTCAAATCGAAAAAATAATTATTAAAATTAACAGACAGATTTAATTTAATTGCGTTTCTGAGTAACATGATATAAGATAGAATCTTATAACATGTTAAATATGTCATGTCTTATAACATAAACTGCGAAATTAAATAACGATTTTGATTTCTCTATACTTCTCATTGTTCCGTAAAAGCTTGTTTTAAATATACCATGAACCATGGAGATAGATTTCCCCTTTAAATCATGTTTCAAACAATTCATTTTTTCAGAAAGTGACTAATTAACGCAAAAAATCTCCCATCAAACTCAGAGATTAAATTTTAATTCACTTTCAAACGATTTTCAAGCTTTTCGTTTGGATAAACCACGGAGTTAGGGAGTAGAACTCCTAGGAAAAAGTTCCGTTTTTCATTAATATCTCGACAACCCCAGGTCTTAGAAACTCGAAACTTGGACAAAATTTATGGGGGGATATTTCAAGGCTATTGACCAAATTTCATTAAATTCGGTTCAGCCGTTTTTCCGTGATGAGGAGACAAACGAAAATTTCGTTTTTTACTAATATCTCGAGAACCACTGGTCGTAGAAACTCAAAACACGGATATAATTTTAAGTAGGGCTATTTCTGGGCTACCCACAAAATTTCATCAAATTCGGTTCAGCCGTTCTCCCGTGATGGTGTGACAAACAGACAGACAGACAGACAGACAGACAGACAGACAGACAGATTTTCATTTTTATTTATATAGACTAGCAGCATACCCGTTCTTCGTACGGAGTATATAATATAAAAAAACTTGAAATTCATAATCATGCGCAAATTCTTATAGTATACTAAATGACATGTTTAATCTAAATATTCTGTTAAAATATTTAATATAATGCTCCTAAAAAGAAGTTTAAGAATCTCTGTTCTCGCTATATAAAATTATCTTCATGGACATATCTGAAGAATAAAACATCTTGGACCCCTTATGCAAGCAAATATAAAAAAAATATATGGAATTGAATCAATATATGCAAAATAAAAGCGTTAAAATTGTATGGGACCCGTACTAATTATATACGCAAATATTAGACAATATAACCTGTATTAGTAGATTACATGTATAAATTGAAAATACCAATAAACCAGTAATCTTTAAATCTGAAGACAGTCATTTATTCCAATATATGTCAAAGTGAAAGTGCTTAAATTATATGGGAAGATATACACGTACTACTTATAATGTCCGATTATTAGTAGAAGATTACCCGTTTTGCAATATGAGTCTCAAATGTTTTTTGGTAAAATACAACAGACGACGTAATAAATTGAATATATAATTAATCCCCTTAATCTTCATACCAGAAGACTGTACTTGATTCCAATATATATGCCAATATATGTCAAAATATATGCCAATATACCTGTACTACTTATATTCTCGTAGGTTAGAAGATATACCCGTGCATTCCTAGAAGATTACTCGTACAACGTACAATATGCGTGTGTCAGCAATTCTTGCCGCAATAAAACAATGGCGTAATAACTTAAAAAAATCAATAATCACTGAATCAATAATTCCGGAAAATATCAATAATAATAATGTTTAAACCTGAAGAGTATAATTGATATTATCCAGTCCAAAATGAAATGGCAATGAAATTTATTTTATATACATATCTTCATTATTCAAATCGGAAAGGATTTAATAAAAATCGTCTGCCGCATGAACACATTGGATTTAAATCCGTTGCTAAGCGACATGATATCATTTGCTTCAAATAAATTGGTAGAAAAAATATCGTCTAAATAGTTATATTTCTATGGAACATTTGGCGACAGTTTCGTCAAATTAGCGACATTTTAAAAAATCGCTAAATTTATCGCCAAGTGGGACTGTAGAATTGACAGTTCCACTTTGCGACAAATTGACGAAATATCATCACAATACTATCCCCTAACAAAAACAATTAATATCATTTATGTAGCGCCATTTTATCAATTTCAAGATATTTTTATAGATTTGAAAACATTTTTATCAATGTGGTGACATTTTAAAAATTCGCTAAATGTATTACTAAGTAGGATGGTTGGTCTGACAGATAAATGCTAACCAAACATCATTTCAGTGCTCTCTTCTAACAAAACAAAAAAAAAATTCATTGATATGTAGAAGACCCAAGCCACACGACCAACCCGAAGGTTTATGGCAGCTGTTTGTGTGTCGTTTATATCAATTTGGCGACATTTCCGTCAATTTGGCAAAGTTTAAGAAAAGTTGTCAAATTAGCGATATCCCTCCAAATTCGTAGCTTTGAATTTGCAGATCTGAATGAGACATTCTTATCCCGTTTCAATATACTAAATGAAAACACTACAATTGTATTAGAAGATATACCCGCTCTACTCTTTTTCTGTTTCAACAATCGGCTATATGAATTTATTGGCTAAACACAATATATGAGTTTAGTAGCTAAATACGATATAAGCTTGAAAACTCTTTGCCAAAAATAAATGAAATTGATGTACGCAGTCAGCAATTAATATAATTAAAAGAAAAATCAAACCGTCCATTCATAAGATATACTTTTATATCCATTTATCCATTTATTTATTATTTAAATCGAAAAAAAAATAATAAAAACATTAACAAACACATTTAATTTAATCCGTTATTCGTACGGAGTGTATAATTTAAAGAAACTTATAGTTCGCAATCATGTGCAAATTCTGTTAAAATATTAAATTTATTGCTCCTAAAGAGAAGTTTAAGAATATATGTTCTCACTATGCAAAATTATATTGTCGCAGATCAGAAAATATGCCAATGTGTTAGTAGAAGATTACCCGTATTACAATATGCGTCTCAAAAATATTTGCCAAAATAAAAGAGATGACGTAATAAATTGAAAACATCAATAATATCCGTACTCTTTATACCAGAAGGTCGTAATTGATTCCAATATATGCCAATATATATTAAAACATATGTCAATATACCTGTACTACTTATATTCTCGTAGATTAAAAGATATACACGTGTATTTGTAGAAGATTCGTACAACATACAATATATGAGTTTAAACAATTTTTGTCATAATAAAATAATTGCATAATAACTTTAAAATATCAATAATCCTTGAATCAATAATCCCCGAATATATAAATAATAATAATTTTTAAACCTGAAGACCGTAATTGATATTATCCAGTCAAAAATGCTATAAGAAAAATCAAATCGTTCTTTTCTAAAATATATTTTTATATCCATTTATTTATTATTCAAATCGAAAAAATAATTATTAAAATTAACAGACAGATTTAATTTAATTGCGTTTCTGAGTAACATGATATAAGATAGAATCTTATAACATGTTAAATATGTCATGTCTTATAACATAAACTGCGAAATTAAATAACGATTTTGATTTCTCTATACTTCTCATTGCTCCGTAAAAGCTTGTTTTAAATAAACCATGAACCATGGAGATAGATTTCCCCTTTAAATCATGTTTCAAACAATTCATGTTTTCAGAAAGTGACTAATTAACGCAAAAAATCTCCCATCAAACTCAGAGATTAAATTTTAATTCACTTTCAAACGATTTTCAAGCTTTTCGTTTGGATAAACCACGGAGTTAGGGAGTAGAACTCCTAGGAAAAAGTTCCGTTTTTCATTAATATCTCGACAACCCCAGGTCTTAGAAACTCGAAACTTGGACAAAATTTATGGGGGGATATTTCAAGGCTATTCACCAAATTTCATTAAATTCGGTTCAGCCGTTTTTCCGTGATGATGGGACAAACGACAATTTCGTTTTTTACTAATATCTCGAGAACCACTGGTCGTAGAAACTCAAAACACGGATATAATTTTAAGTGGGGCTATTTCTGGGCTACCCACAAAATTTCATCAAATTCGGTTCAGCCGTTCTCCCGTGATGGTGTGACAAACAGACAGACAGACAGACAGACAGACAGACAGACAGACAGATTTTCATTTTTATTTATATAGATTGGTAATGTGCTATGCATTTTATGTTGGTGATTAAAACGGGTGTAAATGAAATTTAATGGTGAACCAATTACCGTTCATGTAGCTAGTAATGACTGAATGAGTTGTTTGGAAGTGGGAGTGTATATTAGAAGTTATATCTATTAGAAATGTTCAACCAATAAATAAAAAATTGTGAGTCTGGGTTAGCGAAAATATCGCTAACGTATTATGTTAAATTTACAATTCTGATCTAACTGATTGTTTATAAATTCTACTTAATAATCAAATAGATTACCAAAGAAATTTAATTTAATTTTTTGAGGCATTTAATTTTCGCCAACTTGGTGTCATTTACAAAAAAGTTGGCGATATTTTACTAAATTGGACGCCAAGCTTGACAAACAGTGTGCATAACTTTTATAATTATTCTGATTATTTTTATCTTATTGCTCTCCTTAAATTTTGTTAAATTGTTAAAATAACAATAAATAATAATGAATAACAAGAAATAAAATGAAAACAACAATATTATGAAGCTTTTAAATAGAAGTTATCTTTATTCTAGGAAAAATTAAACTCTTTTTCTTTTCTTTTTAAAAACATTCCTGATTATATCGTCTTTTTATTTTCATTGTAATTGTAATCTCCAAATGACGCTATATCCCCCCCCCCCCCCTTCCACTTATCCTTTTGCAAATGTACTAACGATTTTAATTCAAGGTTCCTTTTCCGAAAGCTTGGAACTTTCTGCCCATTTCTTTAATTCTACTCGCATTCATTTAATTTTTCACTTAAAAAGCGTATCAAGGAAGAATACAACTAACCTTTGTATCCACTCACGACCTCCTGGTTTAATAGTATGCCATTCCCCGTAGGGAACTCTAAGTTTTAGTTTAATGCGTACCAAAGAGACAGAATGCATTTTGAAAGGGTAGAATTTTGTATCTTCCAAATTGGATATACTAAATGCGCTCTTCTCACAATTGATGAATGCGTTCTTCTCACAATTGATAAATGAGTTCTTCTCACAATTGATAAATGAGTTCTCACAATTGATAAATGCGTTCTTCTTGCAATTGTTAAATGCTTTCTTCTCCCAATTGATAAATCCTTTCTTCTCACAATTGATAAATCAGTTTTTATCACAATTGATAAATCCGTACTTCTCACAATTGATAAATGCGTTCTTCTCACAATTGATGAATGTGTCCTCCTCACAATTGATAAATGCGTTCTTCTCACCATTGATAAATGCGTTCTTCCTAATTGATAATTGCGTTCTTCCTAATTGATAATTGCGTACTTCTCCCAATTGATAATCCGTTCTTATAACAATTGATAAATGCGTTCTCCTCACAATTTATAAAATGCTTTCTTCTGTGGATAATGGCGAAGGAAAATAGAAGGAAAGTCTTGGAGATATATTTCCGTAAGAATATATAATGGGAATTTGTTTCAATTTGTATCGTTCTAAAAGTGTCGAAAAGTTTTATAATTTCCCTATATGCATACTATAAATGCAAGAAGTCATCAGACCAGATGAAGAAAAGAACTGGTGTTCAATTTACGTAACAAAACAACTGTTTATTAAAATAATGAACCTAATGTAATGGATACATAATATAATATATTTGGAATGAGTTACCACTTGACTTTTTCATTACATTTAGTTTCTTTTTACATAATAAAGGAAGACGTCTGTGTGCCTTTCTGTCTGCTTATCTATGCAGTCTGCAGCACGGGAAATCTAAGCGTCGGACGACCGTGAAAAAAGATTGAAAAATTCCACCTTAAAACTTTCGTTCAACTTTTATTATTATCCTTATGTGCAAAATTTTGAACTTAGGGTGAAAAATGGAACGAATTTTAGCTGTCAGGAGAGATTTCACTCTTAAGGTCGGTTACTCTGGTTTTTACGGAATTGAATTATGGTCGTCCTTCCGTCGTAGAATATTTTGAAATTCTTAAGAATAATGTCAATGCCTCTGTAATTATTATTTTATACGTAATTTGTGATTTGAAACGAGTGTTGTGAAATATTGGAGTAAGTTTTTGAAATATTGCATTTTCTTTTAACGAGTGCTGTAAAATATTGAAATAAGTTCTTGAAATATTGTATTTTTTTTTAACAAATTCATTAAATTTACTTTTTCTGAATAATTTCAAAAACTGTCAATTCTGTTAAAAAGTATGTATTTCCAATCAGTTCATTTAATATCACGATAATTTTCATCTCCGTCTTGCATTTTTTGTTATTTTTCCTCTATCTATATTTATAGTTTCACCAAAGCACTTACAATTTTAAGTTATATACACCTTTTTCTAAACTCAATTCTATTTTTCGGAACTCGGAATTTCTACCCACCTCTTTATTTCTAATCACATTAATTTACTTCTGCATTTAAAAAGCAACGCTAAGGAGGAAAACAACTAACCTTTGCTCCACTCTCCACCTAGTAATTTAATTGAATATCATTCCCCAAAGAAAACTCTCCATTTTCGTTTAATGCATCTCCGAGAAGAATGTTTCTTCGAAGGTTAGCATTTTGTATCTCCCACAATTGAGTACACTAAATGCTTTGTTGTGGCAATTTCCGGTCACGTGGTTGGTTCTCAATAATGGATTGAAAAAATAAGTCTTCAAAGAAGAGTTTTTCGTAAAAGCGGAGAATAGGGATTTCATGCGCTTTCTATCTCTTACAAAAAATTCAGAAAATCCTTCCTTTACCTCGTTATGCAACTAAATAGTTTAGTTGTATGAACTGGGGTCCTGCGCATATCAGGTTTGACCCGAACCGCGACGGAATTGTATTTCAAAATTATATTTAGTTTTGAATCTTTAATGCATATGCACGCTCTTCTGCTGTTTACAGTTTATACCTCCGTTACGTATTTATCCAGTTATTCTCATAAAAAATGTTATAAGGTACGTAGCATTCACACTAGAATCCTGTATTGGGTCGAGTACCCACTGTTACCTGTTGGTTACCCCGTTGGGTTTGAGTCCATAAAATATTTTTTGGACCTCCTTTACGTATTTATACCTCCGTTACGTATTTATCCAGTTATTTTCATAAAAAATGTTATAAGGTACGTAGCATTCACACTAGAATCCTGTATTGGGTCGAGTACCCACAGTTACCTGTTGGTTACCCCGTTGGTATTGAGGCCATAAAATATTTTTTTCGGGTAAACCCGCAGCTTGAAAAGTAAGAGGAAATCTAGCCCGCAATCCCACCCTCATCTTGAGAAATAAAGGAAGTCGGACTCAAACCCAACGGGGTAACCAACAGGTAACTGTGGGTACTCGACCCAATACAGGATTCTAGTGTGAATGCTACGTATATTGACGTAATTGGCAATGTTATATTTTCATCTCGGAGATAAAGTGTCGAAGGTGAGCATTATAGCGTTGAGCAAATATATATCCAGCTCAAAACATTTTATACGGCTTTATGAGCGTTCGTTATTACACTCCCCGCCTCAGGGAGTCATTAATGAACGATGTTGTGAATATTGATGAATTGTGCAAATTCCAAATTAACGGCAAGAAAGGTTTTACAGCCAGTGGTTATCGCGCGGGGATTACACTCGGACGACCCGAGTTCAATTCTAGGCTCTGACCAAACTGTCTTCGTGTTCACGCGGAGTGCGGGAACGTTAAATATGTAGATCCGAAAATCCTTCCGAGAAGTTGATATTAAGGGAAGAAGGGTACGGTCCTTGTGGTTGCATTTCTCATTGTGTTCTGGTCTAATTTGGGTGGCACCTTCTTGCTATCCAATTTGTTACCTCATACCTTCGGGTAGATCGGACGGTATGGGTTGAAGTAGAAGTTAAAGGCAAGAAAAGGTAATGAGGTGTTTTATAAGCAGGATTATTCTTTCAAACTCCAATTTAGATAAAATATACATGTGTCTTTGAATAAATATAATTATGTATTTAATTGTTATAGTGCTAAGTTTGTTCAAATGAGTTTCTATGAGTTCAATGAGAAGTTTAAGGAAGGTACAATGAACGTTTTTTCCCTGTATATGAAGATTAGAATCTTATTGACTTTATGATATCAAGTAAAAGTTATCGAAGAACCCTATTGTTACCCTGCCACCCCCCATCTGATAGTTTTCGGAGTGGTGCCAGAAATAATTGCTAAGTATGTCTTTTTTATTAATGTTTTGTCTCTATGGTCAAAGACTTTGTTTGTTGCAATATCGTTCAATTTATATCGTCTGCTAAAAGTAGAATTTTCTAACATGTTTATAATTATGGTTCTAAATAAATTTTAAGTTAACTCGAGCCTGAGTTTATTCTAATAATTTTCGGTCATGTGTCTTTTAGCAAGAAGTTTAAGGAAAATCCAGTAGAAAAAATGTTTTTCCCCTGTATACGAAGATAGGAATCTAATTGACCTTCTGCTATCGAGTAAAAGTTATCGGGAACCGTTTTGTTACCCTGCCGCGTTCCATCAGATAGCTTTCAGAGTGCCAGAGATAATTACAAAGTGTGTTTCTTTTATTAATGTTTTTGTTTCTATAGTCGAAGACTTAGTTTGTTGAAATATCCTACAATTTATATCGTCTGCTAAAAAGTTGAATTTTCCAGTTTGTTTATAAGTATGGGTCTAAATAAATTTTAAGTTAACGTGAGACTGAGTTTATTCTAATAATTTTCAGTCACGTGACACTCACCAAGTCTTAAGTTTGAGGAAAATCTAATGGAAAGAATGTTTCTCCCCTGTATATGAATATAGGAATCTAATTGCCCTTCTGTTATCGAGTAAAAGTTATCGGAAACCGTTTTGTTACCCTGCTGCCTTCCATCAGATAGCTTTCAGAGTGTCAGAGATAATTACAAAGTGTGTCTCTTTTATTAATGTTTTTGTTTTTATGGTCGAAGACTTAGTTTGTTGCAATATCCTTCCATTTATATCGTCTGCTAAAAAGTAGAATTTTCCAATTTGTTTATAATTATGGGTACAAATACATTTTAAGTTAACTTGAGACTCAGTTTATTCTAATAATTTTCAGTCACGTGACACTCAGCAAGTCTGATGTTTAAGGAAAATCCAATGGAAAGAATGTTTTCCCCTCTATACAGATATAGGAATCTAATTGGCCTTATGCTATCAAATAAATTTTTCAGACAACCCTGAAATAATGATAGCATTCGGAGTACTAGAGAGAATCACAAAGTGTGTCTCTTTTAATGTTTTTGTCTCTATGGTTAAAGACATTGTTGCAATATCTTTCAATTTATATCGTCTGCTAAAACGAGGAATTTTCCATTTCGTTTATAGTTATGATTCTAAATAAATTTGAAGTTGATGTGATGCTGAGTGTTTTCTAATAATCTCCGATCACGTGACTCTCAGCAAGTGAGAAATTTAAAGAAAATCCAATAAAAAGAACATTTTCCACTGTATACAAAGGCAAGAATCTAATTAACCTTATGCTATCAAGTAAATGTTATCGGAGAACTCTTTTGTCTTACCCTGCCAACCTCCAGATAGTTTTCGTAGTGCTAAAGGTAATTAAAAAGTGTTTCTCCCTAATTAATGTTTTTGTTAAAGACTATGGTCAAATACTTTGTTTGTCACAATTTCAAATTCGAGTATTCAATGGCAGAACACGTTTCAAGCATCCTTGAAATCGAATCGATCGTTTTTGAGGTGATGGCTGTGTGTATATATTTATCCCGCTGTGAGTCTGTGGAGATAATAACTCACAAACGAATGGAGCTTTTCGAATGAAATTTGGTACGAAAATTACAGTCGTTGAATACTGAAAGCCTATTGATTTTAAATGGAATCGAATGTTTGGAAGACCCCTAATTTTTTAATAAAAGTTTGAAAAAGTCATCAAAAACTCAAAATCTTTAATAATGTTACGTAAATAATTATTTCTGATATAATTTGGCATTAGAAAACGATTGACATAAATCTTTGAACTCCAGCATGAACCGTTCTCGAGATATTGAAAATTTTCAAATAAATTTATAAAAAATAATCTCTTGAAATTGAAAAAAGTTTTAACTGTTATAACATATGATCATTTTTCATGTGTAATATTATGCGACAAATTTGTTAACATCATTCTCATGAATCATGTTCATTCTATTCGAGAGAAAAGATAATTTGTGTCATAGTTTTGTCTTTTGAAGCCTAACAATTTGCCAACATTTTTTTATATATAAGAAATGTTCTTCTCTCCGTTAGTCTGTAATGCTTGGCTTTAAATTTGGCGAACTTGGAGACTCATTTAGCGAAATATCACCAACTTGGGCCCCGATTGAAGAAAATATCATTAAAAATATCATGTGCAAAAATAGGGCTGTTAACAAAAATGACTGCACATTGATGAATTAGTGATTAAAATATTTTATTATATGGAGTAATATTAATGAATCAATATTAATGGACCGATTTTAATACATGAATCAATATTGATAATTGTCAATTTAGAGTTGTCTGAAATATAAATTAATTAAGCGCTCTGAAATAGTTTTACATGGTGTCATGTGAAAAAGCGCCAAATGTACATTTCAACATTAAAAAAAGTGTGCTGTAGACCTTATACATCATTTTCTGACTGTGATAGAAGTAAATCCATTGCATGATATAGGAAAAGTAGTCATATGCTATCCACATCAGACTTTTACTTCCCTTATAAACGTAGTATAATGTATAAGGAAGAGACATTAAACATAGAGACATTATACATAGTATAATGTCTCGGCCACACATATTGCTACCGTAAACCCTAGGGTTGGTCGTGTGGTCTGGGGCTTCAACATAGTATAATGTATAAGGAAAGTCTTGTGACGGGATCGAAAATTCGAAATCGAGTTTTCGACGTGAGAGCACTTTTCAAGCATCCCTGAACACGAATCAGACGTTTTTGAGGTGATGTCTGTGTGTGTGTCAGTGAATTTGTGAACACGATATCTCGCGAACGGATCAAGCTATCCAAACAAAATTTAGTAAAAAAATCACAATCAGTGAATACTGGAAGCCTATTGTTTTTACACGCAATCGAATGTTTAGAACCCTCCTAAATTTTGAAATGAAATTTTAAAAAAGTCATCAAAAATTAAAACATTCAATAAAGTTACATAAATAATCACTTTTTATGTAATTTTTCATTAAAACGCTATGAACCGTTCTCGAGATATTGCACATTTTTCAAATAAATTTATCAAAAATTCACATAAAATAAAAAAATTAACTATTGTGAAATCTGTTCACTTTTCATATGTAATATTATGCGATAAATTTATTATCATCATTCTCGTAGATCTAGCTCGTTCCATTCACGAGAAAAGGCACTTTGGGTAATAGATTTGTAATTTGACGCCATTAGTCGTTTATCTAACATAAGACTAATCTATTTCTCCATAAACAATGCTTTGCGATATTTTGGCTGCGAATTTGGCGGCATACCGCCAATTTAGCGAGTTTTTTAAATGCTACCAAATTGAAGAAAATATCGCCAAATTTTTGAAATCGTCACCAAACTGATAAAAATGACGCTAAATCAATTAGAATGAAAACTAATTGATGAAAATACTTTGGGAAATAGTTTTGTATTTGGACGACATTAGTCGTTTATCTGCTATAAGAATAACCTATTTCTCCGACCGTAATGCTTGACGAAATTTAAGCGACGAATTTGGCGGAATATCGCCAACTTCGCGAGTTTTTGAAATATTGCCAAATTAATGAAAATGTTGCCAAATTGATAAAAATGTCATCAAATTGATAAGAATGACGCTAAATCAATGAACATGACAAATTAATTAAAATTCAATATTTTGGTAAGCATATAAGACTCTACCTTAAGGCTCCATCTGTAACGCTTGTCAAAATTCTGGTGACGAATTTTGACGACATATCGCTAACTTGGCGACTTTTTTAAATGTTGCGAAATTGAAGAAACTGTTGCCAAATTGATAAAAATGTTATCAAATTAATAAAAATGTCGCCAAATTGATAAAAATGACGCCAAATAGGATGAAATATTTTGTAAATTTTTAATTCCGTCATATGGTTGGCATACCTTTTATTATATACAAAATGCTCTTCAAAATATCGCCAATTTGACTATATTTAGGCCCATATCGACGAAAATATCGTTAAAATCGCAAAAATGACAGCAAGTTAAGGAAAATGACGCCTAATTTATGAATTCATTTAAAATATTTAAATACACTCGTAAGACAAAAAAATCGACGCACCAAGAAAGAATTATCCAAATGAGACAGAATTTGGTACGTATAATGTGGATGTACCGAATAAGAAATGATTAGAATTTCAGAACAATTGGATAACTTATTGCACTGAAAGATTTACACAAAGTGAGCACGTCAATATGGCGTTGGTCCAAATCTAGCCTTGATACAAGCTGTTACCCGACGTGGCATTGATGCATAAAGTTGCCAGATGGTGTTCTGAGGGATGTCCTCCAAAATGGTCTCAAATTGACGAGCTAATTCGTCTACATTCTGGGATGGTCGCAAGTCACGACCCATCTCAATCCAAATGTGCTTAATAGGCGATAGATCTGGGGATCTGGCTGGCCAAGGAAGTGTGTTGTAAGCACGCAGATAATCAATAGAAAGGCGTGCCGTGTGTAGCCTGGCATTATCTTGCTCAAAAGTTAGCCTGGGGTGTCGCAAAAGGCATGGCAATACAACGGGTCATAGAATGTCGGCAACGTATCTCTGGGCTGTGATGGTGTCACAGAGGACTATCAGAGGGGTCCGGCTATCAAACGAAATGGTAATCCTGACCATAACTCCCTGTCGTCGGGCCGTGTGACAGTAAGAGCAGGATTCTGACGATGTCCGGGCTGTCTCCAAACACTCTGCGTTGGTCGTCGGGACTCGGTTCGAAACGGGACTCATCACTGAAGACAATTCGTTCCCAATCTGAACAACTCCACGCTGATCGAGCCCGGCACCATTGCAATCGCTGCTCACGGTGCATACTGGTCAGTGGTAGGCTGCGCAATGGGTGCTGCGAGTAAAGATTCCGCTCGCGTAGTCTTCTATTAATGGTCCGGGTGGTTACTTCCGTGTTTGTCACACGTTGGATGGTTGATTACGACGAATCTCGTGCTGTCACAGCTGCTCTGACAATCGCTCAATCTTCCCATTCTGTCGTCGCTCTGGGCTGTCCGCTACCCGCTGAAACCTGCCATTCCGAACTCATTCCTGGCAATATCGTCTAATTGCTGCATCTCTCCTACCCAAATACCGAGCGAAACGTCGGTGTGTCCATCCAGCCTCATGCTGTCCGACCGCAAGCCGCCCTCTTTCAAACTCCTTCATGTGATCGTAGTGGCCGCGAATTCGCCGGCGAGGCATTGTTATAATCAAGGTACCTAAGCGCAATCGAAATCCCCTGCACTTTTTTCCTGAAAGTGAGATTCGCTCCTTATATACACTAATATGGTGCTCAGTTTCAATGCGCTGTAGTTCCAACTATCTATTCATTGACTGCAAATTTTTGATCATTTGCATATTCGGTCGAAAGGTGTTTGCATGTAACGTTTTATTGCTATCGGATTATTTTGCGGGATGCGTCGATTTTTGTGTTTTAGAGTGTATATGAACTATAGTGCTTATTGAGGATGCTATCAATATTGATAATAGTTAATTTAGAGTTGCATAAAATATAAGTTAATTTGATAAAAAATAGTTTTAGATGTTGTCATCCGGATGTGCAATTTAATGTTACAAACACTGTTCCGTGGATCTTTTCATCATTTTCATCTTTAAAGAAGTAAATTTATTGCATTATATGAGAAAAGTGATGTTCTACCCACATCAGATTTTCACTTTCCTTATATACATAGTATAATGTATAAGGAAAGTATTGTAACGGGGTCGAAAATTCAAATTCAAATTTTCGACGGGAGGGCACGTTTCAAGCATCCCTGCTCACGAATCGAACATTTTTGAGGTGATGTGTGTGTGTGGAGACGATATCTCACGAACGAATGGAGCGATTTGAATGAAATTTGGTACAAAAATTGCAATCCGTGAATACTGGAAGCCTTTTGTTTTTAAACACAATCGAATGTTCAGAACCCACCTAAATTTTTGAGTGAAATTTTGAAAAAATCATTAAAAAAATCAAAACTTTTAATTAAAGTTACGCAAATAGACATTTCTTATGTAATTTTCTTTAGAAAACGATTGACATAAAGTTTAGAACGCTGGAATGAACCATTCTCGAGATATTACACATTTTTCAAATAAATTTATCAAAAAATTCCATAAATTAAAAAAATATTAACTCTTGAGAAACATGTTCAATTTTCATATATAATATCATGCGATAAATTTAGTGACATCATTCTCGTGGAACTAGTTCGTTCTATTCATGAGAAAAAATACTTTGAGTAATACTTTTGTATTTGAACGCCAATAGTCACTTATCTGCTATAAGAATAACTTATTTCTCCGTCCATAACGCTTGGCGATATTTTGGCGACGAATTGGCGGAATTTCGCCAACTTGGCGACTTTTTAAATTTTGCCAAATTAACGAAATCTCGCCAATGAATAAAAATGACTCTAAATCAATGAAATGACGACTAATTGACGAAAATTCAATATCTGGGAGAGAATATAAGTATCTACTATAAGAATAATCTATTTTATTTTTTACTGTAAAAGTAGTAAATTAATTGCATTATATAAGGAAAGTCATGTTCTGCCCACATCAGATTTTTAAAATTTATATCGTCTGCTAAAATACAGAATTTGCCATTTTGTTTATAATTGCGATTCTAAATACAGAATTTGCCATTTTATTTATAATTGCGATTCTAAATACAGAATTTGCCATTTTGTTTATAATTGCGATTCTAAACACAGAATTTGCCATTTTGTTTATAATTGCGATTCTAAATACAGAATTTGCCATTTTATTTATAATTGCGATTCTAAGTACAGAATTTGCCATTTTATTTATAATTGCGATTCTAAATACAGAATTTGCCATTTTGTTTATAATTGCGATTCTAAATACAGAATTTGCCATTTTGTTTATAATTGCGATTCTAAATACAGAATTTGCCATTTTGTTTATAATTGCGATTCTAAATACAGAATTTGCCATTTTGTTTATAATTGCGATTCTAAATACAGAATTTGCCATTTTGTTTATAATTGTGATTCTAAATACAGAATTTGCCATTTTGTTTATAATTGCGATTCTAAATACAGAATTTGCCATTTTGTTTATAATTGCGATTATAAATATAGTTTAAGTAAAGGGTGAAAAGAGACGTGGCATTTACTTTCCAGTTCATATTTCAGCTGTGTTGCAAACTGTTGCAAATGAATTTATTCTAGATTAGATCACAAATGAATTGATCATGAATCGATCTATCAATTTTAATGTTTGACTTAAAGAATGTGTTTTAGTATTTTATAGACTGTCCTTGACTCCTCCAAATTGAATCTTCAAAATGGAAATTAATGCGCTCAAACTACTGAAAAATATCTGTACTGTACTTCTTTAAAAACGCAACATATAGCAAAGTAGTAACAGTATAAATCGTTTCCAGAGGCTCATAATAGCCTCCATCTTCAGAATAAGAATACATTTACACTAGCAAAGTATAAAGGTGTCTCAATAAATGGTTGAACAGATGACCCAAGAAGTAAATATTTCCAAACGAAAAATAGAAAATTTGAAATGAAAAACATGGGAGAAAAGAAAAAAAAAACAGCAGTAGGATTCAAACACGTCTTCTCAATAAATATATCCATAAACTAAACTACCTTATGATTAAATAAATAGGAAAACAAATGGTTTCGAAACTAAATGACCAACATCAGCAACCAACTAAAAAAAATCTGATGTGGGCAGCTCATGACTTTCCCTGCAAACTTATATCCACGTTCTCTTTATTTTAATTAAATTTAATTCACTTTTAATTCAATTTTCGTTCTCATTTGGTAGCTGCACTTATTTTCAAAGGTGGCGTAGTGAAATACGAAAAAACTAAAATATCTCGAGAACGGCTAGTCCTAGTGTAATGAGGTTGATCTTATTCTTTTCTTCGTTAAAAATTACGTATAAAACAAGCTTTTAATGGATATATTTAAGCGTACGTAATATCTTATTTTAAATTTTGAAGATTTTTGCGGGCCATTTTTCAAAAAAAGGCAGGTTATTTTTTTTCCGAATCGTACCAAAATCTAATCAGCACCAGGGTGACCCACAAGTGACTTATCTACCAAATTTTGTGAAATTCGGTCCATTAGATTTTTAGCTAGAGTGGATACAAGCTTTTGCGGGCCATTTCGCAAAAAAAAGGCGGGTTCTTTTATCCCCAATCGTACCCAAAACTAATCAGCACCAGATTCGCCCACAAGTGACTTACCTACCAAATTTTATGAAAATCGGTCAATTAGTTTTTTAGTTAGAGTGGATACAAAATCTGCACAGACAGACACACAGACAGACAGACACACACACACACACACACACACACAGACGTCACGTTAAAAATAGTTTTTTCGTATTCTCGAGGTCTCGAAACGTGTAGATCCGCCGAAAACTCGAGTTGTGATTTTCGGCATGATTCCAATACTTTCCCTCTACATTACCATGTATTGCAGGGAAAGTAAAAAGAGTATTATAAGAATACTTATCATGAAAGGCTACGATAGTATGTGGTATATAACAAAATTTAAAAAAAAAAAAAAAGCTGTTTAGAAGTTAAATAAGCTAACTTAATCAAAAACCTTCGAAACGCATTTGCTCATACCAGCTTATAAAATACTACGAAAATTAAGAAAAGGAAAAAAAAATCATGAAAACAATCGGTTTCGGAAACTTACATGAGGTAATTCATCAACTAAATTCAAATACGATCAAATTGCACCCCCCCCCCCTCATTAAATTTCGTAGTCTTTTAAATACACAAAATGACTTTGCCCGCAAATAACTGGATTACAACTTAAAGTAATTTTTGTATTAATTGTTTCTTTTTTTCCTTGTTTTATTTTTCTTTCATCACATGTGGGCTGGTAGTTTAGCTATTTTGCTTTCAAGTAAAAACTATTTATCGTTTGTTCGCACTAAAAAAGAAAATTATAATATTTCTGAAGCAAACGTCTGCTTTCAACCTTAATTAGTTTTTTATTTATTTTTTTCTGTTTTGTTTTATTTTTGGCTCATCATTTTACGTTGGGATTTGGTGATCGAGGCACCCTTTTAAGCATTGGTATATTAAAGATGATTAGTAGAACATATTGGGTTAAACTTCAATATTCTAATAAAAGAAAACGTTTGACTGCTAAAAATATGTTTTATCGACGCTATTTTGTAAGTCGGGAAAATTGGGAAATCAAAATGCCTTTTCCTGATAATAATTTCCGGTCACGTGACTCTCCACAATTGGGAGAGTTAAAGAGGATTCAATGGAAAGATGGTTCTCTCTATAGCGGGAGATAAGAATCTAATTGACCCTATGCTATCTCAAATAAAAGTTATCGGAGAACCCTTTTCTTGCGCTGTCACCCACCATCAGATAGCTTTCGGAGTGCCAGAGATAATGGCAGTCGTATTTCTCTTATTAACGTTTATATCCTGGATATTGAAGAATTTGTTTATTGCAGTTTTGTTTCCTAATATTGGTGGTTAAAAATACTTTTTATTTAAATAGAATTCGGTGCTTGATTTATAAGAATGAATTATAAGATAATTATTTATCTTGCGTTAAAAATAATCCTTTATATTTATTTAATTATTAGTGACAAATAATTTACCATACTATTATTTTTACGAAACATTTCTCCTTGAAACATCTATTTCCAAGGATGTGCTGTAGATAGAGATCACTAGCTGTCTAATAAGCATACAGCATCAAATTTCAAAGCGGAGTGGGGTGGGGGGTCACAAAATATTTTCACTTTTGGTTATTTTTGCATTTCTGGTTCAAAAAATTAATTTTTACTAATTCTTAAGATTGGCTATTATAGACAAAGCTTAAATGATAACTAATATGGAATTAGCATTAAATTTTGGAAGTAGGGTCATTAACTGATAATTTTCATTTCCAGTTCAATAATTTCTCTTGAAACATCTATTTCTGAAGGTCAGTTATATAGATAGAACTTAGATAATGACTGATATGGATTCAGCATTGAATTTACAGAAGGGTGACGATACTCGTCAAGCATTTCCACTTCCGGTCACTTCCAATAAAAAATTTTACATTTTTTTTTAAATATCTATTTCTCGGGATCTGATATTAAATTCCGGAAGAAATAAAGAGAATCACTAAAGCTTTCCACATTCTTTTTTTTCACTTTTGTTTTAAAAAATTTCCTTGAAATATTTATTTCTCAGGATTGGCTGTACATTAGTTTAGTTGATGACTGATATGGTTTCAATATCAAATTACAGAGGGTATAGATGAGCTAGTTCATTAGGGATTTTAATTTCATGTTCTGCAGATATTATTTCTGCTTTTTTCCGAAAATACCTATGACTGTAAGAAATAAAGATAGAGCTTAGTTGATGACTGATATGATTTCAGTATCGAATTACAGAAGGTATAAGGGAATTAGTTCACCAGGGATTTTAGTTTCATATTCTACAGATATCACTTCCGTTTTTTTTCCGAAAATACCTATGACTGTACGAGATAAATGGTTTCAGTATCGAATTACAGAAGGTATAAGGAAATTAGTTCACCAGGGATTTTAGTTTCATGTCCTGCAGATATCACTTCCTGTTTTTCCGAAGATACCTATGACTGTACGAAATAAATATGCAAAGATAATACAAACTCTTAATAGTTCCATCAAAATTCAAGTGCATGAACCATTTCCCACCACATGAAAGGCTCCTTCATAAATTTCTTGTTCTTACTATTTAGTAACTTGCGAAAATCAACTTGAGAAATCAGAATACTTTCTTCTGATATTAATTTCCGGTCACGTGACCCTCCTCAATTGGGGAAGTTAAGGACGATTCAATAGAACTCTCTATAGTCGGAGATAAGAATCTAATTGACCCTATGCTGTATCCCAAATAAAGTTATCGGAGAACCCTTTTCTTGCGCTGCCACCCGTCATCATCAGATAGCTTTCGGAGTGCCAGAGATAATGGCAGTTGTATACCTCTTATTAGCGTTTCTATCTTTGATGTTGAAGACTTAGTTTAATAGTTTTGTTTCTTAATACTGATTGCTGAAAATATTTTTTATTTAAATAGTATTATTTACTTGATTCGTAAATATCGTTGTATGAATGAAAATAACTCGTGACTTGCGGCGGAAATAATTTTTATCCTAATTTAATTATACTAATAATTAATTTACATTTTCTTCTAAATAAATATATACATTAAGGGCAGGATGCGCAACCCTGTCGTCAATCATCGCGTATAGCAAATTGGACTCGACAATGTAACAAATTTAAGTTGGTCAACTCCTACAAAGTCGAGTGTCGTACAGAACAGAGCACCAGGCGCGAAGCGCCTTTTATCTCCAATTTCAATATGTGGTTCTTATCGTCAAACTGTGACATTAATTCAGTGACCCTAATGGGAGGTTCGAGGTTTTTATTTACTACTTTTTTTTATTATTTATCCTAGCTCCTATTGTGGCAGTTTGTTGCACATTTAGAGTTTAAGCAGTTTGGGGGGTTGATGCAGATCTGAGGGTTACCTAGCATTTTAACAGCTTAGAGTTTTGAACACTAGTCGCGAGTTTAATTTGATATCAGATGTTTGAGGTGGGATCTTTTAATTCCGATTATCTATGTTTAGAACAGCGCGGGGTCTCTTACGAGATTTGGCCTTGCGATGATCATAGTCATGCAAATTGAATAACAGTTCATTTGGAACGGATGGCAAATTTTTGTAAAATTTAAGCGCTAGCTTTTTAATTTGGGCTCTAACAGTCTTTATTTTGAAGTCATTCCTAATTACCGAGTTCCTTAAATACCTGGGAGCTTTCCTGATAATCCGTAGGATTTTGTTTTGTTTTGTCTCTAGGAGGTCAATCGTAGTTTTACAGGCATATCCCCATACGGGTGCTGCATACAGCATTCCCGGGCGGATGACCGATTTATAAATTAGCAGTTTGTTTTCATGACTGAGATTTCCGTTTCCTATCATTGAATATAAGGCTCCTGTAGTTATATACGCTTTTTTGATTAAGTTCGTTACGTGCTGTTTCCAGGTTAGGTGGGAATCTATCGTTACACCTAGGTATTTAGTAGTTTTTTCCGCGCGTAAGGCATGATTGTTTATATACAGTGGCGGCGGCGGTTTGTTTTTCCTCGAGAAATAGATCCAATGACATTTGTTGGGGTTTAATTTTATTCGCCATTTTTCCAGCCATGTTTGGAGTATGTCTAAGTGTTGTTGTAGCTGTCTGTGCATTACTGAGACATATGGGTGTTTTGCAAGTATCGCACTGTCGTCTGCATAGAGTGCCAGCTCTGTGTTTGGAGTCCTGGGGATGTCATTCAGGTATATGTTAAAGAGTGTCGGGCCCAGGATAGAACCTTGCGGTACACTACTTTTAATGAGCTTGGGTGTTGATAAGTTACCTCCTACTCTGACTTGAAAGTGTCTGTTATTTAAGTATGAGATTAAAAGTTTGACAAGAGCATCAGGGACTTTTAAAGTGATCAATTTGTACGCTAATCCACAGTGCCACACTTTATCAAAGGCTTTTTGTATGTCCAGAAAAATCGCAGCTGTGGGTGTCTTACTATTAAGTCCAGAAGATATGTACTCTACCACTCTCAGCAATTGATGAGTGGTGGAGTGCTTTGGCCGAAATCCAAACTGCTCCGGAATGAGGATGTCATTCTCACTAAGGTGCGTGTTCAGTCTCTTAAGAATTATTTTCTCAGTAATTTTACTAAGTGTCGGTAGCAAGCTAATTGGTCTGTAGTTGGCTGGAATTGTGGCATCCTCACCTGGCTTGGGGATTGTTATGATTATCGCTTCCTTCCATTCTTTGGGAAAGTAGTTTAGTTTTAATATTTTATTTATTAAGATAGTCAAGTATCAACTCCTACAGTAAAATAAACATTTTCTTGTTTGCGTATATTGGTTAAAATTATTGGTAGATAAATATTAATTGTTATTTAAAGAAAAAAGAGCAAAACCTAGGCACAAGCAGAGAGGGGGGGGGGACCGCAAGGGTCATAGCTCCGATATCACTTTCATCAGGTCTAAATAGAAGTACATAAATATGTATCCACGTATAACTGAGCATAAAAATATATGGAAATACATTTGCTTAACATCATAATACAGTGAAGTGCATTTGGTGTTGCCAGAATTAGAGATAAAAAGAAAGATCAATCATGGCTACAACATTGTTTATGAAACACTTTCCAACTGAAATGCAACTTTATTTAAACATCTCTAAAATGTGACACATAAAGCGCTGATATTTTTTTAATTATCACAGTATCACAGTAATGTATTATACTTAGCAACTTAAAACTTCATCGAAAAAGACAATGCTAGTTACACAAAATGAACTTTACTCAAATGACGTGATCAAAATGTAAATCGTCTGCCTCTTTATGTAAACTTAATGAATATTTCATTCATATCTATATTCCAGATTCCAGAGCTAAATAATTTTGCGTGAAAAAAATTCAGCAATTCTTATGCAACTCATAATAGTTTGATTTGTTTACATTCTGCGTGCGTTAAAATTAAATTTTGTAGAAATAATCAAAGTTTTGTGATCATTTAAATTCAAAAATATTGTAATTGTTTTGGCGCAGTACTGATACACAGATAATACGCAAAAATAAAGCGGTTTCATGACGGATGCAACGCTAAGTGTAAATTTAAACGATCTTTAAACATCGAAAAAATAATGGATGCCATATTTTATTTTGCAATGAGTCACGTGATCTCTTCTTATATCATGAGTTAACTATTATTTCAATTTTCATTTAAAAAACTCTCCAATGTAGTTTGCCTAAAAAATTGTTTTACACATTTTACGTGATTATTTAAATATTTCCTAAAATTTTCGAAGCAATTTGTGAATTTTAACTTTGCTTAAAAATGTTTGAAAAATTAAGTCCCAATGTATTATTTCATTTTTTGCAACCCAGGTTAAATTCGAAACTAATTGGGTGTTGAGTGATATTATTCATTTTTATTCCCATATATCCCAGAGACCGTCTCACGAACATACTAAAATTTCATTTTGATAAAGTCATTTTTACGGCAGATATCGTACGAACAGACACACAAACAGACAGAATGACCAAAGTCATAAACACTTTTCAACTATGTTGGAAAGTGTTAGAAATAAGGAATAACTACATTATTGTTTTTAAATATCTATATACTTCAACAAAACATATCATTAAAAAGTTATTTTCACATGATATTGCTTGCTGAAAATTCCGTAAAATTTTATTCTTAGGTCTTGAACGATCCTGTTCTGTTATTTATCTTCAGCAGATTCATGCCAGCATTTAATAAAGTTCTTATGTATGACCTATCAGTATAGTTGAAACTCAGATCAAGATTTTTTTTGCTGCTGCCAGATCCGATAACACTAAATTTACTACTTTGGTAATTTCCGGTCACGTGGCATAAAATCGTAACAAGAAAATGAAGTATTTGAAAGATTTAAAGGGGGATTTATTTTGCTGTTTAAGATTGAACTAAAAGCTTTGATCAATCGAATTGATAAAATGTGCATGTAATGATTTTAAAAAATTGTTTGTTACTGCATTAAGATTTTAAAACTCTATAGGTTAGCTAAAAAACAGGATATAACATCTACATTGGGTTCTCAAATTTACTTAAGAGTTTAAATTTTGAAATCTGTTTAACAAACTTCTGTATGTTTAGGGTTCGTCTATCCTACCAATCTGAAAAAAATCTGTTTTTCTGAGAAAATCCTGAACAGATGTATCTCCAACGCTATACGGCTTATGCATAAAAGTATTATTTCTATATAAAGTTACTTTCTATTCTCAGTTATACTGAAAAATACCTATTATCACCAGATATTTTACGTAATAAAAGAATTCTGGTAGGTCGGACGGTCTGGGTCTCAACAACAACATAATAAAAGAAGATGTATGTATGTGCGTCTGTGTATCTGTGGCGTCTGTAGCGAAAAACAGAAGTTCCGTTGAGCAGCAAAATTCTGTACAGAGATACTTTATGTCCCTGGATAATACGGCTCGGCGAGACTTTTTAAAAATCCGTTTAAAAATTAGTTTTAAAAGTTATAAACATTTAATCGTAATTGTTTGTCGAAATTTCGACTTCAGAATCACTTTCATTCCTGACAGACGATTCTGAGTACAAACGATACGAAAGCCGGTGTTTTAATTCAATAGCGGATATTGTGCTTATACGAAATAAACAACTGTTTTAAAACAACGGGGATTTAATTTATTGCTTTTCTAATTTCGCGAATTTAAAATATTTTGGTTTACTTTTATTAACACTTTACAACAAAGTTGAAAAGTGTTTATGACTTTGTTCATTCTGTCTGTCTGTCTGTCAGCACGATAACTACCGTAAAAATGACTTAATCGAAATGAAATTTTAGTATGTCGTTCAGACGGTCTGTAGGACCTATGGGAATATAAATGAATAATATCTCCCAATTAGTTTTTGATTGAACCCGGGTTGAAAAAATGAAATACATTCAGCCCTATGGGACCTAATTTTTCAAATATTTTTTAAGCAAATTTAAAATTCAAAAATTGCTTCGAAAATTTTAGGTAATATTTAAATTGTTCCATAAAATATATAAAAAAAATTCAGCGAAATATATTCAGTAGTTCTTTAAATAAAAATTAAAATAATAATTACACCTCTTATATGAAACGATCACATGACCATGATATGAAACGATCACATGACCCACTTCAAAATGATATATGGCGTTCATCTTGTTTCAAAATCGCGATTTTTTTAAGTTCTTTTTAATTCATATTGAGTGTTGTATCCGTCCTAAAACTACTTTATTTTTGCTTAAATTCTGTGCATCTACATACTTAAACAACGCAAATACAATATATTTGAGTTTACCACTTCAAAATGATATATGGCATCCATCTTGTTTCAAATTCGCGATTTTTTTAAGTTCTTTTTAATTCATATTGAGTGTTGTATCCGTCCTAAAACTACTTTATTTTTGCTTAAATTCTGTGCGTCTACATACTTAAACAACGCAAATACAATATATTTGAGTTTAAATGATTATCCAAATTTGATTATTTCTACTATTAAGCCTATTTTTCACCTATGTAAAATGTAAACAGCAAAATATGTAGAATGAGTTGTATTAGAATTGCTCTATTTCTTTAAAACAAAATAATTTAGTCCATGGAGTCTGCATGGCTGATATGAATGAAATATTAATTGATTTCATAAAGATAAGGACGATTTTTTTCGATGAAGTTTTAAGCATCGAGTTTAATTACTTGTAGCTCCATGGTCTTAATTTTTAAATAAAATAAATTATTATAGTATTGTGATGAATGAAATGAATGGGAGAAAGTTATGAATGAAATCCTGTTTCTATAGAGAGATCCAGGCGCGTTATTTTTTCTATGACGTCATTTGAATTAATTTCAGTTGTTTTCGATGAAGTTTTCAAATATAATAAATTATCGTAGTATTATGATAGTTTTAAAAATATTACCGTGGAATGTATCGCATTTTAAAGATATTTAAACCAGGCAATTTATATTTCAATGCCGTCATTTGAATGAAGTTCATTCTTTTCAATGAAGGTTTAAGTTTTCAAATATAATAAATTAATGTGGTATTGTGATAAGTTTTAAAATATTTCCGAGGAATGCATTGCATTTTCGACTTTTTTAAATAAAATTGCATTGAAGTTGGAAAGTGTTTCATAATCCATGCTTTAAGCATGATTGATCTTTCTTGTTTTTATTATATTATATTCATATTATATTTATATTATATTATCGTTATAAATATTGTATTGAAGTACTACAAAACGTCAAAATTCTGATGAAAACTCACTGAGGTAGCATTAAACATGTTTATCATCTTTCGTTTTCATCTTCGGTTTGGTATATCTCGGCACCTGTTAGTACAATTTTCACTGGCATATGATAGATTATGAACAAAAGCTGCAGCGGGACCGCAGCTCCCTGCGTTCGGGAATCAGGCCAAATGTGGAGGTCGTTCCTTTAACGATTCCAATTATTTTCAGCGCCACTAATTTAGGACATAAGAAAGAAGCTTATTTAGGGCGTATTACGCCCGGGTTGTACAGTTGGTATGGTTGCGCATGAATAAAACAGAGCGCGGAATGATTTTGGTTCAAAATAGGCGATTTGAAAATCGAGTGGTGTTATCTATATATGTATTATTTTTTTAGCAGGCCCTTATTTAGGACCTGAGAAACGCCTTTCGATTCGCTCTAGATATTTATATAAACGTTTGAAATGATCCTAATTCTACCTACCCTAATTTTCCATCCTCACTTTTAGCAAAAAAATGCTTCTTGAATTGACTCGCTATAAATGCATAAAAAAAAGGGTTCCTTCGATTAAGAAGATTAGTATCAGCTCCATCCAATTGGTTTTGGATTACAGCGTCTCGGCACAGGAAGTTCGTATCGGAAAGAATTTTCTCGAAGCATAGAACGGACATTGGAAATTCTATTTAAGTGTGCTTTGTTTAGATGCGTGTTTAGTGAAGGTTTCCGAAAGGGAGTTGATTGAAATGGAACTTTTAGAACTTCAGTATTCATTAAATAAATGACATATTTCGACTTACAATTTGTCGAATTTTAAATCGAATTAATTGTAAATCCTATATTGTATATAGTTGGAAGTTTGTTTGTTTATTTCTTTGTCTGTTCTGTATACACAGTTTTTCAGGGATATTTTTGTTTAATTATTCTCTACTTCACTACGGGTAACCCCGTCGATGTTTTGAGTTTCTGGAACTAGGAGTTGTCTAGATAGTAAAAAAACCGCAAAATTAAACCTTCCATAGAAAAGCATTATGCAGACGGTTATTTTTTCCGAAAATTTATTTGTAGAAAATTTGGTACGTTCCCTTTAGCCAGGAGCAAACAATAAATCATCAATTATGGTTTAATTGTGCAATAGTTGATCCGTGGCAATCCAAACGTGGACTTAAATCCGCTACGCGAACTTACCTCGCTAGCACTCGCCCCCTAAAAAAACACCACAGAATCACAGCTGGCTTATCGGAGGTCGCACGTAGCATCAGCTGATTGAGAAAAAATAAATAGAAACAGAATAGACATAAGATAGAAAAAAAATCTGATGTGGGCAGCACATGACTTTCCCTGCAGACTCAAATTCATATTTTCTTTATATCTTTAATAATTCATTAGATTGAGTTTAATTGCACCAAATAACACTAAATTTGCATTTTTAATTCAATTTTTTTTTATTTGGTAATTGGACATTTTTCCGATAGCGGCGTAACAAAAATGCAAGAAATCTCATATATCTTGAGAACGGTTAGTCCTAAAGTATAATGGAGTGTGTTATATTCTTTTCCTCGTCAAAAATTGCGTATAAAACAAGAATTTATTTGATATATTTCAGTGTACGGAGTCTATTATTTTTTTTTTTAGATTTTTGCTGGCCATTTCGTAAAAAAAGGCAGGTTATTCTTTTCCGAATCGTACCAAAATCTAATCAGCACCAGAGTATCCCACAAGTAACTTGTCTACCAAATTTTGTGAAATTTGGTCGATTAGTATTTTAGCTAGGGTGGATGCATGAATTATTTGCGGGCCATTTCGTAAAAAAAAGGCGGGTTTTTCTTTTCCGAATCGTACCAAATTCTAATCAACACCAAAGTATCCAACAAGTAACTTATCTACGAAATTTTGTGAAATTTGGTAAATTAGTACTTTAGCTAGAGCTGACAAATGAAATTTTTAAGGGCCATTTCGCAAGAAAAGGCGGGTTCAGTTTTTACGAATCATACCAAAAACTAATCAGCATCAGGGTCACATCCAAGTGACTTACCTACTAAATTTTATGAAATTCGGTACATTAGTTATTGAGTTAGAGTGGATAGATACATTGCACAGACACACGGACAGACACACAGACAGACACACACACAGTCGTCATGCTAAAAATAGTTTTTTCGTATTCTAGAGGTCTCGAAACGAGTAGATCCGTCGAAAACTCAAGTTGCGATTTTCGACATGATTCCATTACTTTCCCTATGCATTACCATGTATTGCAGGGAAAGTAATATATATGCAGAAAAAAAAATCCCTATCTGAAGGGCCGTTTTTTAGAAGAACTTCAAACATTTTTGTATAAGCATCAGGTAAAAAAGAGCTTCGCTTCAGTTATTTCTCTTAACCAACTTTTAATATATTTAATAAAACTTCAAAGGTGTTGCTATGAAATCCAATATTTTAAAAATCTATTCATATTTAATATATTTCCATTTTAAGTAGAACCTTCCTTCTTTATAAAAACATTTTTATAATTTTCCAACTTCACATAAAATGTTTAAATGTCACGCATATTTATTTGCCTTTGAAGCAGAATATTTCTTAATTTATATACAATTATTTTCAAAGGAAAATAATGTTCAGTAAAATTCTAAAACGATAGAACTTTGCAGTGATTATCTATTCTTTGTTTTATACTATAAATTTATAAATTCCCAATCTCTCGTATTTTGAATCAGTAAGTGCACAGAAACTATTTATAATCATTTGCAAAATATTTCCCTTAAAGCTTTTCATCCATAATTTAAGAAGATATAAAATAAATTATTTGCAGACGATAGAAAACGATTTATTCTTTCGCTGCGCCATTTTGTGTTTACATTTATAATTTTCTAGCTCTTCGCATTCGAATATATTTTAGTTGATTTGTCTGAACATAATTCGAATTTATAAATTTCATTGCTTCCAGGGGAATTGTTTGATTCTTCGTTTTGTCCAAACCTGTTTGACTGTTTGCAAATGGGAATATAACTTTTCTTGATGAAAATAATTTCTTCCGAGAAATTCTGTGAGACCGAATAATTTTGCCTTAAAGCACTAATAAACCCAACGTTTTATTAGCGTCGATATTTTTTTACATTTTTATGAAATGTACAAACTGCGTTATTTTATATCCATACAGTATACATCTGATATGGACAGCACATGACTTTCACTACAAACTTAAATTAATTTTCTCTTTATTTCTTTCAGAATTTATCAAATTGAGTTTAATTGCACAAAATGAAACGGATAATTATTAAGTACGCGTTTTAATTCAATCTTCGTTTTTATTAACACTTTACAGTATAATTGAAAAGTGTTTATGACTTTGTTAATTCTGTCTGTCGGTCTGTCTGTGTGTCCGTTTGCACGATAACTGCCGTAAAAATGACTTTATCAAAATGAAATTTTAGTATGTTGTTCAGACAGTCTGTGAGACCTATGGGAATAAAAATGAATAATACCGCCCAATTAGTTTTGGATTGAACCCGGCTTGAAAAAAAAAATACATTGAACCCTATATGGGACCTAATTTTTCAAACATTTTTAAGCGAATTTAAAATTCACAAATTCCTTCGAAAGTTTTATGAATTACTCAAATTATCCCATAAAATATGAAAAAAAAAATTCAGCAAAATATATTCAGTAGTTTTTTAAATAAAAATTAAAATAATAATTACACCCTTTATATGGAGAGATCACGTGACCATTATATGAAGATATCACGTAACCCATTTCAAAATAAAATACGGCATCCATCTTGTCTCAAAATCGTGATATTTAAAGTCCTTTTTAATTCATATTTAGTGTTGTATCCGTCCTAAAACCGCTTTATTTTTGCTTAAATTCTGTACATCAATGTTCTGAAACAAAGCAATTTCAATATATTTGAGTTTAAATGATCATCCAAATTTGATTATTTCTGCAACGAAGCCTACTTTTCACTTATGGAAAAGGTAAACACCAAAATACGTAGAATAAGTTGTATAAAAATTGCTGCATTTCTTTAACGCAAAATTATTTAGCCCATGGAGTCTACAATATAGCTGATATGAATGAAACAATCATTGATTTTAAAGAGAAGCAAACGATTTTTTGATGAAGTTTTGAGCATAGAATTAAATTACTTGTATCTCCATGGTTTTAAGTTTTAAATAAAATTAATTATTATAGTATTGCGATGAATGAAATTAATGGGAAAATGTTAATGAATGAAATGCTGGTTTTATTTAAAGATCCAGCCGCTTTATAATTCGATGACTTTCTTTGAAAAAGTTCATTTGTTTTCGATGAAGTTTTCAAAAATAATAAATTATTGTAGTATTGTGAAACTTTAAAAATATTACCGAGGAATGTATCGCATTTTAGAGATGTTTAAAACAGGTAATTTATATTTCAATGCCGTCATTTGAATGAAGTTCATTTTTTTTCTCGGTGAAGTTTTAAGTTTTCAAATATGGTACATTAATATATTATTGTGATAATTTTAAAAATATTACCGAGGACTGTATCGGATTTTAGAGATGTTTAAATAAAATTGCATTTCAGTTGGAAAGTGTTTCATAATCAATGCTTTATGCATAATTGATCTTTCTTGTTTGGTATTTGGACGTATTTTTAAAGACGACGTGACGAAAAAAATACAATATTTCCAGAAAAGTTGTAGAGTCCACTTCGGACGACAAAAGTTGTAATTCCCTCCAAGTAGCTCAACGGTAGAGCATCGGCTGGCCAGTTTTACAATCAGTGGCTCGATTCCTGGTTGGACATGATTATAGAACAAAATGAAAGAATAAAAAATATAATTTAAATCTGTAGGGAAATCGTCTGCTGCCCACATTACATTTCTTATTAGAATACTATAAAACATAAACATTGTACCAAAGTTAAATGCATTTTCTTTAATTTTGGTGAAAATTAACTTTTATCGTATTCAAGTTCAAAATAAAATCGAAAAAATAACCTTCTCGCAATTTTTGTCGAATTTTATGGGGGTAACTTGTTAAAACGTTCTACTCGCGAATGTTTTAAAGGAACAGCATTTTTCTGGAAACTTAATCTAAGCCTACAAATGCCCTACCCTGGTAATTTCCGGTTGCGTATCGCGATAAGGTATTGGACGCGGAGAAATTTTCCCAGACTGTTTTATTTTCAGATCTCTATTCTAAATCTTGTTGACATTATTGGTCTCTATACAGGTCACTGCAAAGATATTTTATTTCTTTGAGGCTTTCTCTGAAATTTTTGTTATAAAAATCACATATATCATATATGATAAAACATATGTAAAGTCCCTAATATAAATCATATATAGTCACTAATATAAATCATATATAAAGTCACTAATAGATAAAGTGGAAAGAGTTAAAACGAGTTTTTGCAAGTGTTTGATTTGCTTTTGATATATTGTGTAGGTATGGGGTCCAGACTATGTTAAATTCCTCCAAGGAGCACCAGCACTATGTTAATTTTTTCTAGATAATACCAGTAAAACAGTGATTTTTATAGAGTACCAACACTATGTTGATTTTTGGTGCGAGCACCAGTACTATATATTAATATTTTAGAGAGCACCAGTGCTATGATAATTTTGAGAAAACATCAGCACTATCTTAAAACATCTTAGAGTACTATGCTAAATTCTTGAAGGGAGTAACATCACCAGCACTTTATTGAATTCTTCCAAAGAGCACTAACATGCAGTAGTATTATATTTTTTCAGGAAATGACGAATGAAAATGTTTTGTAGATTAATATGCAAATAATTTTTCCTAATAATTAAATGACTATTTGAACTTTAACAAATTTTTCAATTTTTGATACAATATGCTTGAATTATGGCTAAAAACTTTTTTTTTTGTTCTGATAATTGAATGTCTAAAATGTTCTCCCTTTCAAGTATTCTAATTTATTCATAGTAAATTCCACGAATGTGTAGTAAACATCCATATTATCATAATTACATCTATAATAATAAAACAAGATGTCTGTTCGTCAATTTGTACCTTCTGTAGCGAAAAATATAAGCAACGTGCGACCATGAAAATCAGTATAGGGATACCTCTGCTAAGAAAAAACGTCTCGTCAAAATCTTATAAAAATTCGAATTATGAAGTTATGAATTACACTGTCGAGATTCGTTCCTATCCCATACCCCAATAGAGTAGCGAATTTTAACTGGTACCGCCATATAGTGCACGTTGCTAAAACTAAAACTTTTTAGTAACTATCTTTTAATAAATAAAAAACACTTTGTGCAATAGATAAGGAAACCTTGAGCAACGTATTTAAGCACAAATAAAATAATAATTTAAAATTGACACAAATAACACATATAAATGTTAATGCCGGTGCATGCTGCAGTATTATTTTACTGTTCAAATTTTCCTTCATTAACTTTTAGTTTTAAACTTCTCAAACTGTTGCTAATGTAATAAAACTAAAATAGCTTCATTAAGAGCAACGTACAGCACAAAATAATATTGTTGACCGCCATTCAACTTCGGCCCTTCGCACGCATTATTGTTAAGAAAAGTAATCAAACCCACCTCACCAGGATATGTCCAGTGAATCTACATCGCTAATAGCGTACATCTATAGTCTTATTTAAAGACCATAATGTCCTTGTTTCGTTTCCAGAATTCGCTATGTGTTGGTGTGATATTTATCAGAGTTCTGAATTTTAAATCTTGAGCAAGATTGGGTGTTCTTTGGTAGTATCTAATATAAATCAATTCAAAATTTGATAATGTATATTATTAGACAGTATAAGATTTAAATCACACTTTCCATTAACAAAAAATCTGATGTGGGCAACACATGACTTTCCTTATATAATTTTAATGAATTTACTACTTTTACAGCAAAAAAATAGGTTTTTCTTATAGTAGATACTAATATTCTTTCCAAGATATTAAATTTTCTACAATTAGTCATCATTTTCATTGATTTAGCATCATTTTTATCCATTTGGCGAGATTTTCATTAATTTGGCAACATTTCAAAAAAGTCGCCAAGTTGGCGACATTCCGCCAAATTCGTCGCCAAGCGTTATGCACTAAGAAAAATGTTATTCTTACAGCAGATAAATGACTATTGGCGTTCAAATACAAAAGTATTATTCAAAGTATATTTTTTCATGAATGGAACGAGCTAGATCCACGAGAATGATGTCACTCAATTTATCGCATGGTATTACACATGAAAAGTGAACATGTTTCTCAATAGGAATTTTTTTTTATGTGACTTTTTCATAATTTTTTTGAAAAATGTACAATATCTCGAGAACGGTTCATGTTAGCGTTCTAAAATTTATGCCAATCGTTTTCTAATGAAAAATTACATAAGAAATGTCTATTTGCGTAACTTTATTAGCGGTTTTGATTTTTTGACGATTTTTTCAAAATTTCATTCGAAAATTTAGGGGGATTCTGAACATTCGATTACGTATAAAAACAATAGGCTTCCAGTGTTTACGGATTGTGATTTTTGTACCAAATTTGGTTCGAATTGGTCCATTCGTTCGTCAGTTATCGTCTCCACAGACTCACTGACACACACACACACACACACACACACATACTTTCACACACACACACACACACAGACATCACTTCAAAAATGTTTGATTCGTGATCAGGGATGCTTGAAACGTGCTCTCCCGTCGAAAACTCGAATTCGAATTTTCGACCCCGTCACAATACTTTCCTTATACATTATGTATATAAGGAAAGTAAAAATACACATGTCAAATGATTTTAATAACTACTTAAGAACTTAAGAGAGTACCAAATTAATGAACGCTAGCACTGTGTTGCTAGTGAGCAACAAGTTGAGGACCTATGGTATATGGAAAATATTGGAATTAGGTCAAAAATTCGAATAAAGTTATGGATTTAGACGTTTCGGGTATCCTTGAAACTAATTAATTATTTTTAGCATGATGTGTATGTTTGTGTGTGCGTTTGTGTATATCTCTATTCAGTGGAGTATCCAAAATCTAATTACGGGGAATATGCAAGCTATTTAAATTTTTTGTGAATTTGTAAGTTGCGTGTTGCGAAAGTAGTGAGAACTATGTGTTGAGAATTTTTAAGATGTTTTTCATGAATTAGAAAAATATGTGTTGTGAATTTGTAAAATGCGGGTTGTGACATCAGTGTAGGATGCTTGTTGTAAAAGTGGTGTAAGAAGCTTGTTGTAAAAGTGGTGTAAGATGCTTGTAGTGAATTTGTAAGTTACGTGTTGCGACAATAATTATAAATGCTTGAGGAGAATTTGTAAGATGTGTTTTGCGAGAAAAATATATGTTGTAAATTTGTATAGTGTGGGTTGTGAAATCGGTATAAAATGCGTGTATTAAAAGTGGTGTAAGATGCGTTTTAAACAGACATTTAAATCCATTTAAAAATAAGTTCAGGAACCCGTATGTGAAACGACCATATTGCTGGTTAACCTACACTTTTAGAACGATTTATTGACATGAAAATTGCAATAAAAGTATACTCTGAAATTTTCTGTTTATAGCTAGCACTTTTAGTTTTTGAAGCACTTTTTGTTTTAGTTTTCTTCGTACGAACTTTAAAAATGGAGAATATTTAATCTTATTCAACTTGATGAGACTATTGCTCGAAAACTATAGGAGTAACTTGTTAAAGCTTTGAGAAACTATGAAAGTACTTTGTAAAAACAAACTACTGAACTAGAAACTGAATTTACCAGAAAGAAATTTTGTCACTGACTATTTCAATTTATCTTTTGTAATTTAGAAGATATTTCCTAACAACACAAGTACGAATATTTTCTTATCTATTAGATTCGGAGATATAAATATCCAAAATGTTTACATTTTTTTTTCAGTCGTATACTATACCATAGACATTATTTATGTCAAAAATTATTTACTGAAATTTAAAATAACTGGAAACAATCATTAACTGCATATTTTCGGTTAGAATTGATCCCGACAACCTGTTGACATGATTTATTTGTAGGTAAGACTTAAAAGAAACTGCCTTGTTCTGGAAACTTAATCTAAGCCTATAAATGCCCTGTCCTTGTAATTTCCGGTTGCGTGGCATGATACAAAGGCATTAGATGCAGAGTTTTTTTTTCCCTTATACTCTCTTTCCTCTTCTGATCGAAATCTTGTTAACCTGATTGGCCTCTGTGCAGATCGTCACAAATACATTTTTTTTTCCTTTCACAAATTTCTCTTAAATTGTAGTTCATAGAAATCATATTTCCAACCAAAGATTCGCAACCGTGAAAATTGAATTTCTGATCTTATTTCCAACCAGTAATATATCACATTATTGGCTGCAAAAATTTTGACGCACTATTATTTTTGCTAAAATAATTTTTGAAGCATCAATTTCAATTTTGTTTTTACTAAACAGTTTTTTTAAGCATCAATTTCTCAGAATCTACTGTAAATAGAGAATAGATGGTGATTGATATGAATTCAGCATCACATTCAGGAGAAGGTAGGGGATTCATTACAGATTTCCACTTCCGGTTATTTTCCCACCTCTTATTCAAAAAATTTGGTATGATTATTCTCTACTTCACCGCGAGTAACTTCGTCTATATTTCGAAGTTCTCGGACCAGGACTCATACAGATATTAATAAGAAACACAAAATTAAACTTTCCATAGAAATGGTATTATGCAGACGATTATTTTTTAAAACTTTATTTGAAGAAAATTATATGATATTGCTTAGAAATAGAATAAAATGTGTTTATTCGTCAGACGATTTCAATTTAATTTGTCCATTTTAAATAATGGATAAATTAATAAAAAATTGAACTTCATAAAGGAAGGGCACACTATTTTAGGTTTTGTTGTGTTAATTGCGGCTTTAGAATATTAGATTACTGGAATTATTGATAGTTGCACTTTTTTAAACCCTCTGTATCATTTTAGCAAATATTTTTAATATTAATTTATTTTTTAATACTTTCCAACATAATTGAAAAGTGTTAATGATTTTGCTCATTCTGTCTGTCTGTCTATTCGTTCGTACGATAACTGCCGTAAAAATGACTTTATCAAAATGAAATTTTAGTATGTTGTTGAGACGATCTATGGGACATATGGGAATGTAAATGAATAATATCACCCATTTAGTTTTGGATTGAACCCGAGTTGAAAAATTGAAATACATTGAACCCTATGGAACTTAATTTTCCAAACAATTTTTAAGCGAAGTTAGAATTTACAAATTGCTTCGAAAATTTTAGGAAATATTCCAATCATCCCATAAAATATATAAAAATAATTTTAGCAAATAATGTTTGGTAGTTTTTAAATAAAAATTAAACTAATAATTACATCCGGTCTGGGTTTCAACAACAACCCATATTATATGAAGAGATCGCGTGACCCACTTCAAAATAAAATATGGCATCCATCTTTTTTCCCCAGTGTTAAAATCGCAATTCTTAAAGCTCTTCTAAATTTATATTTAGTGTTGCATCTGTCCCAAAACCGGTTTATTTTTGCTCATTTTTTGTGTGTCTATATTTTGCGCCAACGCAATTACAATATTTTAATTTAAATAATCATTAAACTTTGATTATCTCTACAACGAAGTCTAATTTTAATGGATGCAAAATGTAAACAAGTGGTTGTAAAGATGAGTTGTATAAGAATTGCTGAAATTTTTTTCACGCAATTTCAATTTTTTTCTGGAATAAAAGTGTATGAATGAAATATTCACTACTTTTACATAGAGAACCAGCCAATTTATATTTTCGATGACGTCATTTGAATAAAGTTCATTCTTTTTTTCGATTAAATTTTAAGTTTTTAAGTAAAATAAATTATCATAGTTCTGTGATATTCAAAAAAATATCACAACTGAATGTGTCGCATTTTGCATTTCAGTTGGAAAGTATTTCATGCTTTATGCATGATTGATCTTTCTTGTTAATCTTTAATACCTCAAAGTTCTTATCCAGACAATTTTTCCATCTCAACTGCTGTCGCCGCATTATCTATTAGCTTTATTTTCAATGCAATATCACCTGAATCGGTGTACATTTCGGGAGTTACCTTTTCTAAAATATACTCCGACTCTTCAGGATCTGGCGCCAGTCGGAGCAAAAATATGTCTGCATCTTCCTCTGTTTATTTACAAAGAAAATATTTTATACATATATTTCGAATAATATATCATTAAAATAAAAGGCACTTGGTCGCAGATTTTTGTCTATCTTACCTACCATGACGCTTCACCATTGCTACTGCTGCGAACGCGCGAAATGTTCCGTTTGGCGCCTCCTCTTTCATCTGTCTTGTTCAGGGGAAGAAAGTACAGTGCATGACGTCAGCATGACGTGAAGATGACGTGAACTCAGGGTTTCCAGAATTTCCTAGTTAGAAGAAGGATTGCCTGATTTGGCGATTTATCGCCAATTTAGCGACATTTGGCGGCTTCCGGAATGTTTCAGAGACTTCTCGATAGAACAATTATTCTTTGAGATATAGAGATTTCCTGAAGTTTCTATGGAGAGGCTATAAAAAGGACTCACCCCTCCGCTGCAGAGGAGTTGAATGAACGTGACACGAGCTGCATTGGACTGTGATTTTTGTCAATGTTTTGAGAATATTAACTGCTGTTTTGTGAAATAACTTTCATCAACATTTCGAGAATAATATCGCTTATTCTGTGAAACTAGTGGACCATTTAAATGCTGTTTGACTATATATTGTCCCTGTTTACTTTGGGCTTGTGAATAAACGTAAATTACCCAGAAACTTGGACTGGTTCTTTATATCCTGCGTATACACCCACGATTCCTAAGGATTCGTTCGTAACACTACCAACATCGTATATTTATTATATTATGTCGTAGAAACACTGAGTGTGTGAATAAAAAACGATATTTTCTATTTTAAATGACTCCTCTCTTCGTTTTCACCTTGAGAATTAAATAATATTTACCTTTAATTCGAATTCATTCACTCTTGAAACGACTTTTCCCCTCACCTTCCTTTTGTTCATGCAAGAGTGGAATTTTGAGATACTTTACACATTTTATAAAACTATTAAGAGGAGATATTTATGTTCTTGTTTACCTGTTACTGACAGAACTTTCGTGCATTAACGGAAATGCAGATTATTTTTTCGAAATGCATTATTAATTTCCCTTTAAATGAGCTTGCACTTTGGGTGGGCAAAAATTTCTCTCGGGTTATCACGCGGAGAATATGTTCAAAAAGCTCTTTTTTTAAATGTCACTCCTTTTATGAAATTAAAGATGACAGTTTTCAGTATTCTGGAAAATAAAGAAGATGTTCTTTTTTTCATTTTTATAAAATATTTTATTAAGAGTGCGATCTAAGATGTCGGCTGAGTGGACAAGAAAAATAATGTGTTGACTAATAATATCTTGAAAGAAGAGGTCAATTAAATCTTATTTACCACTTCCTAAAACGCCTTAATCATAAACTCACGTGTTTGGAGGAATAGATTGTTACTTTGTCTATCATGTTAGTAATATATAGGGAAAGTATTGAAATCATGTCGAATTTTCGAGTTTTTAACTCGAACTCGAATTTATGACACATTTAAATATGAATGGACTATATTTAACGTGACTGCTATGTGTGTGTGTTCGTCTGTCTTACCGGCTGTTTGTGCAATGAATATATACATTGTAGAAATAAATCTATTCATTCTATCAATGAATGTGTACATTATAGACATAAATCTATCCGTTCTAACAATTATATCCATTTCAGCTCAGAAATTTATTTAAAAATTGTGATATAGAAAAATCAACTGACAATCCGATCTTCATAATTCAACAAGAGCTGAGTTGAATACTCTACACCCCGCTCCAAAATAAAATGAATCTTCATGTAATAATCCGTTCATTAATTATGATTTTTATAAAGCATAAATATATTGTAAAAATTTTGCTATTTTGTTCGAACCCCTATTCAGGGATTCGAACTTTTGCTGTTTGGCGCATGCGTATTGAACTAGAGTATTCAGCGTGTCACCAAGCGAGTCCGTTACTATGGGTTTCATGAAAAAGTTGCCTTCTCCAGCGTCACTACATTGTTATTATTTTTTATTCGAACCAACGAGGTGGGTTAGGCAACATTAAGATGCCCAATCTCTCTTCGATGTGGACGTATAAAACAGTCTTTGCATTTCAAGAATTCTCTGTGAAATCCCAAGGTTTTTATATCTTAATGGTCCCAAGTTATTGAGAACGAATACGTTTGTGAGATGTTGTTTGAACGTTGTTTGTATGTGTTTGAAATGTAGAATATTTTGTGCTATTTTTTATATTGTTTTCTTTATGTGAGATGTATTGAAAGGAACGTAATACAATGATATTTAGAATAACAAAAAGGTTTTTTAATTTGTCTGATTATAGTGTGAAATTTAAGTACTATATTATGCAGTCGTATTAGCGGGCGAAGGCGTGTTTAAACGCTGCTATAGGGCGTATTATGCCTGCGTAGCGAGAGGACCACAGCCAGACGGGCATAAACTGGGGCTACGTCTATGAACAATTGAATGTATGTATTCAATTAATCTCTGTTTAAATCCTGGAAAACGTCGGCTTCATTTTCTAGTATATAAAAAGAAAATAAATATAAAATTGGGTCTGAGCGCGAAGTTGCGTGCTGCCCACAGCAGATTTTTGTATATTGGTAGGAGAAATTAATATATTTAAATGTGGTTTTACAATATTTGATGACTTACGCATTTTGTGTTTCTAGTTTAAGGCTTTTTACAAATAAAGTTGAATGTATTTAACGATCGGCCGTTCTACCTTTAATTTTTGAATACAATAAATATGCCAGAAGCACCTATATTAACAATCTTAGAAATTTACTGATAAAACAGCTTGATTTTTCAATGCCTCCCATAATATTGGAAGTGATGCATTTCAGTTTAAAATCCTCATCTAAAACTGTGGTTCAGAATTGAGAACTAACTGTTGGTTACCTAACCCACTTGGTGGGGATTCCAGGTTATCAGTGGCGGATGCAGCGGTTAGCAAAACGGGCAGTGTCGACCGGGGCCCAAGCCTATTTAGGCCTAGTAGTATTTTATAATAAAATAGCTAATATAGTCAGTCACATTAATATTATTTCTAAAGCTTTATCAAAATTAGAGACTACACCACCTAAATACGCTTCTGGAGTGGGCACCTCTAAGACGGAGCCTCAGTAACATTGTTTAGGCCCGGCACTAGGGTGGATGTGCTAGGTGCGGTCGTACTGTGGCTTCTAGGTTCAAGAGGTCCTAAATGCTCTATATTGGAGGTTTCCTAATTAAAATTTGCGTTCAGTATTCTGGGTAGGGCTAGGGTCCCCTAATTTACTCTTTAACCCCCCCCCCCTAATTGTCTATCGTCAAATCTGCTTCAGTATGCGTGTTGATTCATTCTGCAACCGCCATGGCTCAGTTAATGAACTGTGTTTCTTCATTCTGCAGCTGCCATGGCTCAGTTAATATACCGTGTTGCTTCATTCTGCAGCCGCCATGGCTCAGTTAATAAACCGTGTTGCTTCATTCTGCAGCTGCCATGGCTCGGTTAATAAACCGTGTTGCTTCATTCTGCAGCCGCTATGGCTCAGTTAATGAACTGTGTTGTTTCATTCTGCAGCCGCCATGGCTCAGTTGATAAACTCTGTTGCTTCATTCTGCAGCCGCCATTCTTCAGTTAATAAACTGTATTGCTTCATTCTGCAGCCGCCATGGCTCAGTTAATAAACTGCGTTGCTTCATTCTGCAGCCACCGCCATGGCTCAGTTAATAAACCGTGCTGCTTCATTTTGTAGTCACCATGGCTCAGTTGATAAACCGTGTTGCTGCATTCTGCAGCCTCCATGGTTCAGTTAATAAACTGTGTTGCTTCATTCTGCAGCCACCATGGGTCAGTTAAGAAACTGTGTTGCTTCATTTTGCAACCGCCATGACTTAGTTAATAAACCGTGTTGCTTCATTTTACAGCAGCCATAGCTCAGTTAGTAAACTGTGCTGCTTTATTCTGCAGCCACCATAGCTCAATTAGTAAACTGTGTTGCTCCATTCTGCAGCCGCCATGGCTCAGTAAATAAACCGTGTTGCTCCATTCTGCAGCCGCCATAGCTCAGTTAATAAACTGTGTTGCTCTATTGAATGTAATTTAGGCTGCGGGTTTGTGAATAGCGAAAGAGGTATGGTCCAATCAGTACAAACTAAAAAGCCCATTGTTTATTTCAGATATTTTAGTTTGTTGATTTACGTAACTGGGAGTGATTGTGGAGTTTGTTGAAATATATTTTGAAACTTATGTTGCATAATAAGAAATGCAGGATTCGTTAAAATTGCGAGCATTGCGAAAATTGCATTAACAACCGTAATAACTAACGATCCAACTCTAGCACAGGCCGATAGGGTTTTTCTACTTCAATCCATCACTAACAGTTATTTGAAACTTTTAGTCCCTGATATTTTTATTTCTTTAAATGGCAAGTAAACATCAAAGATCCTCAGTTTGACCAGCACATTGGTTACATTTACAGAACAAAAATCTGATGTGTCAACCTATATGACTTCTCATAAAAAATAATAATAAATCCTCCAACAAAATGCAAATTCTATACGACCTCGTACCATTCCCACTAACAATGCGAATCACTATATTCTGGATGCAGAATATTAAATAAGTAATTCATAAGAAGCGACAAGCATTATCAAAGAAACTAGATTTAGTTTTTAGAGATACTTTTTGAAAAACTTCATACAAGTACTTTATATCTTCGGAATTTTGTCCCACACATACATTTATCATTTTCTGAAACCTTATTTTAAGGAAAAATTTGCTCGCCAAAAACGCCAAGCCGCTAATTTTGTTTCCATATTATCGCCAAATACCGCACTAATCCTGGTATTTTTATACCGCAAAATCAAGAAATAAAATTTGCAAAAGAAAATATAATAAATATAATGAATCAATATTTACAAGTAATATAATAATTTACCACAACAAATAACACGATGAATCAAGCATGAAACTTCGGAAACAAGAAATGTCTCTATCAGCCTGATTGTAAAATCTTGTAAACACACAGCAGCTATCTTAAAAGCACCACCCGCCAAACAAACTCAAAAACATTGCCTCGGGGAAAGCAGAAGCTATAAATTTCTATTATTTTCTATGAAGACGAATATGTCCTTTCAACCGATTGAAAACAAAACAAGGACACTCCCGTAAGCCCTTTATCTCTTCATCTTTTCCTTCTCTTCATTGTTTAACGTTGAATTCTTTTTTTACTTCTTGCTTCAATTTGGCCACAACGTTTAATTTCATTTTATATGACCAGATACTTTGCTGGCGTGTTTGTTGCTTCAATATTCATAGCCTGTTCTACGTATACTAAGCAAATTTCGAAAGTTGCACTTCTGAGATGATTTATAGTTGGAAATATGTCATCTACGTACCGAAAGAACAAAATTAAGTGCTCGGAGTGACATAAAGTGGGTCAGAACAAACCCTCGTGGATTTTATATTTAGGTATATTATGTTATGTGGGTGTGAAATGGGGGGTTTTGCATACGAAAGTTAACGATTTCAAAAGTTGATACACAAAAAGCGAGTTGTTGTGTTTTAAAAAATGAAGTGAAAGGTTGATGTATCTTCGAAAGGGAAAATGTTGTGTTATTAAGGTTAAAAGATTTGACATGGTATTTATCCCACGTAAAAATTTGTAAAATAGACTTGAAAGGTTTGTCAAAAATGAACAAGATACTAAAGTAGTTGTTCTGAAAATAAATCAATATTTGACTTTTTTATATCTAGGTTTAAAAAAGCCAAAATTGAATATTTAAAAAAAAAATTGTAAGCACCGCACAAAATTGTAAGCACCGTGTTTTTCTCTCTGTACATGACTCAATTATTTATTTTCGTTATATTTTTATAGATATAGTTTATAGATTCATTATATTTTTACAGATATGAGATATATTTGCTTCATCGTCCAAAATACGAAAGGAAGTGATTACTTATTTAACATTATGTAGTATTTCCATTTTTATGTAATTTTTTTTCTCAATTTTCACTTATTTTAAATGATGAATGTTTAAATGATGCTAACTTGATAAAACACAAAATTTTCTTAATCTAACCTATCTCAATTGGAATATTGTCAAACCTAGCATATAAAGCAAACATTTAATTTGTGTTGTTCAGAAATGTAAATAGCATGCACTGGGTACGAGAGTAAATCTTGAAAGAAATGTGAAGGGGATGAAACGGAAGTAACATTATACTATTATACAAATTCCTAACAGGAAACTCTTGTTATAGTTTGAAGGTATGGGTCACTTAGTGACAAATTCCGTGACCCTGGTGACGAATTGAGCGAATATAGCCAACTTGACGACTTTTGGTGAGGTCTGGGAACTTCTCGAATTTTGTAGATTGGCTAAAAACTTTACAAGCTACATGCTTTTATATTTTTCACAGAGGGTATGTTGGCTTGCCATCATTCAGTCGGGTTGTTCACGACTTAAAGTATCTGCCAAACTAAATACAAAATCCATCATGCAATTTTTCTTCTGATTATATGTATATTTTGTATTAGAAAACGATTTTAGTAGAAAAGTGTAAAAAATTGAATTTTAAATTTACGACATCTGTGCATCAATATTTGAGCTATTCTCCAGTAAGTGTTTGATGCTGCAAATGTTACATCCAAGTGTTTCATCATCAATAACTTCGCTTTGGATCCCTTTCGGACGAAATAAACTACATTCAATATTAGTCTACCGATATTAGTCAATATTAGTCTATGTGCATATATTTTAACTCTCAAGCAAAGTCGGGTATATTTTCATAATTAATAATAAATTATACTTTGATTTTGTACTTTTCCCCGTTACCTTTAATCATTTCGTTCTGAAGTGCTTTGTAATATGCATGTAATAGCATATCACAAAGCACTTCAGAACGAACCATTTTAGGAATCTACACTTTGAGTTTTATACATCCATGTCACATTTTTTTAAAAATCATACCTTATGCTTTACTAAACATTTCGTGCATTTGCATCGTTCCAAATTTCTTTCTCACTTCTTTCCCGCGGATGAACCGCGCCTTTAATCTACAGATGGACGTCGAGCTGATCATTAATAACCTGCTTGAGTGGTGCAAAAAAATTAACGTTGTCTCCGCCACTTCTAAAAGCACATCTCATCCGCTGGAATAACCAACATTCATTATTGGCTTTTCTCGATCCTTTTAGCTATTGCTAGAATAAGGAAATGAAACGCACGTCCGATTAGAGACAAAATGGCGCATCTCACAGCCAGCAGACGATATATAATATTCTTTCAGATTCAGCTATTCCAAAAACGCTAAAAATTCTGCTGTAATAGAAACGCAATAATATAAAAACTTCGTAAATGCAGTATAAACACAAATATATATATATATATATATATATACTGGTCAACTGGTTTCGAAGAGCCCAACAATAAGGGCAATTTAACTTATTGAAGAAAGTTCTGCAACTGAGGTAGAATAGCACTGAAATTAAAAGAAAAGTTGCCATCGACGCGGGAAGAAATGAAAGAAGAAAAAAGACCAGTGAGGCAAGGAAACAAGTCAGGATACTATGAAAGAACGAAACCACGGAGTAAATAAATAATAGCAGAAAATAAAGAATGAACAAAAATGAAACGAGATTGTTAAAAAACAGATAGCAGGGCCAATAGATACAAGTCAGTAGTGAGCAAACCTACTTAAATTGTAACGAAAGATGATGAGACATTTAAAACATGTTTAGAAAATAAAAATAAAAAAAATGTATAAAATATTTAAAAAAAAAAAAATCGAACAGGAACCGGGGCAACGGGGTTAAATTCGAAAGGAACTGAGATTGATGGGCTAAATTCGTCAAATAAAATCCCGAAAATGATTAAAATCTGGAAAAGGAAAAACAAATAACCGAAAAAGAAAAAAAGCAAACCGGAATAGAAAAATGAATGCAGAGAATTCAGAAAACTGTTTTCTGCTCTCGAAACAGGCTGATCTGAACTTTACCATGCACCATACCGTCATTCACTATACTCCCTCTCTCTCCCTCCCTCCTCCCTCCTCCCTCCCTCCCTCCCCTCTCTCCTTCCCTCCTCTCTCTCTGTATGTGTGTTTGTGTTTGTGCATGTGTCGCTCTCTGTATATGTGTGCAGTATATGTATACATTTTAACTCAAAAACAATCCATCCATTTCTGACGTTTTCATTATTTCCGTTTTGAAAATTTGGGCAACTTTCAATTTTGGGCGTCATTCAATATGCATTATACCGTCATTTAATACGCATTAAACCAATAGAGCCAACAATTATCAAATTATTTAGCACAAACGCCGAAAAATTTCCCCAATTGCGAATTTTATGCAATTTAAAAAATAATATTCATTTCATATTTATTTCATGCTATAAAACTAATTTTAATAGATATAAATAAGAACGAAAAATTAATTTCACGTTTTAAGGGAAAATCGAATGAAGCTCATATTATAATTGTATGTTTCTTATTTCATTTGATCTGGTAAATTGGATATATTATGAAAGTAATTTTGTAGGAAATATATGCTTTTTATTTATAAAAAAAATATTTATTATCACTAGAATGGATTATTGAAAATAGTGTAAAGAAATGATTTAAGTTGACTTCATTAGGTTAAAGTAATTTAACTCTATGCTTAAACCTTCATTGAAAAAGTCTGTATAAAATCGTTTGCTTCTCTATGTAAAATTAATGAATGTTTCATTCATATCAGCTATATTGCAGACTCCAGAGCGTTAAAGAAATTCAGCAATTCTTATACAACTCATCCTACATCTTTATATGTTTGTATTTTCCATGAGTGAAAATTAGACTTTTAGCGTCTTTAATGTACAGATAGATATGCAGCTTACCATTAATAATTCTTCAGATCCTTTTAACTGTTGCTGGAATAGGGGGATGAACCTTTCGTCCGATTGGAGATAAAATGGCGCAACTCAGTTGGTAGACAATTTATAATATGAAAATAAAATTTACATTTTACTTATACTTGTAAAAATGTAAACTAGATTGTAATAGGAATAAATTATGAGAAAAAAAAGGTTTTCCATATCCTCTCCTACAAATCAGTGGCGCACGAAAATGCATAGGGAATGAATTTTGCATAATATCAATATATCTTCTATAATTTTGCATAATATCAATTAATTTTTAAATAATTGATCCGATCCAGGATGTTTTATTCTTCAGATCTGCCTGTGAAAATAATTTTGTATAGCAAGTACAGGGATTCTTATTACTTTCCCTACAATACACGGTAATATATAGGGAAAATATTGGAATCATGTCTGAAACCGTAAGTCACTTGTGGGTTATCCTGGTGCTGATTAGGTTTTGGTTCGATTCGGAATAAAATAACCTGTCTTTTTTGCTAAATGGCCCGCAAATATCGTATGTATCCACTCTAGCTAAATTACTAATTGACCAGATTTCACAAAATTTAGAAGATAAGTCACTTGTGGATTACCCTGGTGCTGATTAAATTTAGCTGGTTGCTGTTGTTGAGACCCAGACGGTCCAACCTAACAGAAAGGTGTAAGGTAACCGTTTGGACGGCCGGGAAGTGCCACCCAATTTAGACCGGAACCCAGTGGGGGAGGCATCCACAGGGATCGTACCTTCTTTCCCCTACCACCAACCACTGGGAAGGACTTACGGACCCACATGTTTAACGTGATCGTACTCCGCATGAACACGGCGGCAGTTGTGGCAGCGTGCAAATCCAGCGCGCAAGCCACCGGGCTACCGCGCTCGAGATGTGCCAACAGCACGCGGTGTTCCCAGGTGGTCACCCATCCAAGTACTAACCACGCCCGCTGCTGCTTGACTTCGGTGATCTAACGAGAACCCGTGTTTTCAGCACAGTAGGGCCGTTGGCTAAATTTAACTGGTGAAATGATCCGTAAAAATCGTCAAAATATAAAATAAAAGGCTACATATACTCAAATGTATCAATTAAATGCTTGTTTCATACGTAATTTTTGACAATGTAAAGAATAAGACCAACCCCATTACACTAGAACTAACCGTTCTCGAGATATTTTAGTTTTTTCGCATTTTTGCTAGGCTGTTTTGAGAATACGTCCAGCTACCAAATGAAAACGAAAATTAATATAAAAGTGCAAATTCGATGTCATTTCAAATAATTACACGTTTCAATTTGTGAAACTAAACTCAATTTAATTAATTATTAAAGAAATAAATAGAGAAAACAAATTTGAGTCTGTAGAGAAAGTCATGTGCTACTCACATCAGATTTTACTCCTTTTTAGGAGAATTAAATTAGTTTATTAATGTCGAATCCGAGTCCCGACCCGGTCCGCTTCAAAATTATCTGAATTTCAATGTGTTAAAAACATGAATGTGTTATTTGTGAATGTGAAATTTTTCTACGAAGAATTCAGGTATTTATCTTTACATGGCTGAGATAAACACATTTATTACGTGTACCCAATTAAAATTCAACCAAAAATTTTTAAAAATTAAATATGCTCGGCTCGGCCATATAATCGGCCGGCTTTTTAAAATCTGAGCTTGAGCCCTGCACGTTCCAAAACAATATTAAAAAACTCAGATCCAGCCCTGTCCACGGGTCAGGCCGGTCCGGGCTTAAGCCCGTGGGATGGACCCGAGTTCGGGGAGATATCTAATACACACATATACACACAGACACCACTCCAAAAACGTTAATTTTGAGTTCTGAGATGCTTGAAACGTGCTCCATTGAAAATTCGAATTCGAATGCTTTCCCTGCTACAATACTTTCCCCATACATTATAATACTATGTAAGGATTGCAAAAAAATTGTGTAAAGATTGTAAAAAATGAATAATGTTACTTCTCCAAAACTTCGCATCTACGAAGATAGATGTAAGAGGATGAATATTTCCCTTTGCTTCTCTTCCTCGCGCCATTTTTCTTCCAGGCGGAATTTAAAAGAAATCTTCCTCTTCACATTCTTATCTTGTCTCACAGCAGATGCATTAGACAATTCATGAATATTTGATAAAGCCGAGGACGATATCTTGGATGGCTTATTTCGGATGCAGCCTTTATGAAATTCTTCTTTAATGGAAGTTGATTTTAGAATATTTCGAGAAGGAAGTTCTGTGTGTTCTGACTTCTTCCTTTCTAAGTTCTTCACTTTGTGTGTAATGCATGTTAGAACGAATTGTAACTAGCATAATGTAACCTTTTTGGTGTTGTTAGCTAAAGTCGTTTTTAAAAGCTTTTATTTAACTCGTCATGACCGATGTGTGGTTGTCTGTCTGTTGTTTCAATTTCGTTAATGACATTTTTAGATAGTCCCTACTTTTTAGATAGCTGAAATTTGGTACACAGCTTAGTCTTGTAAGACATTTTCATCTATTATTTGTCGAATTCTCGAAGTATAGAACCGGCATCTTTGTTGTGTTTAACCGATCGTTGCAACATGATTAAAATAGTACGGGCATAACTTTACTACCATTTCAGAGTAAAATTTGGAGGTATATATATCACCAAACTTCCACATTTTTGTAAATTGGTTTACAAACGAACCAGGATCAATCAGATTTATCAGTGCAGATAATTTTATATAGCAAGAACAAAGTTTCTTTTCCATATTTTTACAGAAAATAAATTATATATTTTAATAAAAATTTTTGAACAACAATATCATTTAAAATGCTGCAAAAATTTGCCTATTTTTAATAATGAGCAACGTTGGGTATATCTGCTAGTATTCTATAAAAGCTAAAATTGCATTTTAAAGAGATATGGTATTACTCCTCTGAATTCCATCCCGCCTCAATACTTTTAAACTGAAGAATTTTTCCAAAAACGCGTTGCATTCTCATCGCCATTTTTCTTCGCGGCGAATTAAAAAGAACGCCGAGTTTTTTTTTCTTGTCTTTCAACAGATGTATTAGACAACTCATGAATATTTGATAAAGCCAAAAAAGAGATCTTTGCTAGCTTGCTTCTCTTGCTGACTTCATGAAATTCTCGTTCACTTTTAATGGAAGTTTATTTTAACATCTTCCAAAAGAGAAGTTGTATTTTGACTTCTCCCCTTTTAAACTTCTCTAGTTTGTGTATAATGTATATTAGACATAAATTGCAACTAGCATAATATATGTTTTTTTTTATGGGGGTTTGCGTGGATAAATGAAACTTGTTGCTGCTCTGGAAGCTATTTTTTACCGCTCTTAAACTCACTTTAGTAGAATTATGTTTCTTTTTTGTTTTATGAGCGAATAAAACTGAACGTTGCAAAATGCTAGAGTTACAAAAATTGACAGAATAAAAACGTTGCTTCGAAATAGTTAAATTAAAGCTGTTTGAAGGTAACTGAAGAAGTAGGAAATTTCCAATAAGGAATAATTTTTCCAGCGTTAAGTCTAATTTATCATATTTTGTACTTTTATCGAGACATTTTCATCTATTATTTGGCGAATCTATTTGATAAACTATTAGTTGAAATTCCCGCAGAAAATTCCTATTATTTAACCTTTTGCTTACGGGTGGGACAGCGTCCATTTCAAACAAAGAACCTCTCAAAAAGACAGGTATTTGACATACCCTATCCCAAAACAGATGGATCTCTCTTTGCAGGCATTGGCGTCCTTGGACGTCAATGTCATCAAAGAGGGATAGAACTGTTTGGGATAGGGTATGTCAAATACCTGTCTTTTTGAGAGGTTCTTCGTTTGGAATGGACGCTGTCCCACGCTTAAGCAAAAGGTTAAATAAATAGTTTATTTTAAATAATATTTGATTCAGAATGTCGAATACATGGCCAGTGCTGACCCCCATGACCCCATTTTTAGCTAACTCTAGACGCCCAAATCGCTCAAATTGGATCAATATAACATAACTATTTTTCAATTTATTCGAAAGTCGGGAAATATGTCAACTTTCGAATAAATTAACTAAATAGCTATTCATACCAGCTGAGGCTCATAAACGGAGACGGATACCACTCTAGTAAGGAAATTCCGGCAATAGAGAGGATCGGGTCCCCAATTTTTAATTGCGTAATATCACTTTCGTAAGTCCTATCTCTAGCAACGTGACTTCTTGGGAACTACTTGTATGTCTGTTACACTGATTTTTTTTCCGAAATTGTACGCAAAAATTCAATAATTCCAGAGCAATTTGAAAGCTGACTCGACACATTCATCTCACTAAATATTTTCATTTATCAAATTTTCACTGCGTGCCGTCGTTACATCACTTACATACGTCTTGAGTATGTTTTTGCACTTTCCATGCATTTAATATGCGAATTAAGTTTCTTTTTTTTCCATTAAACAAATCTGAAATAAGACGTGATTTGCAACGTGAAATTACACGTCCAACTTTTATATCTTCTATTCTGATCTCCTTTGATCCTATTGAATTCTCTTTGTGAACTTCTCAACTTATAACAAAATTCACCACTTCTTACTCCAAGCAGAGCCTTTATCATCTTGAACTCAATTAAAGTGTTCTCTTTAACATCATATATTTTAACACATTTTTCCCACCTTAAATATAATTTGCATCTTAAAATTCCTTGGAAACTTGCCTTTGTGTCTTATTCAGAACAAATCTCGCTGGATTCCGTTTATTGTTTCCATTGACTGGGAAAACACAAAATTAAATATCCCTTATTAAATATCTTTTGTCCCTTTTGTAGGGAAAATATCTTGAAATCCCTTTCCTTCGGAAAAGAGCATACAACTGATAAGAAGACTTACTTCCGTTTTCAATCACGTAAATGAAAATAGACAATAAAAGTCTGGTTATTATAGTACCTTATTCAAAATTTAATTTAAAATACCATTTGTGTGTGTCCTATAAAGTATAAAACAGATATCTGATGTGAGCAGCACACGATCTTGACCTGCAGACGTAAGTTAATTTTGTTTTTCTTATTTTATTTTTTATTATACATTAACACCGACGTTGCACTTGATTACAAATTCTACTAGTATTCTAAATGATATTATTTTACAAAAAATGTGATTAAATATTTAATTTAATGACCCTAAAACAGACATAAAAATTTTCTGTTCTCGCTTTATAAAGTCATCTTCACCTCTTGAAGTTTTGCCAACATATGCTAAAATAGTAGAACCATTTTCATCTTGTTTCAACAATCGGTTAAATACAACAGAAAATATTTAAATTTGAAAAATCTTTGTCTAAAGAAAACAGATAGTTTAAGAAATTGAAAATATCAATCATCCTCTTAATAATTTATTCCAAAAGTAGTAAATGATACAGCCCAATCGAAAATATAAAATTTTTCTATCAATTTATTTTATGTTTAAATAGGATACATTGAATTACAATCGTCTGCAGAATAGACACATTTGATTTATCTCCGTATCTATTTTTTTTATAAGCAACGTGCTATAATTGTCTTCAAATAAAGTTTCGGAAAATAATCATCTGCATCATGCTATTCCTATAGAAGGCTTAATTTTGTGTTTTGTATCAAAGTTTCAACAATCTCTGATCCTAGAAACTAGGACGGGGTTACGCAGTGAACTAGAGAATTATGATAACCAAATTTGAAAAAAAACTGTCAAAACTGTGGATTTGTATACATTAAAATAGGCAAACTAGCAAGCCGACAAACAAACAAACAAATATACTTTCAAATTTATATACGATATAATTTGAATTTTATATAATTTATCAACAATGTGAGGGGTATTTTGAACATTTGATTGCGTTTAAAATTAATAGGGTTCCGATATTCCCCAATTGTAATATGTGTATCAAATTTCATTTGATACGCTCCATTCGTTCGTGAGATATCGAATACACAAACCCATAGATGTACATTACCATACATAACATTACCACATAGACATACATTCAGACATTGCTTTAAAAACTTTCTATTCGTATTCAAAGATGCTTGAAATGCACTCTTCCGTGGAAAATTCCAATTCGAGCATTCGACTCCGTCTGATTACTTTTCCTATACACTATACAAGGCATGTGGGGAAAGTAATTAAGTGTATTGTTTCAAAGGCGTTATGAGACTCCATCAGAAGCAGTGCATATTAACCAAAAGACAGCTGATAGTATACAGCTGACAAAATACATCTCCCAGAAGCAGCAGTTGTATTACGGTATCGACGATAACCCATGCTTGAGAAAATATTTCGATTGATATCAAGTTGACAATGTACCCCTTCGGGTGGATGGGGGGGGGGGGGTACCTTGTCCTCCGAGAGGGCTAATGACGTCGCCAACACAAAAATTGTATCGTGGCTATTTTTCACTGCAATGATTGAAACTGTTGAGTTTTGTGATCATTGATAAATAACTCCTTTTATGAAAAATTGTGTCAAATTTTGTCCTATGTTGCAATGTTAAGAAAATAGGAAACTTCGAATAAATTTTGAAGTTTTCGCTTGAATTTCATAAAATTCTATCTAGATATGCATTTTTGTTTACAAAGTTGGATGTAAAGTTTCATGAAAATCCATTAATAGTTGTAGCAACTATGGTGTACACAAGATATTGACCACAGATAGACGCTTAAATAGTCAAAATTTGCTTAGGAGGTCCTAAAATATAAATTGGCATTAAAATTTCGCAGTCGAAAATTTTCGTGAAAACAATACTTTCCCTATATTCTATAGTATGAGGAAGCAATAAAAGGTGTACATTTTATATTCTAATTTTACTTACATTTCCCTCCACCCCTTTGCAGTATTTTAGACAGTACACCCTCTGATTTTTTCGACACATGTACTTGTACAGTTTACTTTTGATTTTGCCACTACAGCATTACTGTTTCTTTATTGAAGTAGAACAATTGTAGAACACAATATCTATCGAGCCATCCTCTGCTAGTAAGAAGTGAATTAAAACTTTACATTACGTGAATACATTTATACATATTCTTTTCAGCTCTCCTTTGATCGTATTCAATCCTCCCAACTAGTTTCTTCTACATTTTTAACGTATCCCATATTTCTAACACGAAACAAATCCTTTCTAATCCAAAACTTTATTAAAATGCTCTATTTTACTCACACCAGGCATTTTAGCACCTCCTTACCTCCATAAACGCAATTTGCATCTTAAAATTCCTTGGAAATTTCCCTTTATGTCTCATTCCGAACAAATCTCTGTGGATTCTATTTCTCTTTGTTCTACTGACTGAGAAAACACATAAATTAAATATACCTTGTTAAATGTTCTTTGTCCCTTTTGTAGGGATAATGCCAAAGAAGAACATGCCATTCCTTCTTCCGTGGTAAAAGGCACACAACAGATAAGGAATCTGTTTTAAGTCACTGAAATTTAAATTGGCCGAATCTGACAATACTTGTAAATTAAAATTAAGCTAAATTCTATATTCAATGTTGAATTATAGAATGGAATACAACATGATATTTTATTCTCTGTCGAATAGTTTGGTGTAATAACTTTCAATAACACATAACTAAATTTATAAGTATGTGGCAGCAGACGATTCTGCTCCTGCCAAAAGACATCGATCGAAGATGCTAGGATACCCGAATTATGAGTTCGGAGGCGAAGCTAGCTTCTGCTCTAATCTTATAATGTCGGTCTTGTAAGCACGAGGTCCCGAGTTCGGTCCTGGATCGGGACTAGCAACATCAATTCCTACAATGATGACTGGACGTTTGAAACACGCAACCTTCTCTCTCCAACGATCTCACCTCTCAACAAGAGATGACAGCACCCCACGGAGCCAGAGGTTCTTCCACGCCCTTCCTGGTTGACCACGACTGACGTCACGCCCGAGGCAACACGCCTCCCGGCAATTCAGCCCCTCGACTGAGTATCTGATGGGGACGCGCAGGGGTTTTCTGGGCGCCCCTCCTCCTTGCCGAAATTCGACCGGGGACTTCTCATCAGGTGAGGGAGTGTGTGGCAGCAGACGACTCTGCTCCTGCCAAAAGACATCGATCGAAGATGCTAGGATACCCGAATTATGAGTTCGGAGCCGAAGCTATATTTTGCTCTAATCTTACAATGTCGGTCTTGTAAGCACCGGGTCCCTGTTTCGGGCCTGGCAACAAGAACCACTAGAAGTATAATACTATTCTCCAATTACAACATTAACTCCTTTTTCATACTTTTCCAAAAATGCATAGTAAAGTATAGGAAAAGAATTGGAATTGTATTGGAAATCTCAACTTGAGTTTTTTAGAGCTACACTTTTCGAGCACTCTGGAATCCGAAAAACAATTTTAGCATGACGTGTGTATGTGTGTCTGTCTCTGTGTGTATGCGTCTGTCTATGTGCGTGTGTATGTGTCTGTCTCCGTGTGTGCCCATTTGTCTGTCTGACTGTATGGATGTCTGCGCAATGTATGAATCCACTTTAACTGAAAAATAATTGACCAAATTTCACAAAATTTAGTAGATAAGTAAGTCACTCGTAGGTTACTCTGTTGCTGATTAGATTTTGGTATGACTCGGAAAAAAAAAGGACCTTACCTTGTTTTGCGAAATAGTCCAGAAAAATAGTATTTATCTACTGAAGCTGAAAAACTAATTGGCTAAACTTCACAAAAGTTCGCAGTTAAGTCGCTTGTGAGATACAACTAGTGCTGATTAGATTTTAGTACGATTCGGGGGGGGGGGGAAAACCGGCCATTTTGGCGAAATGGTCCACTAAAATCGTCAAAATCTAAAATAAAAAACTACGTATGATCAAATGCATCAATTAAATTCTTGTTTCATCCTTAATTTTTGACAATGGAAGGAATTAAGACCAACACCATTACTTTAGGGCTAAAGTTCTCGCGATATTTTCGATTTTTCGCATTTTTGCCACGTCGCTTTTTAAAAGCATGTCCAGTTGACAAATGAAAGCGGAAATTGGACTAAAACTGCAAATTCGGTGAAATTTCAAATAATTATCCATGTTATTTTGTGTATTTAAACTCCAGTTAAACTCAGCTTAATGAATTGTGAAAGAAAGAAAGCGAAAATAAATATGTACCTGTAGTGAAAGTCATGTGCTGCGCATATCAGATATTTTATCGAGAAGAATCGGTATAAATATACAAGTAGAACAGGTATGCTGGATATTTCTTGGGGGAAAATGGAACTGTGGGGGGGGGGGGGGGTGCAATCAGCGGCCTTAGAATTGAGTAGCGAAAGCAAACAACGTTTAGGGACCTTAGGTCAAAGAGGGAACTCAGTCAGAACAATAGAACTATATATGTTTTTCCATACGATCCATTGCAAATACGTGGAAATAGGGTTGCCGTATTTTGGCGATTTTTTCAGGGCATGGGTGCCGTATTTGGTGTAATATCGTCAACTTGGCGACTTTTTGCAAGTTCCGAAACAATTAGAACTTTCAAGAAATATCGACTAGTTTTGGTGATACCACCGTCTTTCTAAAAATTTCTTCTAGAGACTATATAAGGAAGTCATCGTTCAGTTAGAGAGAGTTGACGTGTTAAGATTCAAAGTTAATTGTGAAATACTTCAGTGTTATGAGAACAGAATCGGCTGTTTTGTAAATTAGCTGAATATTTAATTGCTGTTTTATTGTAGTTCACAGTTGTTCGGTAATCTTATACGATAATTATTGAGCTAATTCAATATATTGTTCCTATTTGTACTTATTAATGCTTTTAAACGAAAGCGTTAGTTATTCAAAAAGTTGGACTCGTTTTTGTATCCTAAGAGTACATCCACGCTTTGAGCGGATACGGCGTAGCAATACCTACTACTTAAATATCGTAATACGTGTTTCTTTAAATAAAAATAATTAAAGCGAATTTTGAGACAAAATGTCTCAGAACTTGTCCTCAAGCAACTTTACCAAATTTCGTAGCTGTACGTTAACTTGAATTTTGCTTTACTGTGTACAGGTTGACACATACATTGCCTATTATTATTTTAAGTACTAAATTATTCAAACTAAACTATTAAAATTCCATAAAAAAGCAACCCTTTGTGTCTCATTCCAAACAAATCTCGGCGAATTCTGTTTCTCTTTGTTCCACATAGGAAAAATATATCCCTTATTAAATACCTTTTATCCCTTTTGTAGGGAAAAATGAAAAATAAGAGAATTGCATGTCCTTTTATGCGGAAAAGAGCACATGACCGATCAGAAACCTTACGCCTGTTTTGATCATAGAAACTAAAATAAAATAGACCACCTTTTATATGCTGTTAGATAGAGGGACGAAATTCGGTATAATACTTGGAATTTTTCTATTCCTTATCGAATGATTTCATTGAAATGTGTGTTTGTGCAAGGAAAGGAATGAATTGGTTTTTCTGTGCGCTTTTCCGAAATTTGTATGGGTTTTTCCTCACACTTGGTGTTTATTCGTTGGAGGAGGAAATGAATTAACTAGAAGGCATGAAGTTTTTTTTAATATTATAAATCTATTTAAGGGTTCGGTGGACATTGAAATGAGCAAAAAATGACTAAAAAAAGGTTTTTTTTAAATATATAACATTATTTTACACATTTAACCTTTTGCTTACGGGTGGGACAGCGTCCATCCCAAACGAAGAACCTCCCAAAAAGACAGGTATTTGACATACCCTATCACAAACAGTTCGACCCCCCTTTGCAGGCACTGGCGTCCATGGGCATCGGTGACATAAGCATTGCACCCTGCTTGCACCCTGCAAGCAGCAGGTGCAATGCTTATGTTGCCGATGCCCATGGACGCCAGTGCCTGCAAAGGGGGGGGGGGTCGAACTGTTTGTGATAGGGTATGTCAAATACCTGTCTTTTTGGGAGGTTCTTCGTTTGAGATGGACGCTGTCCCACCCGTAAGCAAAAGGTTGAATACATTTTTTTAAACGGAATTTTCAAAGGTTCTACATTTTTAAAATGGTCCGTGTGTCTTAATTTCTGTTTGAGATGCATGAAATTTGGCAAGAAAACACATTTCATACTTTTTAATGAAGCTGGGTATGCATTATATAATTGGACCTTATTAAGGTAATTAAAAGTGGATAAGAACCTAATTAACTGATGAAAATTAAGTTTTAATGCAGAAAAATATTTTTAAAAAATTAGCTTTCTAAGGGATTTGAAAATGAATACCCAAATTTGTTCATAATGTGTTTTTGAGTGATCATACTGTAAAATGAATAAAAAATGTGAACAAATGGCACGCAAGGAGCATTTTCAAATTTTTGTTAAAAAAATTAAATTGAAAATAAAACACAAAATTGAAAAAAAAAATTAATGGTATTTTATATAATAATGTTAAGAGGAATATTTATACAAATTTTCATGTTTCTAGTCAATAAATAAATAATAAAAATTTCAACGTCCACCGTCCCCTTAATAATTGTTGTAATACTTGGTATATGTAAAGGAAAAATACTAGGGTAACATAATGGTTCTTTCGAAATCATGACGGATTTGCATGCATGACTGTCAAACAGCTTGGTCAATGCTTAAAAATATGATGTGAGCAATGCGTGATTTAATGAAAATAAAATCTATATAAAAATATATGAACCGTATTCTGTTAAAAAGCACTTAATTTAAGTATATCACGTAATTGTGTTAAAATCTACTTTTCAACCGGTTAACATGCCCTATCCTATTGTTGATTTAAAATCTCGAAGAATGTCCAAACATACATTTTTAAATTTGTATATCATTATTGGTGGTGAAAATTTTGCCATATTATTGTTTTTGCTAAAGCATTTTCTTGAAACATCTATATCTCAAGATCTGAGCTCAGTTGTTGACTGATCTGGATTCAATGTCATATACCTGGGGAGAACGAGAAAGACGGGTTTACTCATGATTTCAACTTCCGAATATTTTACCATTTCCGGTTCAAAAATTTCATATTTCTTACAACATCTATTTCTCAGGATTGGACATAGATAGATCTTAGATGATGACTGATATGGATATCAGCATTGAATTCCAGAGGGAAAAGGGGGTTTTACTAAGGATTTTCATTTACGGTTCTTGAGATGCCACTTCCGGTTTTCTGAAAATTCATATGGCTATACAAAAAGATGTGCGAAATATAATAAAAACGCCTAACAGTTCCGTCAATAATGAAATGTACATTTTCCATACTATTAGAGGCTCTTTCATAAATTTCTTGTTATAGTAGTCTGTCTCTTCAAAATTATGTTTTTAAAAAGATTATTTTTGACTAAAAGTTTTAATCAGTTTTAAGTAATCATTTGTTTAGTACATGATTTTTTTTTATCCCGTATTAATTTATGTTAAATTATTTTCATGCAGCAGATAACTTTTATCTATGTCTGCAGACGATTATAGAAATCAAAGGATAGAATAATTAAAGGAATATAAAATATACATAAAATCATGTCTTTGGACACTTTCATTTTGTTTATTAAAAAAACTAGCTGCTATTAAAAAAACTGGCAAAATAAACTTATTATTCAATTTCAGTTCTAATCTTTTACCTTCTTGTACGTTCCAGATCCTCCCAGAATTGAAACTGCACCGCAGAATCAGACGGTGGTCAACAATGGAGTCGCTAGCTTCGTCTGTGCGGCCGTGGGTAATCCGAAGCCCCAGATTGAATGGAGAAAGAACGGTAAACGAGTCACCACACAGCGTTACACTGTGCAAGAGATGCCAAACGGATCCGTTCTGCGAATAGATCCAGTCAAATCAGGAAGAGATGACGCAACGTACGAGTGTGTGGCCGAAAATGGCGTCGGAGAACCAGTCCGCGCTTTAGCAACACTCACAGTGCTTGCAGGTAATGCATGCCTTTCTTAATACTCTTAACCAGTGTTTCTCTTGCTTTTTGTGGTCGCAGTCCCTTATAGGAAAATTTAAAGTGTCATCGTTCACTAGTCAGTAGGTGTGTATGTGTGACAGCCAGGTAGGTTTGTTATTATTCCACGCCCATCTCTGAAAGTTTGAGACAAAATAAGTATATTTTCAAAGTAATCAAAAACTAGCTTTGAATATTCAGTAAAATACGCTAAATAATATAAAACTAATATTAGTTATTAGCAGAAAGATTTTTCTCTAGAAAAGCATAAGCAATATTATACTTTGTCACTAGAACCAATTACGCTCTGGTCCTAAATAAGGGCCCACTACTTATGAATCTTACATAATAAAGGAAACTGTATGTGTGCATCTCTTTCTTAATTACAAAATCGCCCGATACTTTAACACATTTCAACACAATTTAAAATGGCGTCGATCCGGAAATTTCCCGCTCCAAACCGCACGCTTTCCACAAAGGCAAAAACAAAAGAAAAATGAGAAAGGCGTTCTTAAACTCCTAGGCGGGCATGCGCAGTAGAATCTACTGAAAGAAGGTCGAATTTGTTGACCGTGCGAGAAATTATCGGAAGTTGCTTTGCAATCATTTAATGCGATAGCTTAAAAAATTACAAAAATTGAAATTCCGTATGGAAACGAAAACAAAAATGATTGAAATGCATATATGCGGAAGTTTTATCCAAAGCTTTAAGTTCGTCGGATGCGACAATATATATATATATATACATATATATATGGTTAGATAGATAGATAGATAGATAACGTAAAAAATGCAAATTTGGATGTATAATTGAAAAAATAAATACATATGACGGAATTGTCCTACGGATTTGGTTCAAATATCGTAGAAAACAAAGCGTCCTTTTTTCTGGTGTCAAGGTGAAAACGCTGTAATAATATTTGTCGATTTGTGTGCAAATGCTTAAACGCAAAACAACTAAAATACTAATCCGAATTGGAAAGAAAAAAGAAAGCCGAAGTGCACCTCCTCGGGTCATGAAGTACCAGTGTACTAAATTTCAGGACCGTACAAAGCTTAGATTTCCCGCTACAGGCAGACATCTTCCTTTATTAAGCAAGATTCAGTCTTCACTTTGTATGCACTTGAGAATTAGCCCTTGTCTGCATAAAAAAAGCCTGAAGCATCCAAATAATCCATTGCAACATGTTCAGTTTTGTTGCACATTACTAATGTTATCAATGGCTAACTTGAGCGCCAGTAACATGTATGGAACAAGTTATATGAAACTATGAAATAGTGTACAAATGTCCGATGAGAGCGCCATCTAATAAGATCGCTGCCAACCGTATATTGCGATATTTTCACTCCCCTTTTAGTTTCCTTTGTATCCCCATCTCTATTTTCGCCTCTACTTCTCATTGCTCAAAATCGTGTTCTTCGGAACACTGTTACCCCTCCACCCCACCCGAAATTTCTTTAACTGTTCTTTCAAAATAGATGCATTCGTTAAACAACATAATTCATATCACGTGACTGGCCATGAACGTCCATAGGGGAGAGCAAGGGGGGCACTTGCGCCCTCCTGAACGTTCAAAGTCACAAAGGCGAACATTTAGCTAGTCGATGTTGTGCGTCTTATTTTTGAGTTTGTCCCCTTTGGAAAAAAATTCTCTGGACGTATATGAACCTGTTCAAGTATTCGCCTAGGAGGATTTCTCCTAATCTTGAGCCAGCGAGTACCTAGGAGGATTTCATCCTCCTAGGCACTCGCTGGCTCAAGACTAGGAGAAAAGCTGGTTGTTGGACAATACTGTAGCAAGCGAACTCTGGAAGAGTATAAGCGGAAGCCCTGAACTGGTAATGTAAGTTTTAGACCACATGACTTGACCGTAATGTTAGATAGCATTGCCTCAATATTATAATTGCCCCGCCCAACAGAAGATCTAGTCTAAGAGGTCTATGATTTCTTTCTGTTGGAACTTTTTCATCTTCTCTATTCCAATTCTGTGACTCGGGGGATTTGAGCTAGGAATCTAACCTAACGTTGCCCGTTTTCTGATTTACTCTTAATAAACTCTTATTTAATAACGTTTTCTTATGCTCTCAGAAACCCTTTTAGCTAGGCGATAACAGCAACATAACTTGTTGTTCAACTGCTCCTCTAACTTATCCCTGCCTTAAGTGACAACATTACCTTCATTTGCCCTGAAATCTATATTATAAATTCAATTAAACACCGCATTCGCATTAACTCTTTCCAACCACATGTTTCCATTGTTCCGCATTCACTTAGTCCAGCTAGTCGGAAAATATGCAACAAGGGCTCTTAGTTCCATAATGATCTAGTTCGCTGATTGTGTTGGACCGTGGTTGACCTACTCGTGGAAAGCATTCTGTGAATCTGTGTCTCCGACAAACGGGAACATTTATTAATTCTATTTATTCCGGACTTTCGAGTGCCCAAGTACAGTTTCAAAGTATGTAATTTCATTTTGTGCTGAAATGGTTTTATTCAATTTAATTTACTGAGAAATTCAAAATTGAATATGAACAGGTTTGCATTAATCTATGTTGTGTTACTTGGTGTTACATTTATCTATGTTGTGTTAAATATCCTTGATTATTTATAGTCTACATGGCCTCAGACCCCTTAACGAGCGAAAAAAAAACAAGTATTATAGTTTGGATAATTTTATATTTTATTACTTTCCGTATGTACATAATGTATAAGGAAAGTATTGTGACGGGGTCGAAAATTCGAATTCGAGTTTTCGACGGGAGAGCACGTTTCAAGCACCCCTGATCACGAATCAGACATTTTTGAAGTGATGTGTGTGTGTGTGTGTCAGTGAGTCTGTGGAGACGATAACGGACGAACGAATGGACCGATTCGAATAAAATTTGGTACAAAAATCACAATCCTTAAACACTGGAAGCCTATTGTTTTTATACGCAATCGAATGTTCAGAACCCCCTAAATTTTCGAATGAAATTTTGAAAAAATCGTCAAAAAATCAAAATCGCTAATAAAGTTACGCAAATAGACATTTCTTATAAAATTTTTCATTAGAAAACGATTGACATAAATTTTAGAACGCTAACATGAACCGTTCTCGAGATATTGCACATTTTTCAAAAAAATTATCAAAAAGTCATATAAAAAATATATATATATTTCCTATTGAGAAACATGTTCATTTTTCATATGTAATACCATGCGATAAATTGGGTGACATCATTCTCGTGGATCTAGCTCGTTCCATTCATGAGAAAAGATACTTTAAATAATACTTTTGTATTTGAACGCCAATAGTCATTTATCTGCTGTAAGAATAACTTATTTGTCCGTCCATAACGCTTGGCGAGATTTTGGCGACGAATTTGGCGGAATGTCCCAACTTAACGACTTTTTGAAATGTTGCCAAATTAACAAAAATCTCACCAAATGGATACAAAAAACGCTAAATCAATGAAAATGACGACTAATTATCGAAAATTCAATATCTTGGAAAGAATATTGGTATCTACTACAAGAAAAACCTATTTTTTTTACTGTAAAAGTACTAAATTCATTACATTATATAAGGAAAGTCATGTGGTGCCCACATCAGATTTTTTGATTTTGTATTATAGGGCATAATCTCTACCAAATCTTAGCCATGGCGTCTACAAATACGTTCTGTTTTAGATTAGAAGCAAGGGCGGATCCAGCTTTGGCGCCAGGAGGGGGTCACATAGTCGTGGTCAAGTCAAGAACTTATAATTTAATTTTGATAACAATAGATACAAGTAAAAAGTAGGTATTTTATTAATGTACGTAAGTACTGTACTTAAAAATATTTATTCTTTATTGTACACTTGAAAAACTTAACACATAATAACTTGTACATATACACGTACATATTGCCATCTTCTCTTGAAGACATCCAGAGACGGAACATCCAGAGACTATCACGCACGGAATGAGGCAGCCTATTTATATTCCATAACCGTGGTGAATGATTTGTCATAACAGCTAGAGGTATGTCGAGGGGTATGACGCAAAACTCCGCAAAAGTGAAGAGGTGGTACGACAAGGGTTTGCAACAAACAAAATAGAAACAGACAAAATACATATATTTAAATAACAAAATCAATTTTTCTTTTACGTCTTCTCCCGAAACGCGTTATTACGTCATTTACGTCAATGGGTACGTTTTTATGAACGTGGAGAAGTGCCAGTCCGGTTAGGCGATCTTCAACCATTGAAGATCTTAGCCACGATTTAATTCTGCGCAACGTAGAGAAAGACCTTTCTGCTGTCGCTACACTGACAGGTAGTGTAGCCATAATACATAAAAATTTTCTTATATTAGGATACATATCGATGTCACAATTTAAAATAAGATCAGAAATCGACTGCGGTATGTCCTGGCTCCGCTGCCACTTCACCATCCACAGCCGATATTCATTTACAATGACAGAAACTGGAGTGTTATCTAGTAATAATGTATAGTCGGTAGCTAGTTGTTTCACAGTTTCAATGTCTTCATTACTATATTCGCTTTTTGGCATGAAAACGCTTAGCTGAAACAAATTAAGTACATCAGGAGACAGGCGGTCCTGGAGATCACTTATTATTGAATCTAGAAGAGGGATGTATATAGCTCTGCGGAAATACTCTTCAGCAGATTGAGCAGGTTGGTTATTGGCCCTATGTATTTGTTTTGATACTATTCTGGGGCATTTAATTTCTACATCTAGCTGCTCAGCTACTTCTTTAGCCTCTTCAAAAAGCTGTCGGTAGATTACGTCCACATTTTCTCTTTTATTTTGTAAAACACTTAAAGTATCATTAATAGCGTCCGTAGCTTTTTTTAAATAAATTGAGTTCGATTGCAGTATTTTGCTTAAAGATACAGTAGTACCTGAAAAATAAAAAGTAAGTGACTGTGACTGTAGTGCATAAACTAAGAATTTATAACTTAATATAAACGGTATGTACTCGTAGCATAAAATATTAACAAAACAACAACATAATTTTAAAGTAGGTTTAGTATACTCGTATAAGTTCATTTGCCAAACAATAAGAAATAAAATAATTTAGGGAAGTACCCACCTAATACATCACTTAAACAGATGGAGGATATAATAAAGTCAGAACTGCGCAATGCTTGCAGCAAGCAATGCGCATCATTGGCAGTTTTATTGTCTTGCCAAGCAGAAATCTTCTCCAGAGCGCTACAAATTTTGACTAAGTTGTTTCCTTGAAATTGAAGATGCCCATCATGCCTCTCTACCCAACGTGTCTCACAAATACCTTGCATGGCAGCTCCGAGTTCTATTTTAAAAATTTCATGCCTCTTAGCGGATGCATTGGCAAATGCCACAACTTTTCTCATTGTGCCAGATGTATTGCGACAGGAAACTACTTTGGATGATCTTGCCAATGAGTTATTGAGCACATGGTTGTTGCACGGGAAACGTTTAGCATGAATGGCTATTTTCATCAATTCTTGCACTGCACCTTTTGTATCTGATGTCATAACCGAGCAGCTGTCAGTTCCAATACCCACACACCAAGATAAATCTAAGTTAAATTTGGTACACAGATTTTCAACGATTTTCGCCAATGCTACACCTGTCAATCGAGGCTCTATGTCACCTGAATTGTTGTCTTCACGTCTAAGAGCATCGTAGGTATTACAAAAAGTCACAAAATGTTCCTTAATAATACCATCATGCAAATATCGGAATGATAGGCTCAGCTGTGAGATATGTGATATATCTGTTGTTTCATCGAACAAAAATGAAAAATATTTAGCTTCCCGCACATTCTGTAAAATGTTTTCCTGGATGATTTCTGCGCAAACATCTATCAACTCATTTTGTACAGTCTTGCTGATGTACGTGGCGTTGGATTTTGAAGATTCTAAATGTTGCTGCAATGCAATATCGCCAGAATCAATACGGAATTTTAAAAGGGCTCTAAAATTCCCTTCATCGGCTACTACGCTGTCATAGTTCAGCAATTTACCATCGTCGCGATGGCCACGTAACGATATATTTTGATGGCCACAAAATATTATAGTTTTTACGATTGGTCGCAAACATTCTCTATTTTCATTTATTTGTTTCAGTCTTTGACTATTTACTTGGTTCATTATGTTAATTTCCGGTTTATGAAAACTCAATAAAAAGTTCTTCCCTGCTTCGACAGCTAATTCGTGGTATTTGTTTCGCTGGTGTGTTAGCAGAACACCATTTTCACCTAGCAAATTATCGAAAGCTTTTAATGGTTCTTTTACGAGTCGACATAAAGGTGTTTTTGTCTGTATACCACCTCCAGGAGCTACGACAAACAAAGCACAGTACTTGCAGTAAAGACCCTGGTCTTTATGCGACAAAACAAGCCAGTGAAACTTGTCAAGGTGAGACTTCTGAGCATGTTTTTTTTGTTTGTTTTCCTTTTTTATTAACAACACAATGCGGGAAAGTATAATTAGGGGGAGGATGCCAAATCTTTTTAAGCAACATAGCTTTAGTTGAATCATCTATATTTTCCCCTATATAACAAGCAATATCTGAAGCAAACTTTGGTTGAGAAAGTGAAGTCTTTATCTGATCAGAATCAGAAGTCGATGTACATATTGTAGGCTGAATATCGTTAGTAACAGGAGAGCATGTTTTTTCTTCATCTATGGTTAATGTAGGCAATGTAGCTGTAGAAGCAGAAGCATCGGCAATACAATTATTTTCATCTGTAGTTGTTGTAGGTGAATTTTTCGAGTGAGCAATCTCAAGTCTTGGTTTCTTTGGGAAAAATGAATCTATTTTTTTTAATGAACGTTTCAATCCACCACTACCATCTCCTTTTCCCTTAGAATCACCCTGCAAGCAAAACCATGCAAATTTCACACCCCACAACAGACTGTTGAAAATACATATTAAATATATATACATAAAAACACCCACATTCGCTATAGTACAGGCTGGTGGCGTAGGCGCATTACCTCACAAACAAAGCAAAACCATGCAAATTTCACACCCCACATCAGACAACAAACTTTTGTAAACATATGAGTTATAAGTACATAAAAACATAATAATATAGGTAGTTTTACAGTCCACTGCATTTTCCATAAAGACCTTACTTAAGTTTAGGCCCCTACACGAATTTTTATTAGGTAGGTACTTATATCAAATAGGTAATACCTACTTACTTTAGGTAAGTATAGTGTTAAACAAGCAAAACAATTTCAGGTTCTCTAATATTTTATAGTTTTTAAAAATCTGTAATATACAAATAAAGTAAAAAGTAGTAGGTAGGTAGATTACTATTTACTTGTTGTAAATGCATGCCTGTTAATGAAGCGCAATGTTTTTGTGTCGCGCAATAGTTTGCATCGAAGTTTTCGCTAGGTGCTTTTAAAAACTTTAACCAAGATTATTTTTAAGTTTATGCATCATGCTATATTCATTCTGTTGGTTGCTCTCTTATTTTATTTTTAAAGAGCATTAAAATCAGTGTGGTCACGACGACGATACACTTGATTTCATTGTGTGAATTTATCTAAGATTTTAGGTTAGGTCAGTAAGCTTAATGCTCTTCAATCTCCCTCGTCCAAAAAAAATATATAAGTAGGTACATAAATCACGCAGCACTCTTTCAGTAAGTAGGTACCTACATATCTACCTATGAGGTACTTTATGAGCATTAACAACAATAACATTTAAGTTAAAACACACGCACTGGAATAATGAGAAACTGATTACTTACCATTTCTTGTAATTAATAAATTTGCAGCAACAATTTTTAAGAATACTTATAAAGGTACACTTATAAACACATTATAGGTAGAAAGAAATTTTAGTTTTTTAACTTAGAACTATGTTATGATATGTTGAAGTTTAGTCGTTCCGATTCCGATTGAGGTTAGGTCTAGCTAGACGTTACGTAGTCGACAAGCGCGCGCAAGTGTGGCGCGGTAAAATTCAAATTTTCGATGCGTTCGTTCCCAAACGTTTGCCATCATACAAAGTTATTATATTATATTAAATTAATTAAATATTGAAGGTATGTAGTTACATAAAATCTGTATGGTGACAAAATATATAAATAAAATCATTATGTTCAATTAGTGGTCCACCTAAGTCCTGGAACCAGCTCAGGGGGGGGGGGGGGGGTCATGACCCCCATGACCCCCCCCCTGGATCCGCCGTTGATTAGAAGCTAGTTCCCTTTCAACATACGAGGACCGGGTCTGTGCAAGAAAGGGGGGGTGTCCCGTCCAGACCACGCCGACGATGCTATGGATACAAACGGAATTAAAAACTGCATAAAAATGGAATTTTGAAAAACCTGATGCAGGCAGAGTATGACTTTCGCTACCGACACAAATTCATTCCATTTTTCTTTTTTTCACAATTTATTGATTTCAGTTTAATCACACGAAATAACATGGGTAATTATTTGAAATTACACCAAATTCGCGGTTTTAATTTAATTTCCGTTTTCATTTGGTGACTGGGCGTATTTTTGAAGACGACTCAGCAAAAATGCGAAGAAACTGAAATATCTCGAGAACAGTTGGTCCTAGAGTTACAGAGTTCGTCTTATTATTTCCATCGTCAAAAATTACATAGGGGACAAGCATTTAATTTATACATTTGAATCATATTATTAAATCATTTATGCATTTGAATCATATTATTAATCATATTATTTGAATCATATCATTTATACATTTGAATTTATACATCCCTGATCACGAATCAAGCATTTTTGAGATGATGTCTGTGTGTGTGTGTGTGTGTGTGTCAGTGAGTCTGTGGAGACGACATCTCACGAACGAATGAACCGATTCGAATGAAATTTGGTACAAAAATTACAATCCATAAACACTGGAAGCCTATTGTTTTTAAACACCATCGAACGTTTAGAACCCCCTTAAATTTTCGAGTGAAATTTTGAAAAAATCATCCAAAAATCAAAACCTTTAATAAAGTTACGCAAATAGACATTTCTGATGTAATTTTTCCTTAGAAAACAATTGCCATAAACTTTAGAACGCTAGCATGAACCGTTCTCGGAATATTGCACAAATATTTTTAAATAAATTTATCAAAAAATCCCATAAATTAAATAAAATATATTAACTGTTGAGAAACATGTTCTTTTTCATATGTAATATCTTGCGATAATTGGGTGACATCATTCTCGTGGATCTAGCTCGTTCCATTCATGAGAAAAAATACTTTGAGTAATACTTTTGTATTTGAACGCCAATAATCATTTATATGCTATAAGAATAACTTATTTCTACGTCCATAGCGCTTGACGAGATTTTGGCGACGAATTTGGCGGAATGTCGCCAACTTGGCGACTTTTTAAAATGTTGCTAAATTAATGAAAATCTCGCCAAATGGATAAAAATGACGCTAAATCAATGAAAATGACATGACGACTAATTGACGAAAATTCAATATCTTGGAAAGAATATAAGTATCTAATAGAAGAAAAACCTATTTTTTTACTGTAAAAGTAGTAAATTCATTGCATTATATAAGGAAAGTCATGTGTTGCCCACATCAGATTTTTTTTCTTTCAATCTTCAAAATCTAATCAGCGGTAGGGTAACCCACAAGTAACTTATCTATATAATTTTATGAAATTTGATTTAGAGTGAATACATTCACCATTACATAGACTGACACACACACACAGACATCAAAATATAAATAAGATATATGTATATAAATAAGCTAATATAAATAAGATATAAAATATAATAAGACGTCAACATAAAAATAAAATCTTTGGAGTTCTCAAAACGTGTAGATCCGTCGAAAACTCGAGTTGCAATTTTCGATAGTATTCCAATGCTTTTCCTATACATTACCATGTATTGTAGGGAAAGTATTTTTATTATTTTTAACAGTAGCACTTAATACAATGATCATTCACCAATCAAACTGCAGAATCGTGAACCATTTAGCCGTCACACGACATTGTCCCGGTGCACCAGTGGGGGGGGGGGGGGCGGAACACACGACGTCCAACAGTACAACATCCATGCCCACAAGTGGGACTCGAAAGCAGTCTTTCTGAACTTTTTTGCCGGGGGCAAATGAAACTTTAGCGGGCTAAGTTTTCTATTTGCCCTATATAAATATATCTAAATGCTGTGTCACATAAATAAAAACTAATATAAAATGTCTCCGGGGTGGTGAATAATCGTGTCCGGGGGGGCTTTGCTCCCATGGATGTATGCCTGAAAGCACTGACTCGAACCCACCACTCGGAGGCCGAGAGCTAGCACGAGGAAACGCTTGCCTTGACCTCTCAGCCACCCCGTCGGCGGAAAGTAAAAATCGTCTGCTATAATTCTAAATTAAAATATCACTAGAATGGCTGATTGTACACAAGTTGAGTTAATCACGAAAATTTAGGATTTTTTTTTCTGCACATAATTATATAAAAAATAATTTTATGTGATTATCCATTCTCAAGTTATTGTTGTGTGGCAACAGCGCTGCTCATATCTACTATAGAATCCATAGAAATTCGCATTTATCTCAACTACATTTATAGCAACAAAGCTTATTCCCGCAAGTCTGTTGCTTGTTTAGCGTCTAGATAAAATGAATCTCATTTACTCTCGCGCTATATTAGAATTGCAATTATATATTAGATTCATATTAACTCTTTCTGACCGCTCTTGTTCTCATTGTGTTGCATTCGCATAGTCCAGCTGGCCAGAAAATATGCAGCGAGGGCTCTTTGTGTTACCGGAATCTAGTTTGCAGATTGTTGAGGGTTGAACAACTCGCGAGCACTCTGTGAGGACGGAACTTTGACTAATGTTCCTTAGATGTTTATTCCGAGCTATGTGCTGCATAAGTGCGTCTTCAAAATATGATATTTCATTGTGAACGAAGTTCCTGTAATGGAATTTCATTAGTTGTTATAAATGAAATTAAAAATTGAAAAATGTTGAAGTTAAGTTTAAATGTATACACAGCTACTAGGAATGACATTAAGCACACTAATAACTTTGTATGTAAGGGTACATGAGTGCAATAAGTCTCAATAAAGTGAAATGACCATACCTGATTGAATGAAAGTGATTGCGACGCCTCTAGCTGTGAATTTAAAATGTTATGACAGCGCATTCGGCAACAAAATGAGATAGGCGAAAAATGTCAATTACAAAGTTGTGGAGCATTGTTTAATGAGTAGGAATTGTCAATAAGACTATTACAGAAGACATCCATTTTATACAATATAGTTATTGCCAAATGGATGTCTTATTCAGGAATGCTAAAATAAACAACACTTACATTCATAAGAATCTAATTTACATACGATCTGTTCAAAATACGCCCCGACAGTGACAATGTACATTTGAATTCGAGTAAGCTAAGTACTGTAATTTAAAATGAATATTTTTAACTTTTTGAGTTTTAGAAATATTAGTTTGATTTTTTTTTTAATGTACTATTATTTCATCAGTATAAGTATTTTGTGAAAAATTAACTTCAAACGGACGTATACTTTTGAAAATAGCAATTTTAACTTTACTTCCCTGGCTAAAAGTTCGTAATTTATTATTACAATTATTATTATTATTACTCTTTTATTCCGAAATTGTCAAATTGATTTTCCAATATCATTGCAAGGTTTGTTGTGTTGAAATCTGAACTTTATTTTTATTTATGTATATCAATAGATGCTACAAAATTTTTAATACATATGACTCATTGATGCTGGTGTGGAAATAGCTTGAGAGTGTCTTAACAATGCAAAATACTGGTTTAAATATTAATGTTTTTAAAAAGTGAACAGTTAATTTTTCAGAATTGTTGAACAGATAATTAACGTTGCCCCCTTTTTTGAAAATTATTTTCTTTTGATCAGCTGTAATAACCCCCGCTCTATTTTACTTTACGAATCCATTTTTATTAACACTTTACAACAAAGTTGAAAAGTGTTTATGACTTTGTTCATTTTGTCTGTCTGTCTGACCGTTAGCACGATAACTGCCGTAAAAATGACTTAATCAAAATTAAATTTTTGTATGTTGTTCATACGGTCTGTAGAACCTATGGGAATGTAAATGAATAATATCACCCAGTTAGTTTTGGATTGAACCCGGGTTGAAAAAATGAAATACATTGAGCCTTATGGGACATAATTTTTCAAACATTTTTTAAGCGGATTTAAAATTCACAAATTGCTTCGAAAATTTTAGGTAATATTCAAATTGTTCCATAAAATATATAAAAAAAACATTCAGCGAAATATATTCAGTAGTTTTTTAAATAAAATTTAAAATAATAATTACATCTCTTATATGAAGAGATCACTTGACCATGATATGAAAAGAATACGTGACCCACTTCAAAATGATATATGGCATCCATCTTGTCTCCAAATCGTGATTTTTAAAGTTCTTTTTAATTCATATTGAGTGTTGTATCCGTCCTAAAACCACTTTATTTTTATTTAAATTCTGTGGATCTACATACTGAAACAATGCAATTACAATATATTTGAGTTTAAATGCTCATCCAAATTTTATTATTTCTACAACGAAGCCTATTTTTGACTTATGTAAAATGTAAACAGCAAAATATGTAGAATGAGTTGTATTAGAATTGCTGTATTTCTTTAACACAGAATTATTTAGCTCATGGAGTCTGCATAGCTGATATGAGTGAAATATTCGTTGATTTTACACAGAGAAGGACGATTTTTTTCGATGAAGTTTTAAGCATACAGTTTAATTACTTGTAGCTCCATGGTCTTAATTTTTAAATAAAATAAATTATTATAGTATTGTGATGAATGAAATGCTGTTTTTATAGAGAGAGCCAGGTGTGTTATTTTTTCTATGACGTCATTTGAATGAATTTCAGTTGTTTTCGATGAAGTTTTCAAATATAATAAATTATCGTAGTATTATGATAATTCTAAAATTATTACCGAGGAATGTATCACATTTTAGAGATGTTTAAACCAGGCAATTTATATTTCAATGCCGTCATTGGAATGAAGATTATATTTTTCTATGAAGGTTAAAGTTTTCAAATATAATAAATTAATGTAGTATTGTGATAAGTTTTAAAATATGACCGAGGAATATATTGCATTTTAGACATCTATATAAATAAAAATGAAAATCTGTCTGTCTGTCTGTCTGTCTGTCTGTTTGTCCCATCATCACGGGAGAACGGCTGAACCGAATTTGATGAAATTTTGTGGGTAGCCCAGAAATAGCCCCACTTAAAATTATATCCGTGTTTTGAGTTTTTACGACCAGTGGTTCTCGAGATATTAGTAAAAAACGAAATTTTCGTTTGTCTCATCATCACGGAAAAACGGCTGAACCGAATTTTATGAAATTTGGTGGATAGCCTTGAAATATCCCCCCATAAATTTTGTCCAAGTTTCGAGTTTCTAAGACCTGGGGTTGTCGAGATATTAATGAAAAACGGAACTTTTTCCTAGGAGTTCTACTCCCTAACTCCGTGGTTTATCCAAACGAAAAGCTTGAAAATCGTTTGAAAGTGAATTAAAATTTAATCTCTGAGTTTGATGGGAGATTGTTTGCGTTAATTAGTCACTTTCTGAAAACATGTATTGTTTGAAACAAGATTTAAAGGGGAAATCTATCTCCATGGTTCATGGTTTATTTAAAACAAGCTTTTACGGAAGAATGAGAAGTATAGAGAAATCAAAATCGTTATTTAATTTCGCAGTTTATGTTATAAGATTCTATCTTATATCATGTTACTCAGAAACGCAATTAAATTAAATCTGTCTGTTAATTTTAATAATTATTTTTTCAATTTGAATAATAAATAAATGGATATAAAAATATATTTTAGAAAAGAACGATTTGATTTTTCTTATAGCATTTTTGACTGGATAATATCAATTACGGTCTTCAGGTTTAAAAATTATTATTATTTATATATTCGGGGATTATTGATTCAAGGATTATTGATATTTTCAAGTTATTATGCAATTATTTTATTATGACAAAAATTGTTTAAACTCATATATTGTATGTTGTACGAATCTTCTACAAATACACGTGTATATCTTTTAATCTACGAGAATATAAGTAGTACAGGTATATTGACATATGTTTTGATATATATTGGCATATATTGGAATCAATTACGACCTTCTGGTATAAAGAGTACGGATATTATTGATGTTTTCAATTTATTACATCATCTCTTTTATTTTGGCAAATATTTTTGAGACGCATATTGTAATACGGGTAATCTTCTACTAACACATTGGCATATTTTCTGATCTGCGACAATATAATTAGTACGGGGTTGCATATATTCGGTCAATTCCTATTTTTTCTTCTGTAAATTTGCTTACAAAAGGGGGCAGGATGTTTTATTCTTCAGATCTGATCGTGAAGATAATTTTGCATAGTGAGAACATATATTCTTAAACTTCTCTTTAGGAGCAATAAATTTAATATTTTAACAGAATTTGCACTTGATTGCGAACTATAAGTTTCTTTAAATTATACACTCCGTACGAATAACGGATTAAATTGAATGTGTTTGTTAATGTTTTTATTATTTTTTTTCGATTTAAATAATAAATAAATGGATAAATGGATATAAAAGTATATCTTATGAATGGACGGTTTGATTTTTCTTTTAATTATATTAATTGCTGACTGCGTACATTAATTTCATTTATTTTGGCAAAGAGTTTTCAAGCTTATATCATATTTAGCTACTAAACTCATATATTGTGTTTAGCCAATAAATTCATATAGCCGATTGTTGAAACAGAAAAAGAGTAGAGCGGGTATATCTTCTAATACAATTGTAGTGTTTTCATTTAGTATATACGAACGGGATAAGAATGTTTCATTCAGATCTGCAAATTCAAAGCTACGAATTTGGAGGGATATCGCTAATTTGACAACTTTTCTTAAACTTTGCCAAATTAACGGAAATGTCGCCAAATTGATATAAACGACACACAAACAGCTGCCATAAACCTTCGGGTTGGTCGTGTGGCTTGGGTCTTCTACATATCAATGAAATTTTATTTTGTTTTGTTAGAAGAGAGCACTGAAATGATGTTTGGTTAGCATTTATCTGTCAGACCAACCATCCTACTTAGTAATACATTTAGGGAATTTTTAAAATGTCACCACATTGATAAAAATGTTTTCAAATCTATAAAAATATCTTGAAATTGATAAAATGGCGCTACATAAATGATATTAATTGTTTTTTGTTAGGGGATAGTATTGTGATGATATTTCGTCAATTTGTCGCAAAGTGGAACTGTCAATTCTACATTCCCACTTGGCGATAAATTTGGCGATTTTTTAAAATGTCGCTAATTTGACGAAACTGTCGCCAAATGTTCCATAGAAATATAACTATTTAGACGATATTTTTTCTACCAATTTATTTGAAGCAAATGATATCATGTCGCTTAGCAACGGATTTAAATCCAATGTGTTTATGCGGCAGACGATTTTTATTAAATCCTTTCCGATTTGAATAATGAAGATATGCATATAAAATAAATTTCATTGCCATTTCATTTTGGACTGGATAATATCAATTATACTCTTCAGGTTTAAACATTATTATTATTGATATTTTCCGGAATTATTGATTCAGTGATTATTGATATTTTTAAGTTATTACGCCATTGTTTTATTGCGGCAAAAATTGCTGACACACGCATATTGTACGTTGTACGAGTAATCTTCTAGGAATGCACGGGTATATCTTCTAACCTACGAGAATATAAGTAGTACAGGTATATTGGCATATATTTTGACATATATTGGCATATATATTGGAATCAAGTACAGTCTTCTGGTATGAAGATTAAGGGGATTAATTATATATTCAATTTATTACGTCGTCCGTTGTATTTTACCAAAAAACATTTGTGACTCATATTGCAAAACGGGTAATCTTCTACTAATAATCGGACATTATAAGTAGTACGTGTATATCTCCCCATATAATTTTAGCACTTTAATTTTGACATATATTGGAATAAATGACTGTCTTCAGATTTAAAGATTACGGGTTTATTGGTATTTTCAATTTATACATGTAATCTACTAATACAGGTTATATTTTCTAATATTCGCGAGTAGTAAGAAAAGGAGAGTTCACCGCCGAAGGAGGTATGCGAGGTATGAGGTATGAGGTAGGGCCGCCATCGTGAATTCCGTAATCCTGGACGGGGGTGTAAAAGGGGGAAGATGAAAAAAAGGTGGGGGTAAAAATTTTGGAGAAACTTTTTTTGTCGGGTGGCAACGATGTTGTAGTCTTGTACGAGGGGTTTGGAGGGGAATAAATTTTTTTAAATGAGATTTTTCTAAGTATGGGATAAACTTTTTTCGAGGTGGCAACACCTGCGAAGGAGGTATGAAACCATCAGCGCCCCCTAGCGGCGAAAAGCGGAACTATCGGGGATAGAACTTAGAAATATTTTTGGTTTGGGTTGCCATAGCAACACCTGGAGGGTAGAAACTTTTTTCGAGGTGGCAACACCTCCGCCTCTGCGACGAAGGAGGTATGGAACCATCAACGCCCCCTAGCGGCGAAAAGGGGAATTAAAATTGGGATTTTTCTGATTGTTGAGATTTTTTTCTCTTTTTCTAAATGAATGAAAGGTGTTAATGAGGATAATTAAATAAAGTAATTAAGTAATGAATATCCCCATGTTAGGAGCGTGTCAATATCCCTCCGCCAAGGACATGTTAAGGGTATACCAGCGGTATACTAAGGGATATGCTGAAGGCATGCTAAGGTCATATCAATATCCCTTCGCCTAAGAAAAGAGTGCTTGCCCTATATGGCGGTTACGAACTTAACTGCGAGAATCTTGTAGGGTGAGATAATTGAAAATATCGTATGACGCAGGGTATGTCAAGAGCATCGAACATGAATTTTAAGAAAGTGTCACTTTTAGCGTTTTTTCACAAAAAGTTTCAAAAAACGTTAAAAAACAACAAAAATGTACGTTTTTAAAATAAATTGTGGTTTTTAGATTGTTTGAATTCTCTATGGGAAATAACATGGGTTTTCGCACTTTTGTGTATTTTTTGTAAAAAAAATGTGCGTTTTTGCAAAAGTGTTACCAAAAAAGCGTTTTTTGAAAAATGTGACATTTTGCGATTTTTTTTCAAAATGCCGTTTTCTCTATGGGAATTAACATAGGTTTTCGCACTTTTACATTTTTTTTTAAAAAAATGTGCGTTTTTGCAAAAGTGTTACCAAAAATGCGTTTTTTGAAAAATGTGACATTTTGCGATTTTTTTCAAAAACACACTTTTTACTTGTAAAAACTAAGAAAAACACGTTTTTAAAGTAGCAGAATCGCGTGAATTGCTGTTTTAAAGTAGCAGAATCGCGTGAATTGGTGTTTTAAAGTAGCAGAATCGTATGAATTGATGTTTTAAAGTAGCAGAATCGCATGAATTGGGTGTATGAGAGGAGGTGTGTTTGCCCAACCGGTCTTGGAGTTTAAATTAATATGCGTGCTATTTTATGCATATGTTATTTCTTTAAACCAACATGTAATCTCTTAGAAAACCACAGAGTACATTAAATCACGATGACAGATCTACCCCTCCCCACCTCGCGTGAATGCGGATAGTTACATCGTATGGTCAGTGCGGGAAAGATGGGATACTACTATCAGAGCGTGGTTCTGTACCAGGCTATAACTCGAGGCTATTTGCCGCGTTGAGTTGGGTCGACTGAACTGCTCTCGCTGCTATTGTTAACATCTGTGGTGGAGGATAGCTTTTACGGGCTCATAGAATGCTTGTGTTGTTAGATTAAAAAGACACCACTAAATATCATTGTATTCTCAGCTGGGAGAGGCTCTTTTAAAGAAGTTCTTATTAAATTTTAACATGTTTTAAAAAGAATCTTTCATTCATTAGTGTTATGAATCTCGCAAGTTAATTAAAGGATGTTAATTAAATTAATTGATTAAGTATTGAATGTCTATATACCAGGAGCATGTCAAAGACATGTCAAGGGGTATGTCAAAGCGTACCAAGGGCGTACCAAAGGAGTATGCTGAAGGCATACCAAGACCATCGTTCCTACAATATCCCTCCGCTATATCGCGGTTACGAAGTGAACTGCGGGAATATCGTATGAAGAGATACTTGAGAATCTTGTATGATGAGGGGAAATAATATATCTGTACTTACTTGAATTTTACACGTTTGTAATTTTTTTTTTCTAAAAAAATGTGGTAATGGGAAAAATTAGCATTTTGTTAAAATGTTCCAAAACCGTAAAAAAGTAACAAAAAATGTGGTAATGGGCAAAATTAACATTTTGCGTCTTTTTTTTGAAAATGTTAATTTCTCTATGGGAATTAACATGGGTTTTCACACTTTTGTCATTTTTTTTCAAAAAATGTCGTAATGGGAAAAATTAACTTTTTGCATAAAATGTCTCAAAAACGTAAAAAAGTAACAAAAAATGTGGTAATGGGCAAAATTAACATTTTTGCGATTTTCTTCAAAATGCCAATTTCTCTATGGGAATTAACATGGGTTTTCACACTTTTGTCATTTTTTTCAAAAAATGTGGTAATGGGAAAAATTAACTTTTTGCACAAAATGTCTCAAAAACGTAAAAAAGTAACAAAAAATGTGGTAATGGGCAAAATTAACATTTTGCGATTTTTTTCAAAATGCCAATTTCTCTATGGGAATTAACATGGGTTTTCGCACTTTTGTAATTTTTTTACAAAAAATGTGCGTTTTTACAAAAATGTCACTAAAAATGTGGTAATGGGCAAAATTAACATTTCGCACAAAATGTTGCAAAAACGTAAAAAAACAACAAAAATGTGCGTTTTTTACAAAAATGTGATAAAAAAGCGAGTTTTCAAAGTAGCAGAATCGCGTGAATCGGGTGTATGGGAGGGGGTGTGTTTCCCCCACCGGTCTTGGATTTCAAAATTTTAAATAAATATTTTTAAATAATCGTGAAAGTTTGCTTATGCCTAAAATACTTGAGTGTTATGAATCCCACAAGTTAATGAAAGGAACTGATTAAGTCTTGGAGTTTAATAGCAGATACCAATGGCTGTATGCATATGTTTTTACAAGTGTACTACTACCATAGGGGGTTTCTTTAAACCAACATGTTTTAATTCGAGCGTTATTCTAAGAGGGAAGAAACGCCTAATATGGTGATACATATGACACATGCGCTCAGCACAAATCGATGGAAAATAAATGGTGAGATAGTTTTTAAAAACGAGACTTTGAAATTTTTTTCGATAAATAAGGTATTTGAGGTTATTTAGCGTGTGAATGAACGATACATGCCAATAAAATGAGGAACTAGGCTAAGTTTACAAGTATAGGACTCTAAAGTTTTGATGTTTTAGGGGTAGAACTTGAATTTATAATTAAACATGATTTATACTAACTACTGCAAAGGGAGAAATGCATAGCGAAAGGGGTTATGTGTATATATATATATATATATATATATATATATATATATATATATATATAATACATATAACCAACACCCACCGGTGGAATGCAGATCTAAGATAGTATTTTTAGGAGAAGACATAAGATTCTTAAGTAAATGGAGTATTTAGAGGCATTTAAAGAGATATAAACATATGATAAGGTAGCATCCATAATACACACAACTAATATAAGACAGCGAAAGGAAAACTTTAGTATTGTTTAGAGACCGAACTTCAAATTTTTAAGTAAATGCAGGTGTTTCGAAATTTTTAATGGGCTATGTGCAATACACATGTCTCCGATCACAGTGGTGGAAAAGTGATACCGGAGCAGTTTTTAAAGATATAACTTTAACTTTTTTCAATTAAGTGAAGAATCTACTAAATATTAGAGGGTGCTAGCACTTACCGGGGTTTTTTTGTATAATACACATAAGCAGCATATCACATTAGGAAGGGGATATTAGAAAATTTTTTAAAGATAGGACTCTAGATTTTGGAACTAAATGAGATATCAAGAAACATTTAAAGGGGATGAAAACATCTAATGAGGCGGAATGGGGGTGTACTTACCCAAGATACCCAGCACTGAAATTATTCACTAAGATAAATTTTTTTTTTAAAGTAAAGACTTTAGAAGTTTCACATAAAAGGCAATTTATACTAGTTTTTAAAGAAATGAAAACGCCCAGCGAGATGACTTAGAATGAATACAACGCCGATATATATAACAGTGAAAAGAAAACTTAAATATCGGTTAAAGACTGCACTTCAAATTTCAAAGTAAATGTACATACTCAGAAACTTTTAATGGACTAGTATAATACACATACTCGATATAACAGTTAAATGACGAACTAAGAATAATTTATAAGTATGTAACTTTAGATTTTTTTAGTTAAATAGGGATTTCAGCTAATTTTTAGAGGGATAGAAAGGTATACTAAAGGGTGTACAACAAATTTTTAGAAGGGACTTAGGGAATTTGCTAGCTAAATAGGGATTTCCACTACTTTTTAAAGGGATATAAAGACATACTAAAGGGTATACAGCAAATTTTTAGAGGGGACTTTGAGAATTTTTTAGCTAAATAGGGATTTCTACTAACTTTTAAGGAATAGAAACACGTACTGAAGAGTATAGAGCGTAATCATTACTAACACCTAGTGCTAAAATGAGGAATTAGAGTAATATTTTGGGGATGGGACTTTAGATTTTTAAGTAAATGTTATATTTAAAAACTTTTAAAGTAGCGTAAATACCTACTAAGATGACATATGCGATACACATAGCCAATACATAGTTATTAAATAGGGAAAAGCTAAGATAGCTTTTTAGAATTTTCTAATTAAGCGCAATATATCAGCACTTAAAGCAGACAAATACGAAGATTCAGACGGCATGTGTGATACACATCGTGGACACATAATAGTTAAATGTTAATTTAAGTAAGTTTTTAAGGATAGAACTCCGAATTTTTTGGATAAATGAGATGTTTAAGAACATTTAAAGAGTCAAAAACACCTAATAAGGTGATATGAGATGATTTCATCATCATCAGATAACAGCGAAATGGGGATACTACAAATATTTTAAAGGGGAATCCTTAAAATTTCTAAGTAATTAACCTTTAAAGGGGCTAAAAATATGTAGTCAAGTTGTGTAGATAATACAGATCATCGACATTCTAAAACAGACAAGACATGTCTATACAAGATAAAAAAATGTTGTACGTTAATATAAACATACATTATTCTATGTAGCAATGTAATACATACCCCAAGATTTATATAAAGTAAGCGTAAATCTATTATACTATTCCCATCAGAAATCAGCTAAAATAATAAAATTACCAAGTCGAATAATATATCTAGGTACTAAAACACCAACAAACTACATTAAATTGATAAAAATCTTAACTAAATAAAATAATGAAGCTGTAACATACTATAAAAATACTAAGTTTAATAAAATTATAGAATAAAATCATATTAAAACAAGTACTTACATGTTCAATCCGACTCAAAAATGCTGCATTGGGCGTACGCCAATGAATAATGACAGATATAACATCTCCAGCTTTACCAACTAAAACCGACATATTCGCAGAACAACTTTAAACGCGTCTTAACAGCACGAAATCCACAGCAGAAATGACAAAATTCATACTTGAACGTCACCGACACCCCCTACACGACAAGGTCACATCAAGGTCATATCATGGTTACTGTTAAACTATGGTATATAAAATAGAATCACATGCTAAAAAATAATGGATTTTAATAAAATGATTAAAGAAAATCCCTTTGTGATTATGAATGGTCTATCTATTTTTATCGTGTGTATGTGTGTGTGTGTGTATGTGTGTGTGTGTGTATGTGTGTGTGTGTGTGTATGTATGTGTATGTGTGTAATTATACCTTAAAAAGCTATATATCTGTAGTATCCCAACAGATACTAATATCTGTTCTTCAAACTTAGAAAAACTTTATTTCAGTTGCACTTATTCTAAGTGTAATTAAAAAAAGTTTTAACTAAATGTGTAAAACAAATATTAGTATCCGTTGGGATACTACAGATATATAGCTTTTTAAGGTATAATTACACACATACACATACATACACACACACACACACATACACACACACACACATACACACACACACACATACACACGATAAAAATAGATAGACCATTCATAATCACAAAGGGATTTTCTTTAATCATTTTATTAAAATCCATTATTTTTTAGCATGTGATTCTATTTTATATACCATAGTTTAACAGTAACCATGATATGACCTTGATGTGACCTTGTCGTGTAGGGGGTGTCGGTGACGTTCAAGTATGAATTTTGTCATTTCTGCTGTGGATTTCGTGCTGTTAAGACGCGTTTAAAGTTGTTCTGCGAATATGTCGGTTTTAGTTGGTAAAGCTGGAGATGTTATATCTGTCATTATTCATTGGCGTACGCCCAATGCAGCATTTTTGAGTCGGATTGAACATGTAAGTACTTGTTTTAATATGATTTTATTCTATAATTTTATTAAACTTAGTATTTTTATAGTATGTTACAGCTTCATTATTTTATTTAGTTAAGATTTTTATCAATTTAATGTAGTTTGTTGGTGTTTTAGTACCTAGATATATTATTCGACTTGGTAATTTTATTATTTTAGCTGATTTCTGATGGGAATAGTATAATAGATTTACGCTTACTTTATATAAATCTTGGGGTATGTATTACATTGCTACATAGAATAATGTATGTTTATATTAACGTACAACATTTTTTTATCTTGTATAGACATGTCTTGTCTGTTTTAGAATGTCGATGATCTGTATTATCTACACAACTTGACTACATATTTTTAGCCCCTTTAAAGGTTAATTACTTAGAAATTTTAAGGATTCCCCTTTAAAATATTTGTAGTATCCCCATTTCGCTGTTATCTGATGATGATGAAATCATCTCATATCACCTTATTAGGTGTTTTTGACTCTTTAAATGTTCTTAAACATCTCATTTATCCAAAAAATTCGGAGTTCTATCCTTAAAAACTTACTTAAATTAACATTTAACTATTATGTGTCCACGATGTGTATCACACATGCCGTCTGAATCTTCGTATTTGTCTGCTTTAAGTGCTGATATATTGCGCTTAATTAGAAAATTCTAAAAAGCTATCTTAGCTTTTCCCTATTTAATAACTATGTATTGGCTATGTGTATCGCATATGTCATCTTAGTAGGTATTTACGCTACTTTAAAAGTTTTTAAATATAACATTTACTTAAAAATCTAAAGTCCCATCCCCAAAATATTACTCTAATTCCTCATTTTAGCACTAGGTGTTAGTAATGATTACGCTCTATACTCTTCAGTACGTGTTTCTATTCCTTAAAAGTTAGTAGAAATCCCTATTTAGCTAAAAAATTCTCAAAGTCCCCTCTAAAAATTTGCTGTATACCCTTTAGTATGTCTTTATATCCCTTTAAAAAGTAGTGGAAATCCCTATTTAGCTAGCAAATTCCCTAAGTCCCTTCTAAAAATTTGTTGTACACCCTTTAGTATACCTTTCTATCCCTCTAAAAATTAGCTGAAATCCCTATTTAACTAAAAAAATCTAAAGTTACATACTTATAAATTATTCTTAGTTCGTCATTTAACTGTTATATCGAGTATGTGTATTATACTAGTCCATTAAAAGTTTCTGAGTATGTACATTTACTTTGAAATTTGAAGTGCAGTCTTTAACCGATATTTAAGTTTTCTTTTCACTGTTATATATATCGGCGTTGTATTCATTCTAAGTCATCTCGCTGGGCGTTTTCATTTCTTTAAAAACTAGTATAAATTGCCTTTTATGTGAAACTTCTAAAGTCTTTACTTTAAAAAAAAAATTTATCTTAGTGAATAATTTCAGTGCTGGGTATCTTGGGTAAGTACACCCCCATTCCGCCTCATTAGATGTTTTCATCCCCTTTAAATGTTTCTTGATATCTCATTTAGTTCCAAAATCTAGAGTCCTATCTTTAAAAAATTTTCTAATATCCCCTTCCTAATGTGATATGCTGCTTATGTGTATTATACAAAAAAACCCCGGTAAGTGCTAGCACCCTCTAATATTTAGTAGATTCTTCACTTAATTGAAAAAAGTTAAAGTTATATCTTTAAAAACTGCTCCGGTATCACTTTTCCACCACTGTGATCGGAGACATGTGTATTGCACATAGCCCATTAAAAATTTCGAAACACCTGCATTTACTTAAAAATTTGAAGTTCGGTCTCTAAACAATACTAAAGTTTTCCTTTCGCTGTCTTATATTAGTTGTGTGTATTATGGATGCTACCTTATCATATGTTTATATCTCTTTAAATGCCTCTAAATACTCCATTTACTTAAGAATCTTATGTCTTCTCCTAAAAATACTATCTTAGATCTGCATTCCACCGGTGGGTGTTGGTTATATGTATTATATATATATATATATATATATATATATATATATATATATATATATATACACATAACCCCTTTCGCTATGCATTTCTCCCTTTGCAGTAGTTAGTATAAATCATGTTTAATTATAAATTCAAGTTCTACCCCTAAAACATCAAAACTTTAGAGTCCTATACTTGTAAACTTAGCCTAGTTCCTCATTTTATTGGCATGTATCGTTCATTCACACGCTAAATAACCTCAAATACCTTATTTATCGAAAAAAATTTCAAAGTCTCGTTTTTAAAAACTATCTCACCATTTATTTTCCATCGATTTGTGCTGAGCGCATGTGTCATATGTATCACCATATTAGGCGTTTCTTCCCTCTTAGAATAACGCTCGAATTAAAACATGTTGGTTTAAAGAAACCCCCTATGGTAGTAGTACACTTGTAAAAACATATGCATACAGCCATTGGTATCTGCTATTAAACTCCAAGACTTAATCAGTTCCTTTCATTAACTTGTGGGATTCATAACACTCAAGTATTTTAGGCATAAGCAAACTTTCACGATTATTTAAAAATATTTATTTAAAATTTTGAAATCCAAGACCGGTGGGGGAAACACACCCCCTCCCATACACCCGATTCACGCGATTCTGCTACTTTGAAAACTCGCTTTTTTATCACATTTTTGTAAAAAACGCACATTTTTGTTGTTTTTTTACGTTTTTGCAACATTTTGTGCGAAATGTTAATTTTGCCCATTACCACATTTTTAGTGACATTTTTGTAAAAACGCACATTTTTTGTAAAAAAATTACAAAAGTGCGAAAACCCATGTTAATTCCCATAGAGAAATTGGCATTTTGAAAAAAATCGCAAAATGTTAATTTTGCCCATTACCACATTTTTTGTTACTTTTTTACGTTTTTGAGACATTTTGTGCAAAAAGTTAATTTTTCCCATTACCACATTTTTTGAAAAAAAATGACAAAAGTGTGAAAACCCATGTTAATTCCCATAGAGAAATTGGCATTTTGAAGAAAATCGCAAAAATGTTAATTTTGCCCATTACCACATTTTTTGTTACTTTTTTACGTTTTTGAGACATTTTATGCAAAAAGTTAATTTTTCCCATTACGACATTTTTTGAAAAAAAATGACAAAAGTGTGAAAACCCATGTTAATTCCCATAGAGAAATTAACATTTTCAAAAAAAAGACGCAAAATGTTAATTTTGCCCATTACCACATTTTTTGTTACTTTTTTACGGTTTTGGAACATTTTAACAAAATGCTAATTTTTCCCATTACCACATTTTTTTAGAAAAAAAAAATTACAAACGTGTAAAATTCAAGTAAGTACAGATATATTATTTCCCCTCATCATACAAGATTCTCAAGTATCTCTTCATACGATATTCCCGCAGTTCACTTCGTAACCGCGATATAGCGGAGGGATATTGTAGGAACGATGGTCTTGGTATGCCTTCAGCATACTCCTTTGGTACGCCCTTGGTACGCTTTGACATACCCCTTGACATGTCTTTGACATGCTCCTGGTATATAGACATTCAATACTTAATCAATTAATTTAATTAACATCCTTTAATTAACTTGCGAGATTCATAACACTAATGAATGAAAGATTCTTTTTAAAACATGTTAAAATTTAATAAGAACTTCTTTAAAAGAGCCTCTCCCAGCTGAGAATACAATGATATTTAGTGGTGTCTTTTTAATCTAACAACACAAGCATTCTATGAGTCCGTAAAAGCTATCCTCCACCACAGATGTTAACAATAGCAGCGAGAGCAGTTCAGTCGACCCAACTCAACGCGGCAAATAGCCTCGAGTTATAGCCTGGTACAGAACCACGCTCTGATAGTAGTATCCCATCTTTCCCGCACTGACCATACGATGTAACTATCCGCATTCACGCGAGGTGGGGAGGGGTAGATCTGTCATCGTGATTTAATGTACTCTGTGGTTTTCTAAGAGATTACATGTTGGTTTAAAGAAATAACATATGCATAAAATAGCACGCATATTAATTTAAACTCCAAGACCGGTTGGGCAAACACACCTCCTCTCATACACCCAATTCATGCGATTCTGCTACTTTAAAACATCAATTCATACGATTCTGCTACTTTAAAACACCAATTCACGCGATTCTGCTACTTTAAAACAGCAATTCACGCGATTCTGCTACTTTAAAAACGTGTTTTTCTTAGTTTTTACAAGTAAAAAGTGTGTTTTTGAAAAAAATCGCAAAATGTCACATTTTTCAAAAAACGCATTTTTGGTAACACTTTTGCAAAAACGCACATTTTTTTAAAAAAAAATGTAAAAGTGCGAAAACCTATGTTAATTCCCATAGAGAAAACGGCATTTTGAAAAAAAATCGCAAAATGTCACATTTTTCAAAAAACGCTTTTTTGGTAACACTTTTGCAAAAACGCACATTTTTTTTACAAAAAATACACAAAAGTGCGAAAACCCATGTTATTTCCCATAGAGAATTCAAACAATCTAAAAACCACAATTTATTTTAAAAACGTACATTTTTGTTGTTTTTTAACGTTTTTTGAAACTTTTTGTGAAAAAACGCTAAAAGTGACACTTTCTTAAAATTCATGTTCGATGCTCTTGACATACCCTGCGTCATACGATATTTTCAATTATCTCACCCTACAAGATTCTCGCAGTTAAGTTCGTAACCGCCATATAGGGCAAGCACTCTTTTCTTAGGCGAAGGGATATTGATATGACCTTAGCATGCCTTCAGCATATCCCTTAGTATACCGCTGGTATACCCTTAACATGTCCTTGGCGGAGGGATATTGACACGCTCCTAACATGGGGATATTCATTACTTAATTACTTTATTTAATTATCCTCATTAACACCTTTCATTCATTTAGAAAAAGAGAAAAAAATCTCAACAATCAGAAAAATCCCAATTTTAATTCCCCTTTTCGCCGCTAGGGGGCGTTGATGGTTCCATACCTCCTTCGTCGCAGAGGCGGAGGTGTTGCCACCTCGAAAAAAGTTTCTACCCCCCAGGTGTTGCTATGGCAACCCAAACCAAAAATATTTCTAAGTTCTATCCCCGATAGTTCCGCTTTTCGCCGCTAGGGGGCGCTGATGGTTTCATACCTCCTTCGCAGGTGTTGCCACCTCGAAAAAAGTTTATCCCATACTTAGAAAAATCTCATTTAAAAAAATTTATTCCCCTCCAAACCCCTCGTACAAGACTACAACATCGTTGCCACCCGACAAAAAAAGTTTCTCCAAAATTTTTACCCCCACCTTTTTTTCATCTTCCCCCTTTTACACCCCCGTCCAGGATTACGGAATTCACGATGGCGGCCCTACCTCATACCTCATACCTCGCATACCTCCTTCGGCGGTGAACTCTCCTTTTCTTACTACTTTCGCGTATATAATTAGTACGGGTCCCATACAATTTTAACGCTTTTATTTTGCATATATTGATTCAATTCCATATTTTTTTTTATATTTGCTTACATAAGGGGTCCAAGATGTTTTATTCTTCAGATATGTCCATGAAGATAATTTTATATAGCGAGAACAGAGATTCTTAAACTTCTTTTTAGGAGCATTATTTTAAATATTTTAACAGAATATTTTGATTAAACATGTCATTTAGTATACTATAAGAATTTGCGCATGATTATGAATTTCAAGTTTCTTTATATTATATACTCCGTACGAAGAACGGGTATGCTGCTAGTTTTTAAATAAAATTGCATTGAAGTTGAAAAGTGTTTCATAGTCAATGCTTTAAGCATGATTGATCTTTCTTGTTTATTTATATCGTACTTCTATTTGTAATTTTGACCCTGTTCAGGGCTTAAGTTATGCCTGGCGACTCGTTCTCGATGCCGTGCGTGTTAAACCACGGTTACCTTAATTTATAATAATGTTCTCTAAAGTATTTGATGTTTTTAAAAACAGTTTTTTTAAAAAATGTTTATCTTTGAGATTTGTAAATTTTATAATTTTAAATCTGTTTTATGATTCACAATTTTGCATGGATTCCAATTTTCGTAATACGAAAATTTTGCTTGACGGCATTGGAATGTATTTAGGCATGATGGCATCTGGTCTGATTCCATTACCACTGACGAAGAGTATGGAGGTGTTCGAAAGCTCTTTGGCTTAAAATTATTTATTTGTTGTACGTCTGTAGGATGGTTTTTCTAATAAACAAAGTGACCTTTAAATCTGGTTTTTAAGATTTGTCATTTAATTAGTTGATTCAGTGACTTTCCTTATACATTATTATTTATCGTAGGGAAAGTAAAAGCATTATATTATTCACCTAGGGCTCAAACGATTGTTATAGCTGAGACAGAAGTAGAACGGTAAATACCTAACAATGTATGTTGAGCCCTACATGAAAAATTTAATAATCTATTCGTTCGCACGATAACGTCTGTGAATGTAAATGAATAACATCACCCAATTAGTTTTGGATTGAACCCTGGTTGAAACAATGAAATACATTGAACCCTATGGGACCTCATTTTCCAAACATTTTTAAGCGAAGTTAAAATTCACAAATTGCTTCAAAAATTTTAGAAAATATTTAAATTATCCCATAAAATATGTAAAAGAAATTTCAGAAAAATATGTTTGGTAGATTTTTAAAAATAAATGACACCCATGTTATATAGAGGGATCACGGGACCCAATTCAAAATTAAATATGGCATCCATCTTGTGTCAAAATCGTGATTTTTAACGTTCTTTTTAATTTATATTTAGTGTTGCATCCTTCCTAAAAGCGCTTTATTTTTGCGTATTTTCTGTATGTATTTTCTGTATGTATATTCTGTGGCAACGCAATTACAATATTTTTGAGTTTAACTGATCATCAAACTTTGATTATTTCTGCAACGAAGCCTAATTTTAATTAATGTGGAATGCAAATAAGTGATTGTAAGATGAGTGGTATAAGAATTTGTGAATTTTTTTTTACACAAAATTATTTTGCTCTGAAGTCTGGAATAAAAGTGATATGAATGAAATATTCATTGATTTTACATAGAGAGCCAGACGATTTATATTTCGATGACGTCGTTTGAATAAAGTTCATTTTTTTCGATGAAGTTTTAAGTATTCAAGTAAAATAAATTATTGCAGTTCTGTGATAAATAAAGAAATATCACCGCTGAATGTATCGCATTTTAGATGTTTGAATAAAATTGCATTTCAGTTGGAAAGTGTTTCATAATCAATGCTTTATGCATGATTGATCTTTCTTGTTTTTATAAGTAACGTGATATAATTTTCTCCAAATAAAATTTCGGAAAATAATCGTCTGGATCATGCTATTCCTATAAAAGGCTTAATTTTGCGTTTTATATCAACATTTCAACAACCTCTGATCTTAGAAACTAGATACATGGACGGGATTATGCAGTGAACTAGAGAATTATGATAACCGAATTTGAAATAAAATCTGTCAAAACTGAGAATTTGTATATATCAGAATAGGCAAACCGACAAGTAGACAGACAAACAAACAAACAGACTTTCAAATTTATATAAAATTTAAATTATATCGTATATAAGTTATCGAAAATATGGGAGATATTTTGAACATTCGATTACGTTTAAAATTATAGGGTTCCAATGTTCCCCAATTGTAAAATGCGTATCACATTTCATTCGATTTTTCAAATATAATAAATTATTGTAATACTGTGATAATTTAAAATGTATATCGTATTTTAAAAATGTTTAAATAAAATTGCATTACAGTTGGAAAGTGTTTCATAATCAATGCTTTATGCATGATTGATCTTTCTTGTTATTTATGGTTTGTATTTTTGCTTAAAGGTTTGGCCGAAATGAAATTAATTCAATTTATCTTGGTCTACGTTAGAAATGCAATAAGATATTAATTTCACGTCACACATTATTATTTCTCTAAACTCACTTGTTTCCATTGTACTGCATTCATCAAGTCCAGGTGGCTGGGAAAATATACAAGAAGGACGCTTTATACTACAATAATCTCGTTCCCTAATTGGTGTGTGGCTGACCAATCAGAGAGAGAGAGAGAACTTAGTGAACCTTTACTTTTGACTCAAAGCATACACCTGTTCATTACATGTTTATTCCGTGTGCAACTTCAAAGTAGGTAATTTCATTATGCATTAAAATATTGAAATTCGATTTCATTCGGTGCTGAATTTCATAGCTGAAACATGATTATGCTTGATTTAAATGTACGTTAATCTATATTTCGGAGATTGTTGCTTTTATGGTTGGATACTGAAGTAACAGTATTGAGTGCAATATTTTAGCATGTGGGGTTTAGTAAATATCAGTTTATAAATTAATGTCCCGTTATTTTTCCCTTTTCTATCTTTCAGTATCATTTATGCATATTACTTTATCGTAATAATAGACATAAGATAAATGATAGTAATTGTTGGCCAACTGGAATAACATACTTGAAAAGTTTAATAAGTCGTAGTTGTTACTGATACTTATTTCAGTGTTATGTAAATTGATACTTTCAGTTTCGTTTATACATGCTATTTTATTATAATGTAAGGCGTAAGATAAATGATAGTAGTTGATCGAGTTGTTTGTTATGCCAAATGGGATAAAACATTTGAAACTTTTAATAAGTCTTAGTTGTTGTTGTTGAGACCCAGACCGTCTGACCTACCAGAATGGTGTAAGGTAACTTTTTGAACAGCCGGGAAGTGCCACCCAATTTAGACTGGAACCCAGTGGGGTGGCATCCACAGGGACCGTACCCTCCTTCCCCTATTACCAACCTCTCGAAAGGACTTACGGACCCACATGTTTAACGTGATCGTACTCCGCATGAACACTGCGGCAGTTGTGGCAGCGTGCAAATCCAGCGCGCAAACCACCGGGCTACCGCGCCCGAAATGTGCCAACAACACGCGGTGTTCCCAGGTGGTCACCCACCCAAGTACTAACCGCGCCAGATGCTGCTTGACTTCGGTGATCTAACGAGAACGGGTGTTTTCAGCATGGTAGGACCGTTGACTCAATAAGTCTTAGTTGTTACTCCTATTTATTTCAGTGTTGTGTAAATTGATACTTTCAGTATCTTTTATACATATTACTTCATTATAATGACAAGTATAATATAAATAATAGAAATTGTTAAAGTTGTTTGTGTTGTGCCAACTGAGATAATACAATTGAAAAGTCCCAGTTGTTACTCCTATTCATTCCAGTGTTATGTAAATTGATATCGCTGTCATTTATTCTAAATTATAAGTACTAGAAGAGTTTATTAAAGAAATGCTATACGTTTCAGTTACAGTAGAGCGTCAATTTTCCCAACCCTGATTAACCAAATTGTCTATTTACTCAAACATACGCATACTTTTTACTTTCCCTGCAATACATGGTAATGTATGGGGAAAGTATTGGAATCATGCCGAAAATCACAACTCGAGTTTTCGACGAATCTACCCGTTTCGAGACCTCTAGAATACGAAAAATCTATGTTTAGCGTGACGTCTGTGTGTGTGTCTGTGTGTCTGTCTGTCTGTGCAGATTTTGTATCCATTCTAACTAAAAAACTAATGGACCAAATTTCACAAAATTTGGTAGGTAAGTTACTTGTGAGCGAGTCTGGTGCTGATTAGTTTTGGGTACGATTCGGAATGAAAGAACCCGCTTTTTTTTTTTGCGAAATGGCCCGCAAAAGCTTGTATCCACTCTAACTGAAAAACTGATGGACCGCATTTCACAAAATTCGGTAGATGAGTCACTTATGGGTTACCTTGGTGCTGATTAGATTTTGGTACGATTCGGAAAAAAATGACCTGCCTTTTTTTTTGCAAAATGGCCCGCAAAAATCGTCCAAATCTAAACTAAAGAACTGGGTATACTCAAATATATCCATTAAATGCTGATTTAATACGTAATTTTTAACGACGAAAAGAATAAGACCAACCCCATTACACTAGGACTAGCCATTCTCGAGATATTTTAGTTTTTCGTACTTCCCCTACGCCACCTTTGAAAATAAGCCCGGTTACCGCATGAGAACGAAAATTGAATTAAAAGTGAAATAAATTTAGTTAAAATAAAGAGAACGTTAATATAAGTCTGCAGGGAAAGTCATGTGCTGCCCACATCAGATTTTTTTTCTTAAAATTGTATTATCTGCACAGGGAAATAATGCTGTGGCAAATTGAATGAGCCAATAAAACTTTTCTGACAATAACGGGTGTAATTATCCCCTAGCTGGGGTTGTTTGGGACAAAAGAAAACAAGTCTCGAACACACCTCCTCCTTGAAAGATCAAGGGAGATGTGCGTTCAAGACAACCGAAGATATGTATGCGACGATGAGGGTGAAATTCGAATTGAGTTAGCAAGTGCAAAATATTTAAAACTTGTGCTCAGTTGGAGTAAGATATTTTTGTGCGATTTAAGCGATGCGCAGAAAAAGAAAGCGATTCTTTCCATGAGAAAACGGAGCATTTGAAACTATTGAAGAGTGGTGAGGACGTAAATCATTAAAATCTGATGTGGGCTTCATATGACTTTTCCTGCACTTTACTTCTTTTACAGCGAAGTTATTGTTTACAAGATCCACTTCGCAATATTTTTAGAATTTAATTAACGTTGCGTATGTTAATTCAATTCCAAATACCTATTTCCAATTACGTATATTATTCGTGCAGAATTCGCATCAAAATGAAATTGACAATTATCTCGTGAAATAGATGACCATTATCGAATTCTTTGGCGTCAAAATGCACAATTATTACAAAAAGTATATTCTCACGTGAATGAAACGAATTACATCCGCCAAAAATGATGTTAACAGATTTGTTGCATGATATTGAAGAGCGTGAACATATCGGATGATGCTTACTTTTAATTAATGCTTACTTTTAATGATGCTTACTTTTTTAATTTAATGTAATTTCTTTTTGAATTTATTTCTAAAATGTACAAAATCTCGGGAACGAGTCGTGCTAGCATTTTAAGGAAAAATTACGTATGAAATTATTGTTTATTTATCAATTTTGAGATTTCTAGTTTTTTAAATGATTTTTCTTTTTCAAAAATTCATTTGAAAATTGGGGGAGGGATCTTTCAGACATTCGAGTTTAAAATCAGTAAGGTTACAATATTCACTGATTGTAATAATCGCACCAAATTGTTTTTGAAATTTTTCATTCATTCATGACGTATCGCGTCCACAAATTTACGAACACACACACACACTAACATACATACACACACACACCGTTAGTACCTCAGAAACGTTCGATTCGAATCGCCAAAGAATTCGAATTTTCAGTCTTGTCATAATACTTTCCGTATTCATTATGTTGGTAAACTAATATATCCCTTAGAAAGTATAGATGGTGGACTGTGGTTTTAATTGATGATTATAAATAATTCACTTATACTTTTATCACAATTTCTCAACAATTCGTTTGTCGTTGTCGTCCAATTTCAGTTATCATATAAAACACTGATTATTGCCACTGCGCTTGCTTTTTTACTTTCCCTACAATACATGGTAATGTATAGGGAAAGTATTGGAATCATGTCGAAAATCGCAACTCGAGTTTTCGACGGATCTACACGTTTCGAGACCTCTAGAATACGAAAAAACTATTTTTAGCGTGACGTCTGTGTGTGTGTCTGTGTATCTGTGTGTCTGTGTGTCTGTCTGTCTGTGTGTCTGTGTGTCTGTCTGTGTGTCTATCTGTCTGTGCAGATTTTGTATCCACTCTAACTAAAAAACTAATTGACCGAATTTCATAAAATTTGGTAGGTAAGTCACTTGTGCACGAATCTGGTGATGATTAGTTTTGGGTATGACTCGCGCTAAAAGAACCCGCCTTTTTTTGCGAAATGGCCCGCAAAAGATTGTATCCACTCTAACTGAAAAACTAATGGACCGAATTTCAAAAAATTTGGTAGATAAGTCGCTTGTAGGCCACCCTAGTGCTGATTAGATTTTGGTATAATTCGAAAAAAAATAACCTGCCTTTTTTTGCAAAATGGCCCGCAAAAATCATCAAAATTTAAACTTAAGAACTACGTATGCTCAAATATAGCCATTAAATGCTTGTTTAATACGTAATTTTTAGCGAAGAAAAGAATAAGACCAGCCCCATTACACTAGGACTAGCCGTTCTCGAGGTATTTTAGTTTTTCAGATTTGTCCTACACCATTTTTGAAAATAAGTCCAGTTTTCAAATGAGAACGAAAATTGAATTAAAAATTAATTAAATTTAATTTAAATAAATAGAACGTGAATATGAAACTGCAGGGAAAGTCATGTGCTGCCCACATCAGATTTTTAATGCTGCATTGAAATTGATTCTATGTACTCCATCTATATTAGAAAGTCAGTTAGATACTACATTCATCTCATATATAATTCGTTCTATAACTACATTTATTTCCATTGTGCCGCATTCACCAATTCCAGCGGGCTGAAAAATCTACCAGGACTACAATGATCTAGTTACTTTCCTTATATACATAATGTATAAGGAAAGGATTGTGACGGGGTCGAAAATTCGAATTCGAGTTTTCGACGGGAGAGCACGTTTCAAGCATCCCTGATCACGAATCTAACATTTTTAAAGTGATGTCTGTGTGTGTGTGTGTGTGTGTGTGTGTGTGTGTGTGTGTAAGTATGTGTGTGTGTGTGTGTCAGTGAGTCTGTGGAGACGATAACTGACGAACGAATGGACCGATTCGAACCAAATTAGGTACAAAAATCACAATCCGTAAACACTGGAAGCCTATTGTTTTTAGGCGTAATCGAATGTTCAGAACCCTCCTAAATTTTCTAATGAAATTTTGAAAAAATCGTCAAAAAATCAAAACCACTAGGAAAGTTACGCAAATAGACATTTCTTATGTAATTTTTCATTAGAAAACGATTAGCATAAATTTTAGAACGGTAACATGAACAGTTCTCGAGATATTGCACATTTTTCAAAAAAATTATCAAAAAGTCATATAAAATAAAAAAAAATATTTCCTTTTGAGAAACTTGTTCACTTTTCATATTTAATACCATACTATAAATTGGGCGACATCATTCTCGTGGATATAGCTAGTTCCATTCATGAAAAAAAATACTTTGAGTAATACGTTTGTATTTAAACGCCAATAATAATTTGTCTGCTGTAGGAATAACTTATCTCTTCGTCCATAACGCTTGGCGAGATTTTGGAGTCGAATTTGGCGGAATGTCGCAAACTTGGCGACTTTTTGAAATGATGCCAAATTAACGAAAATCTCGCTAAATGGATAAAAATGACGCTAAATCAATGAAAATGACGACTAATTGTCGAAAATTCAATATCTTGGAAAGAATATTAGTATCTACTATAAGAAAAACCTATTTTTTTACTGTAAAAGTAGTAAATTCATTTTATTATATAAGGAAAGTCATGTGTTGCCCACATCAGATTTTTCTCTAATTGTTATATGGTTGACTGATTCAGGGAGTGAGCAACACTGTGAACCTGTACTCAAAGCATGCATTTGTATGTACCGTGGTCATTTCAAACTTGGTACTGCATGTAAGTGCAACGTCAAAATACGCAATTTCATTAAGCATTCAAATATTTTAATTCTGTTACATTTATTGCGATGAAACTATAGAAGGGGGGGGGGGGCAGATGGGGTGGTAAGAACCCCCAAAATATTCAATAGCACACCTAGCAATTTTTCACATTTATATTGTTGTTATACATTGCAACTAAAATTAAAATCTGATGTGGGCAGCACATGACTTTCCCTGCAGACTTATATCCACGTTCTTTTTATTTTAATTACATTTAATTCACTTTTAATTCAAGTTTCGTTCTCATTTGGTAACTGCACTTATTTTCAAGGATGGCGTAGAGAGAATACGAAAAACTAAAATATCTCAAGAACGGCTAGTTCTAGTGTAATGGGGTTGGTCTTATTCTTTTCATCGTTAAAAATTACGTATAAAATAAACATTCAATGGATATATTTGAGCATACGTAGTTTTTTTTTTTTTTTAGATTTTGTCGATTTTTGCTGACCATTTTGCAAAAAAAGGCAGGTTATTTTTTTTCAAATCATACAAAATCTAATGAGCACCAAAGTGACCCACAAGCGACTTATCTACCGAATTTTGTGAAATTCGATCCATTAGTTTTTCAGCTAGAGTGGATACAGGCTTTCGCGGGCCATTTCGCTAAAAAAGGCGGGTTCTTTTATCCAGAATTGTACCCAAAACTAATCAGCACCAGATTCACCTACAAGTGACTTACCTACCAAATCTTATGAAATTCGGTCAATTAGTTTTTCAGTTAGAGTGGATACAACATCTGCATAGACAGACACACACACAGACGTTACGCTAAAAATAGTCTTTTCGTATTCTAAAGGTCTCGAAACGCGTAGATCCGTCGAAAACTAGAGTTGCGATTTTCGACATGATTTCAATACTTTCCCTATACATTACCATGTATTGCAGTGAAAGTAATAAGAGATAAAGGGGCTTTATCACCTTTAAGAAACTTCATTCCCAAACGAAAACTTAGCTTCGTCTATACAAATTCAACACTGAAATATAATTACGTTTCGTTTAAATGTAAATTAATGTACAGGGGTTTTTAGGAAAGTCCTTAAATACCCCCAAATAGCTTTATAAGAACAGCTGCATGAGGGTACACGTTAGGTTAATCTACAGTTAAGTGGCCATGCCCGATTAAATAAAAGGGATTGTATCTCTTACAGAGGAGAATTTATAAAGTTAGGAATACGTACTCGGAAACACAGCGATATAGACGAAAAACGCATTTGACACGATAGAAAGAAGTGTTTAGTAATATATATTTTGATTATTTTTAAACTGAGGTTCCCTAATTATGAGTAGAAGTAAAAAGTATTTTTTCCTAGGACAAGTTACAAAATATATGGAGATTAAAAGTAAATTTAAATGTTAAATAAATTTGAATACGTAGAAAAAATCTATTTTGTTTGATATCTAATAGAAATACAAATGATATAGAAATGCATACGATGCAATTTGGACTTGCTTATCCCAACGCCACCTGAATTATTACTTCAAACGAATTTGGCGTTTTCACAACATAAAAATGTTCAACTCCTTCTATTTACCTCCATGCCTTATTCTATTAAATTATCATTACCCAATAATTAATTATGGAAACCATCCTAAAAAAATATGTAAAAAAATATACCTATTTATGAACTGTGTTTATTTTCTCCGCTCTTTAATCATAAAAGTAAAACATTAATTCTATACTTTCGCCAAGCATTTAATTTTGAGCTCACGATTTTTCTTTCCTTTGATGAGAAAATAGAAAATGATATTTTCTTTCCGGCGAAAAACCACTTAAAAATTCATAACCGCGACTGTTCTACAATTTTCGCTCATCGTTCAAAAACGCGACGATAGACCAAATTCACGTCTTCCTTTAACACTGACTCCATGCACTCTGTTTACTTAGGTAATCCCAAATGGCAACCTTTAGCCCTGACTTTGGTTGCTATAGCAACGAACGATCAATATTCCAGGTGCAAATTTGTATTGTCGAGACTTTTAGCTTTAAATGCGTTTCGCAACGAATTCAGTGTTGTGTGTGTGTATATATATAGAGGGGCGATATTTCTTTTCTTTCTCAGTTTTGATTGTGACAGAAGGCGTAAATATGAGATTTTAATTTAGCTTTTGTTTGGATTCGCCGTAGCTTGCGAATCAATTATTGTTCAGAAGTTTTATTTTCTATTTACGCCATGAGTTCCTAATTATTCCACGCGTTCTCCGTGTTTTAAATGTGTAGGTCTTAAATTGCTTTAAAAACCAATTACTTAAGCTTGAATTGCCCTTATACTCGATAAAAGTTCCACTGTGTAAAATTTATACAGACAATCTTAAGAATGAAAGGACTATGTTGTTAAATTCTTTCGTCAGAAATTGCTCGTCACTTGCATTGTAAAATTTTTTTAGAGGATAATTTTATACATGCACATGCAGTATGTTTGACGTGCTTAAAACTGTTGATTAAATTAGTTTATTTGCAAATTATTTTATAAAAACAAACAATTTAATATGCATTTTTGAAAATTGTTCAGGAATTATTGAAAATCATTCGACAAAAAATGACAACTGACTTTGACATTCATTGCACGTGTCAACATGTTACAAACCCTGATAATACTACATTTTGACATATTTATTGCTTTTCATATACGTGTTTCGTTCTGTCCTGCTGTCGATTTCTGCTAATTAGACAATGCTGTACTCAATGCGTACTGTTATATATTGTTATTATAATTGTTAGTAATGTTATATTTGTTAGTATTGTTTTCCAGGAAATTATTACTTTTTTTATGGAGTGGTGGTGGTGGGGGGGGGGGGAGTTCATCAGCTACAGCCACCCGGTGTGAAAGTAGGTCGTGAAACCAAAAAGTTTAAGCATCACTGTTCTAGGTTACTAGGGGGCTTCTGGAGGCTGTTGAAGACCCAGGTCACCTGATTCACCCGAAGGTATGAGCAGCAGATTCGGTGACCGGGTTCTGGAGGGTGTGAAAAGCCCTGACCACACGACCGACCCGAAGGCTTACGGTAGCAATTTGTGTGGCCGGGATAATAAAAAGCACCGCCCGAACAGGGACTCGAACCCTGGACCGTTAGGTTAAAAGTCAAACGCTCTACCGACTGAGCTATCCAGGCTGGGTTCTGGAGGGTGTGGAAAAAACTTTTCGAGAAACCCCATTTTTCCAGCTTCGCCCCTCCCTCGAGGAGCGTCGAAAATTCAGCTGTTTTAGGTTCTGTACCGTAGACGACACTATAAGGGCGCAAGATATAAGATTTAGGCTTCCAGATCGTCGGAGGAATTCAGGAAGGACTGGAAATACTTTTCGAAAAAACTCTTTTCTCACCCCCCATCCCCCATTAAATTTTGTTAGATCCGTTAGATTTTGTGCTGTGGACGATTTTATAAGTGTGCACAGATCTTCAAGGTTATAGGCGCTTTTAAAAAGTCAAAAACACGTTTGACAATTTATTTATAGATTATGTGTGTCATTTTCAAAATACGCTTACTTATGTTGTCCCAGAGTAATAATTTTTGTATAGAACATAATGTGATATTTGAAGTTCAATCTGATTTAATATTGTATTTAAAGAATATTATACAACGTATTTATAACATAAAATCAATATAATTTTTTTTAATTTCAAACATATAGATTTTTTTTCTATGGTGATAGAGAAAAATGCCTGTCCCACATTTCATGTGATTTAACAAGTTTTTTTTTTTTTACTTCTTTTACCACTACAGAAACAAAACAATTTGGATAACTTACTAGATAAACTATCAATGCTTCAAATTTATGATATAAATGAACTAAATTATTTTTTATAAGAAATTAATAAAAACACTTTGTCCCTTGCATTTCGTCAAATCCGTTACTACATATGATTTTCATAAAAAAAAACCCTGATAATTGAACCAAAAGATGGTAACACATGTTAAGTGAGATCACCAAACTGGACAAACCTGGTCAGCTATTTTCCCTTTTTAGTTGAGAAGCGTGTGTGTAGTGGTGAGAGTTAATCCTCTTTGAGGTAAGTATTTTTTTATTATTTCAAGTCCAGTACCACCATTTTTGATGCTAAAAATATAAATTTTACATTCCCATACCTAAACACTGTTTACCAGCCCGTTTCATAAGCCCCCTATTTTGTTTCCTTATATTATTACTTATGCATGTAGATTTTAGTTGCAGTTTTGTTTTTAATGCCAAGTCCGTTACCCTGTTGTTGGTAACAGACTTGACACAAATAGTTGTTAATGGTAATTTTTTTTAATTCTACATTTTTCTACATCTGCAAAAATTGGTTAAGGGTAAAAGTATAGAAATTAATGTGAAAATAATATCAAAAGAGAAAAAAGAAGGCCCCCATTTCATTGTTGATTGAAGAATTTCAAAAAGAGATAATACGTTATAAAAAGCATACTTTTAATATAAGTCAACGGTTCTTGGCTTATAATACTTGTAAAGAGAAGTTAACATTGAATAAAGGATTATTGCATATTGACTTCTCTGAAAATTGTGCTTGCAAATTGGGAGAAGAGATACAAACATACCACTTTGGTGCATCAAGAGCACAGGCCGCATTACACACGGGAGTTATGTATATTGGTGGGATAGAAATGCCAATCTCCTTTTGTTCCAATTTCTACAAGTAACGATCATAGCCCTGCTGCCATATGGGCTTATTTAAAACCAGTTCTTGACCCTCTTAAGGTAATTTCACCTGACGTTTCGATTATTTATTTTTTTTTTCTGATCGCCCTACAATCCAGTATCGCCAAAAGAAAAATTTCTATCTTTTTAATCACTAGTTTTTTGACTATGGCTTTCAGAATAGTCATTTTTTGAGGCTGCCCCTGGTAAAGGCTCTGCTGATGCTATAGGAGCTTCAGTTAAGAGAACAGCAGATAGCTTGGTTGCTTATGGAGAAGATATAAGTAATGCCACTGAACTTTATGAGAAGCTTCAGGAAAAACAAACATTAGTCTTTTTTTTAATTTCCTTATATACAATAATGTATAAGGAAAGTATTGTGACGGGGGTCGAAAATTCGAATTCGAGTTTTCGACGGGAGAGCACGTTTCAAGCATACCTGATCACGAATCGAACATTTTTGAAGTGATGTGTGTGTGTGTGTGTCAGTGAGTCTGTGGAGACGATAACTGACGAACGAATGAACCGATTCGAATGAAATTTGGTACAAAAATTACAATCCATAAACACTGGAAGCCTATTGTTTTTATACGCAATCGAATGTTCAGAACCTCCCTAAATTTTCGCGTGAAATTTTGAAAAAATCGTCAAAAAATCAAAACCTCTAATAAAGTTACGCAAATAGACATTTCTTATGTAATTTTTCATTAGGAAACGATTGACATAAATTTTAGAACGCTAACATGATCCGTTCTCGAGATATTGCACTTTTTCAAAAAAATTATTAAAAAATCATATAAAATAAAAAATATATATTTCCTATTGAGAAACATGTTCATTTTTCATATGTAATACCAAGCGCTAAATTGGGTGATGTCATTCTCGTGGATTTAGCTCGTTCCATTCATGAAAAAATATGCTTTGAGTAATACTTTTGTATTTGAACACCAATAGTCATTTATCTGCTGTAAGAATAACTTATTTCTCCGTCCATAACGCTTGGCGAGATTTTGGTGACGAATTTGGTGGAATGTCGCCAACTTGGCGATTTTTTTAAATGTTGCTAAATTAACGAAAAACTCGCCAAATGGATAAAAATGATGACTCATTGACGAAAATTTAATGTCTTGGAAATAATATAAATATCTACTATAAAAATAATCTATTTTTTTTTACTGTAAAAGTAGTAAATCCATTGCATTATAGAAGGAAAGTCATGTGTTGCCCACATCAGATTTTTTATTAAAGAAACTGACATTCTTGCCATTCATGAACAGTTGCCACAGAATATTCTCACTCTTCATGGAACATTTCAAGTTCATCAAATCATCACTGTTGCAAAAGGAAAACTTTTTCATAGGAATGTTAGTTGTTATTGCAAAAGAACTGGAATCTGCGAGTGTTTTCCACTACAGGAATTTACTTTCTACAAAAAAGATAGTTTAGAGGAAAGGAAAGACCCAAGAAAAATACACAAATTTTCTAAAAAGGACTGTATATATTCCAGCATTTCAATGTCAGATGATGAAATGTCATTACTGTATTCAGACAGTGATTTAAACGATTCTTTCTTAACAGCAGCTTCAAAACTGATGCATGAAGATGCATTTCCAGAAGAAGTTTCTGTGTATAAAATTCATCAAGGTATGCATGCAATTGTACAGATACGCAGTTGGTACGTCTTAAAAAAGCTCTTTTGAGACGCCCAATATGAGCTCGCTGCAATTCGTCACGCATGCGTACATTAATTTGTTTCGCCAATCGCTTGCATTCACAAAATTAGAACAACGATATTTAAAAAGTTAGACGCTTTGATTGCTTAAAATAGACACTAATAAATGGAAATACTTGAAGTCGCAAAAAAGAAAAAAGTTATTTTACCCCTGAAGTAAATTTCGCAAAATTAATTGCTATATCTCAACAAGTTGTCATCCCATTTAAGCCAAATTTTCAGAGCATACTTATAATAAAACACCATGGATGTTGGCATTTGCAATGGGAATGCCTTCCATATTTTTGGAAATGCCCCTATAAGCGGATTTTGGGTTTTACGAATTCTGCCTTTGCAGCTTTGTGTGTCCTGGGCTAAATTGTAAACGAACTTTATGCCGTCCATATGGAAGTAATGAAATTGTCTGTTCGCATAGAAGCTCGCAAATATTGTAGCTTATAGCATGTTTTTTGCTGCCATGGCAAATATCAGCTATGCCTTGTTGACGAGAGCATAATATGCACAAATCCGTTCCATGGATATTGGTATTTTCGACTGGAGTCTCTTCGACACACTTATAATATTGAAGTAATTCTATATTCCAGAAACTAATCGCGAATTGTTTTTCACCCTGTCTTGCCTTTTAACCCAAACAAGGCACTTAATCAGAAGTTCGCACATCACCACCGACACTTCCTGATAAATACTATCCCACTCCTTGCAACAGTAATGAAAATTAATCGCTTTATAGCCCATTTATCATAGTCCCTGTTGTCCTGTGGTATTAATCATCAGGTAATTGAAGTTTCCAAGGCCCTGTGTCCCTGTTGTTAGGGGATTAATTTATTCTCCGAATATCCTAGATTTGTAAAAGCCAGGGACATCAGTTTATTCCACAGCTAGGTTAGAATATGATAACTTAATCACTTTCTAGTCAGAGTATGTGTTCTACCAGAAGCTCTTGTTACGATTCTTAGAGAGTTTTAGTCTAATGAGCAAATTGTAAGAGGTACAATAATGAGCGCACAGAAGAATTATGATATTTTGGTGAATGAAATATAGTTCCAAAAGCGCCTACTGCTTCACAGTGTACGGTCTTCGATAGAGGTCTGTCTCGTCTGCAGGTGACCTTATTATAAATTCTTGAAAAGTAAGGACTCTTAGGAGCTAGGGCCACTTTAACCTTTGCCGGGATCTCTAGCCAGACTCTATCCAGTATTTCTTTCAGACATGCCTCCGAGGGGGCGAAGCACCCCCAACCCCGGTGACGAGTATTCACACCCCTCTCGGAGCCAACGGCCGTACCGTGCTGAAAACACCGGTTCTCGTTAGATCACCGAAGTCAGGCAGCATCAGGCGCGGTTAGTACTTGGGTGGGTGACCACCTGGGAACACCGCGTGCTGTTGACACATTTCGGGCTCGGTAGCTCGGTGGTTTGCACGCTGCCACAACTGCCGCCGTGTTCATGCGGAGTACGATCACGTTAAACATGTGGGTCCGTAAGTCCTTCCGAGAGGTTGGTGGTAGGGGAAGGAGGGTACGGTCCCTGTGGATGCCACCCCCACTGGGTTCCGGTCTAAATTGGGTGGCACTTCCCGGCCGTCCAAACAGTTACCTTACACCTTTCTGGTAGGTCGGACGGTCTGGGTCTCAACAACAACAACACTCCTCTCGGAGACATTTTATATTAACATAGTTTCTATTTATGTGACACAGCATTTAGATATATTTATATAAAACAAATAGAAAACTTACCCCCCCCCCCCCCCAGAATTTCATTTGCCCCCCTCCCAACCAAAATGTCCTGAAAGAAACACCGACTCTATCGCCCCCATAAAACTTCTATACAAACAGAAGGCAGAAAATGTTTTTCCCTCCAGCATTTGCATGATTTGCCTATGGCCAAAAACGACCGTGCTTAGAGGACCTTGTTTTAAATATATTAAGTAGGCCAAACATAGGCCGGCTTCGATATTTTCGATTTCCTCATAGTTCATTGATAAACTTTAATTGGTTAGAAAAAGCTTAATATTGACAGAGATATTGCATTCAGAAACAAACTTCCCAAAAGTGGCCAAAGTTAGGGCAGTGGCTAAAATTAGGTGGTTTTACAGTACAAGCATTTATTTTCTTCTTTGTCTATTTTCTTTATCTTTCATTTATTTATTTATTAAATTATTGCTATGTATTTTATGGATTTAAAACCGTCTATTTTAGCGGCTAAATCAGCAAAAATACGTACAACGTTACAAAAATATTAAACGCCATTCAAAATTGAAGCTCAAAGCCGGTTTACTAAGTTAAATTTATCTTTCACTAAAATTCTACAACCCAATCTGGGTGACTCGCGTTATGGCTTAAAGTAACTTCATACTCAGCCCGTTCCCCAAAATTGAAATCGAATCGAACCTTACTTTCACATTTTATCTGGAATTAGGCCTTACTTGATATAATTTTCCAATTTAATCTGGACTCGGGCTGAGCCTGATTTCTCCTATAAACTGAGTGAGTCAGGCTAGGGTCTAGACTTCCGTTTTGGGTTCGATCCGGACTCAGACCGAAAACTTCAGTCCATGCCTTAAGCCTGCTATGTAGCTCGTGTAATACTTTACCTACAATAAACCTCTAATTGTGCTTTCAAAAATCTCAAAATTGTGAAACAGATAATCAATATTTTGAAAACAAACAAAAGTGCAATTTAAAAATATTTGAAACCATTGTATCTTTACTAAAAGCAGTTTTTCTAAAAGTGTTTTTTTTTTTTTTTTTTATTCTTCAATTATTCATAAGACGAGAAACAATTTTTTACTTGAAATTAAATATGCAAAGAGTTTCTTAGCAACTTCTGTTTTGAATACATTAAAGCAAAATATTCAGTGTAGCAGCATTTAAGATTGTTATTCGGCTCTAACTTTGCAATTGTGCTTCCACTTTTTTAATGTGTGAGTTTTTGGTAATTGTTTTACAATAAACCACTATCCCTATATGTCATCTTACGTTTTAGATGTTTGTTTTTTACATTCCCTGCAATACATGGTAATATATAGGGAAAGTATTGGAATCATGTCGAAAATCGCAACTCGAGTTTTCGACGGATCTACACGTTTCGAGACCTCTAGAATACGACAAAAACCATTTTTAGCGTGACGTCTGTGTGTCTGTCTCTCTGTGTGTCTGTCTGTGTATCTGTCTGTCTGTGCAGATTTTGTATCCACTGTAACTAAAAAACTAATAGACCGAATTTCACAAAATTTGGTAGGTAAGTCACTTGTGGGCGAGTCTGGTGCTGATTGGTTTTGGGTACAATTCGGGATAAAGTAACCCGCCTATTTTTGCGAAATGGCCCGCAAAAGCTTGTATCCACTTTAACTAAAAAACTAATGGACCGATTTTCACAAAATTCGGCAGATAAGTCATTTGTGGATCATTTTAGTGCTGATTAGATTTTGGTACCATTCGAAAAAAAATAACCCGCCTTTTTTTGCAAAATGGCCCTCAAAAATCGTCAAAATATAAACTAAAGAACTACGTATGCTCAAATATATCCATTAAATGCTTGTTTAATACATAATTTTTAACGAAGAAAAGAATAAAAGCAATCTCATTACACTAGGACTAGCCGTTCTCGAGATATTTTAGTTTTTTCGTATTTTCCTTTCGTATTTTCCTTGAAAATAAGTCCAGTTATCAAATGGGAACGAAAATTGAATTAAAAGTGAATTAAATTTAATTAAAATAGACAGAACATGAATATAAGTCTGCAGAGAAAGCCATGTGCTGCCCACATCAGATTTTTACTTTCCCTGCAATACATGATAATGTATAGGGAAAGTATTGGAATCTTACCGAAAATCGCAACTCGACTTTTCGACGGATGTACATGTTTTGAGACCTCTAGATTACGAAAATACTATTTTTAGCGTGGCATCTGTCTGTCTGTCTGTCTCTCTGCCTGTGCAATGTATGTATCCACTCTAATTCAAAAACTTATGAATCAAATTTCATAAAATTTGGTAGGTATGTCACTTCTGAGAGACCCTGGTACTGATTAGTTTTTGGTATGGTTTGGGATAAAAGAACCCGCCTTTTTTTGCGAAATGGCCCGCAAGAATTTCCTGTATCCACTCTAGCTGAAAAACTAATGGATCAAATTTTACAAAATTTGGCATATAAGTCACTTGTGAGTCAACCGGATGCTGATTACATTTTGGTACGATTCAGAGAAAAATAACCTGCCTTCTTTTGCGAAATGGCCCGCAAAAATCGTCAAAATTTAAAATAAAATACTAAGTATGCTCAAATATATCAATTAAATGCGTGTTTTATACATATTTTTTTAACAATGAAAAGAATAAGACTAACCCCATTATACTGGAACTAGCCGCTCTCGAGATATTTAGTTTTTTCGCATTTACGCTGCGCCACCGTCAAAAAACATCCAGTTACCAACTGAGAACGAAAATTGAATTAAAAGTGTCAATTCAATGTCATTTTAGATAATTGTGAAAGTTATTTTGTGCAATTAAACCGTTGTACAAGCCGTTCTCGAGATATTTTAGTTCTTTCGCATGTTTGCTATGCCGATTTTGTGTCCACTATTTATGTGTGTTATTTAGTTCAATTAAACTAAATTTAATGAATTATTAATGAAATAAAGAGACGATGAATTTGAGTCTGCAGGGAAAGTCATGTGCTGGTCACATTAGATTTTTTGTAACTGTTCCACCGTAAACCGTGATCACTACTTATCTTCTATTTTATTGCTGATTATGATGTACTAACCATTTAAACTATGCTTTGTGCGTGCAAAATGGATAATGGTCACTAGATGTGACACTTAAATACACGTTTAATAAAAGTTCTAAATGTCAAACACCGTTTCAAATTTAAACAAAAATTGACACAATCCGGCCGTCCAAATAGATGCTCAAGTCCTTGTTGACGAGCCGGACGGTCTGGGTCTTCAACACATTGCATACTTCAGTTAACATGTAAATTGCGGTGTGCAAAACACAATTTCATCTTCGATCACTGTATTATTTTATAATTTTCTAACATTTTAGTTAAAAATCAACTAATTGTACCATTATTTTCCGGTAGTTTGAATTGAAAAGTGACCAATGAAAGATTTTGGCATTTGTAACTCCGTTACAGGGTGGCCACTCAACCTGGAAACCGGGAAAAGTCAGGGAATTTTAGAATGGTCAGGGAAAACCGGGAAAAGTCAGGGAATTTTGTGAAAATTCTGGATTTTTTTTTTTTTTTTCACTAGTCCATATAAAAACAGAACTGCCCAGTTTGTATGCCATTTTCGAAAAATTTCGCCAAGTATTACGCTGTATTCGTAACCGCTAAATAAAGGTTGCCTGTATCCATTTGATTCCGTATAAAAGCAAAAATGCGGAGTTTGTGCGCCATTTTGGACAAATGTCGCCAAGTACACAGATGCCAACTTTTACGGATTTTCCGTAGTTTGTACGGATTTTTACTTCACCTTACCGTTTTACGGACATTACTCCCAAAACTACGGAAAATCCCGTGAAATCCATGCATCCTGCCATTCAGTTCATATTCCCTGCTTTGCTTAGAGTCCAAAATGATCAGTTTGCATCCATTTTCTTTTTCTAATGATTTGATATCAGAACAATAGACCTAATTTATTTTTATAGTGCGCGTAAAAATAAAGAAATATTTTGCTAAACAAATTATATTTTGCTTAAATTATAAGATTGCGCAATTCAGTCCTTCTTTTCGGGCTTTGCTGAGAGTGCACAATTGTCTTTTTCCATCCATCTCCATCCCCTTATTATTGTACATTAGCTTAACTAAACTAGCTTATTTTCATATTTTGGTTGATTATAAAGGCTAATTTTTTAATTATTTTCACATAAATAGTCCGATCGTGAAATTCAGTTTTTTTTTTTTTCACGGGCGTTGCCGAGAGTACGTAATTATCTTTTTCCATCGATCTCCATCTCCCTATTGCAGCACATTAACTTGACTAAACAAGATTATTTTCATATTTTGGTTGATTATAAAGGCTAATTTTTTAATTATTTTCACATAAATAGTACGATCGTGAAATTCAGTTTTTTTTTCGCGGGCGTTGCCGAGAGTACGCAGTTATCCTTTTCCATCGATCTCCATTTCCCTATTTTTGCACATTAACTTGACTAAACTAACATATTTTGATATTTTGGTTAATTATAAAGTCTAATCTTTTAATTATTTTCATATAAATAGTACGATCGTGAAATTCAGTTTTTTCCCCCTCGGGCGTTGCCGAGGGTACGAAATTATCCTTTGCCATGGATCTCAATCTCCCTATTGTTGCACATTAACTTGACTAAACTAGCTTATTTTCGTATTTTGGTTAATTTCCTAATTATCTTCACATAAATATTGCCATTTAGTTGTAATTAACTCAGTTAAGTTAGCAAAACTACATTTTGAACTTACTCTAAGGTTTTAAAATATATATTGTCAATATACGTAAAATCTTACTGATGGTCGATGCCTTTTTACTGAATACGCCTGATTTTTCTTACTGATGACCCTTTTCAGAGGTTGGCATCTCTGTATATATATTATATACATTTTGCTATATTTTTTTCTATTTTAATGACATTCTTTTGACATTGCTGAATTGACATTAATTATTCAATGGCAGTGATTTGTTATAGTGTAGTTATTGCATATCTTTAATGATCTCTGTCATTGTGAGCAATTTGCAATGCCCATATTTAAGGACATCAGCTTGAACTATTTCTTTTTATTGTCTTCAATGAAAACCATTAAATTATTTTAAATATTTCAGAAGTCCAATTTTACTGCATTTATATGTATTTTTTATTAAAAATGTCAACATTTATTTGTAAAACAAAAAAATGTGTATTTTTTTCTCCTGATTTAATATAACTTTTTTTGGATAGTGGCGTTAAATTGTTAAGATTCTTTAATCAAATTTGTAACTAAATAGCGACGTAAGCACGTTTATGTTAAAATTACTGGTCTGGAATTTCTTTTCAATTCACCTGGAAAACCTGGAAAAGTCAGGGAATTTCAATATGTCCGAAGAGTGGCCACCCTGCGTTACCTTATGTACTACAGTAGAGTGAAAAACTATAAATAAATTAATAAAATATAATAAAACAATCATCTGCTCTAACTATAAATCAAAATATCTTTAGAACGATTGACTGTACATTAATAGAGTTCAATGAGAAAATGTCGGATATTTTTCTATGTTGTACAGTTATTAAAACAAATTTTATGTGTCTAATTATTCCGGAGTTATAGATGAAAGGATATTGGAACAAATTCCACAATTTATAAGTTTTTGAACAAAATTCCAAGATGTTAGATTTTTCTCATTACTTATAGTTAGCTCAGTAATTATTTCGCGGCGCGAATTTCCGCGATAATTTCTGCAAAAAAAAAAAAAAAAGTGGGGGGAGGGGGGAGAGTCCATGAAAAATAATGGTCCATGAGAAATAGATCATGGACAGACAGACGGACATCACTCTGAAAATAGTTATAACATATTCAGGAGATCCTAAAATATATGTTGGCATCAAAATCTCGAAATTGAAAAATTTCATGAAGACAATATTTTATACTATATTTTATATGACAAAGTGATAATGTAATGAAAATTTATTAGTCGCACATTTTTACTTTCCCTGCAGTACATGGTAATGTATAGGGAAAGTATTGGAATCATGCCGAAAACCGCAACTCCAGTTTTCGACGGATCTACGTGTTTCCAGACCTCTAGAATACGAAAAAACTATTTTTAGCGTGAGGTCTGTGTGTCTGTCTGTCTGTACAGATTTTGTATCTACTCTAACTAAAAAACTAATGGACCGAATTTCATAAAATTTGGTAGGTAAGTCACTTGTAGGCGAGTCTGGTGCTGATTAGTTTTAGGTACGATTTGGGATTTGGGAACCCGCCTATTTTTGCAAAAAGGCCCGCAAAAACCTGTATCCACTCTAGTTGAATAACTAATGGACCGAATTTTACAAAATTCAGTAGATAAGTCCCTTATGGGTTACCCTGGTGCTGATTAGATTTTGATATGATTCGAAAAAAATAACCTGCCTTGTTTTGCAAAATGGCCTGCAAAAAGCGTCAAAATCTAAAATAAAAAACTACGTATGCTCAAATATATCCATTAAATGCTTGTTTTATACGTAATTTTCAACGAAGAAAAGAATAAAACCAACTCCATTACACTAGGATTAGCCGTTCTCGAGATATTTTAATTTTTTCGTGTTTTCTCTACGCCACCTTTGAAAATAAGTCTAGTTATCAAATGAGAACGAAAATTGGATTAAAAGTGAATTAAATTTAATTAAAATAGGGAACGTGTCTATAAATCTGCAGGGAAAGTCATGTGCTGCCCACATCAGATGTTTTCGAAAACCTTCTATAATTTGGCAACTAACCATAGAACAAAGCATCTCCCAATGACGTGATATTTTAACGATTTTGATTGAATACCGGGCGCTTACGGCGCAACCTTAATGAACTTTGCTTATTTAGTCAAGGTTATTTAAGGTTGTGTCCTCAGCCCGGCAACCAATGGAAAAATTGTCAGCTTAACGAAAGGAGAATAAAGATTCGTCATTCGTGATGTCACTGTCCAGAGTAAATTTTCAGAGGTGTTGCCAAAACACACGCATTATTACAGTTAAAAATGATTTATTAATTTTGAAGTGGGAATATTCAGGAGTAAACAACTTGCAGAAAGACTTTACATTGTACTGTGCACACAGGATCCAGTGACGTCCAAGGAAATTTAGTGACGTCTTGGAGTAAGATGTGAGTTGTAGTTAACAAATTTGATCCCTCTTGAGAGCCCAAGAACAAAATGCGCGCGTTCTTAATTCCCATGTCGTCATATGCGCAGAGCTATCAAAACAATATTGTTCTGAATCGTTCATAGCTTGCTTCTATATGCCTACACAGAGACATCGCGAATTCGTCGTATGCAGGTATAATTGCCACTACTCGAACTAGTTCAATAAAGTTTTATGTCCTCTGATTTAGCTGGAGTGCCTCCATAGTACACCCCCCCCCTCCCCCTTATCACACGGGTACGGTCGAAAGCGTACTTGTACTCCATATCTTGTCGCAATAGTAGTAGTAGTCAAAGGTGACGACTGTTCAAAAACCTTTTTGCTACATATTTTTAGAAGTAGATCTCAAAAGCAAAGTGAAAGTTTTGAGGACTTTTTACTAGATTTAAGACTAGAAACACAAACATGTAAACTAAAATAATGTAAACTAAAACACACACACATGTAACTCTTAAACGTTAAATGATTCTATAATTCGTAACCAAATTGTAATCGGCATATTGGATAATAAAATGCGAGAAAGGTTTTTCAGAGAAGCTGATTTAATTTTAACAAAAGCTGTAAAAATCTACCTGGCTATGGAAATTACTAAAAGTAAAAAAAAACAAAAATGTAACTCATGTAGAAACCGTAAGAGAAACAAAGAAGGGTAAAACACAATATCCAAATGCCGGTTCGAAAAGAGTTAAAAGCAAAACAAAATTCTTCGAAATGTGGTAAAATGCATAATTACGATATTTCAAAAGCAATGTAGAAATAGAAAGTACATGAAATGCAATTATCTCGCTTTATTGAAAAAAAAATCTGATGTGGGCAGCACATGACTTTCCCTGCAGACTTATATCCACGTTCTCTTTATTTTAATTAAATTTAATTCACTTTTAATTCACTTTTCGTTCTCATTTGGTAACTGGACTTATTTCCAAAATTGGCGTAGAGAAAATAAGAAAAACACTAAAATATCTCGAGAACGGCTAGTTCCAGTGTAATAGGGTTGGTCTTATTCTTTTCATCGTTAAAAATTACGTATAAAACAAGCATTTAATGGATATATTTGAGCATACGTAGATTTTTATTTTAGATTTTGGCATTTTTTGCAGGCCATTTTGCAAAAAAAGGCAGGCTATTTTTTTCCGAATCGTACCAAAATCTAATCAGCACCAGGATGTCCCACAAGTGACTTATCAACCGATTTTTGTGAAATTCGGCCCATTAATTTTCCAGCTAGAGTGGATACAAGCTTTTACGGGCCATTTCGCAGAAAAAGGCGAGTTCATTTATCACGAATCGTACCCAAAACTAATCAGCATCAGATTCGCCCACAAGTGACTTACCTACCAAATTTTATGAAATTCAGTCAATTACTTTTTTAGTTAGAGTGGATACAAAATCTGCACAGACAGACAGACAGACAGACACACACACAGACGTCACGCTAAAAATAGTTTTTCGTATTCTAGAGGTCTCGAAACGTGTAGATCCGTCGAAAACTCGAGTTGCGATTTTCGGCATGATTCCAATACTTTCCCTATACATTACCATGTATTGCAGGGAAAGTAAAATGTAGCTGCTGCCACTGCTATTTAACAAATTTCTCGTCCTTCCAGTTTTTTCGTCACGTACTATAGCATATGAAATAGTATACAAAGGCATACAAAAGATCAATTGTGAGCTAGAGTCTGAAGAAGCCGAAATAGTTTAGCTTGAAAAGCATTTTGTACAATTAAACTCCAGTAACGTTCAATAAGTTTATTCGACATTTTCAGACTCATTTGTTTTCGTTTATAAGCTTTAAAACAGCTACAAGTTATTTGCTAACTGTTTACAGCTAACTAGCACTTTTATTTTTCGTCCTGGTTAAGTCTGGAAACTTCAATAACAGATCCCCCGTCAAAACATCCAATTATTACATTCCCTTCAATACATGATAATGTATAGGGAACGTATTGGAATCATACAAAAATCGCAACTCGAGTTTTCGACGGATCTACAAGCTTGACACCTCTAGAATACGATAAAACCATTTTTAGCGTGACGTCTGTGTGTGTCTGTCTGTCTGTCTGTCTAATGTATGTATCCACTCTAATTCAAAAACTTATGGATCAAATTTCATAAAATTTGGTAGGTATGTCACTTCTGAGAGACCCTGGTACTGATTAGTTTTTGGTATAATTTGGGATAAAAGAACCCGCCTTTTTTGGCGAAATGGCCCGCAAAAATTGCCTGTATTCCACTCTAGCTGAAAAACTAATGGATCAAATTTTACAAAATTTGGCATATAAGTCACTTGTGAGTCAACCTGGTGCTGATTACATTTTGGTACGATTCGGAAAAAAATAACCTGCCTTTTTTTGCGAAATGGCCCGCAAAAATCGTCAAAATTTAAAATAAAATACTAAGTATGCTCAAATATATCAATTAAATGCTTGTTTTATACATATTTTTCTAACAATGAAAAGAATAAAACTAACCCCATTATATTGGAACTAGCCGTTCTCGAGATATTTAGTTTTTTCGCATTTACGCTGCGCCACCGTTGAAAAACATCCAGTTACCAACTGAGAACGAAAATTGAATGAAAAGTGTCAATTCAATGTCATTTTAGATAAGTGTGAAAGTAATTTTGTACAAGTAAACCGTTGTACAAGCCGTTCTCGAGATATTTTAGTTCTTTTGCATGGTTGCTATGCCGATTTTGTGTCCACTATTTATGTGTGTTATTTGTATCAGCTATATTTATGTGTGTTATTTGTGCAGATATTGTATCCGCTCTAACTAAAAAACTAATGGTCCGAATTTTATAAAATGTGGTAGGTAAGTCACTTGTAGGCGACTCTGGTGCTGATTAGTTTTTGGTATAATTTGGGATAAAAGAACCCGCCTTTTTTGGCGAAATGGCCCGCAAAAATTGCCTGTATTCCACTCTAGCTGAAAAACTAATGGATCAAATTTTACAAAATTTGGCATATAAGTCACTTGTGAGTCAACCTGGTGCTGATTACATTTTGGTACGATTCGGAAAAAAATAACCTGCCTTTTTTTGCGAAATGGCCCGCAAAAATCGTCAAAATTTAAAATAAAATACTAAGTATGCTCAAATATATCAATTAAATGCTTGTTTTATACATATTTTTCTAACAATGAAAAGAATAAAACTAACCCCATTATATTGGAACTAGCCGTTCTCGAGATATTTAGTTTTTTCGCATTTACGCTGCGTCACCGTTGAAAAACATCCAGTTACCAACTGAGAACGAAAATTGAATGAAAAGTGTCAATTCAATGTCATTTTAGATAAGTGTGAAAGTAATTTTGTACAAGTAAACCGTTGTACAAGCCGTTCTCGAGATATTTTAGTTCTTTTGCATGGTTGCTATGCCGATTTTGTGTCCACTATTTATGTGTGTTATTTGTATCAGCTATATTTATGTGTGTTATTTGTGCAGATATTGTATCCGCTCTAACTAAAAAACTAATGGTCCGAATTTTATAAAATGTGGTAGGTAAGTCACTTGTAGGCGACTCTGGTGCTGATTAGTTTTTGGGTATTTAGGTACAATTCGGGATAAAAAAAACCCGCCTTTTTTTGCGAAATGGCCCGCAAAAATTGCCTGTATCCACTGTAGCTGAAAAACTAATGGACCGAATTTCGCAAAAATCGGTTGATATGTCGCTTGTAGGCTACTCTGGTGTTTATTAGATTTTGGTACGATTGGGAAAAAAATAACCTGCCTTTTTTGAGAAATGGCCCGCAAAAATCGTCAAAATCTAAACTAAAAAACTACGTATGGTCAAATATATCCATTAAATGCTTGTTTTATACGTAATTTTTAACGATGAAAAGAATAAAACCAAACCCATTACACTAGGACTGGCGCCGTTCTCGAGTTATTTTAGTTTTTCGTATTTTCTCTACGGCACCTTTGAAAATAAGTCCAGTTACCAAATGAAAACGAAAATTGAATTAAAAGTTAATTAATTTTAATTAAAATAAATAGAACGTGAATATTAGTCTGCAGGGAAAGTCATGTGCTGCCCAAATTAGATTTTTTTACTGGCTTGCATGGCGGTATATACATTAAACTTATACAATATACCTGACGAGATTTTTACTTTCCCTGCAATACATAATAATGTATAGGGAAAGTATTGGAATCATGCCGAAAATCACAACTCGAGTTCTCGCCGGATTTATACTTTTGGGGACCTTTAGAACACAAAAAAAACCTGTTTCTAGCATGGTGTCTCTGTATGTGGGCGTGTGTGTATGTGTTCATTTACTGTGTCCATCCTAACTGAAATACTAATTGGCCGAATTTCATAAAATTTGGTAGATAAGTCCCCTGTGGGTGACCCTGGTGCTGATTAGATTTTGATACGATTCGGGATAAAAGAACCCGTCTTCTTTTGCAAAATAGCCCTCAAAAATTGCCTGTATATACTCTAGCTGAAAACCAAATTGACCAAATTTCACAAAATTTGATATATAAGTCATTTGTAGGTTATCTTGGAGCTGATTAGATTTTGGTACAATTCGGCCAAAAATAACTTGCCTCTTTTTACGAAAGGGCCCGCAAATATCGTAAAGATCTGAAATAAAACACTGCGTATGCTCAAATATAGCAATTAAATACTGGTTTTATACGACATTTTTGACGATCAAAAGAGTAAGACCAACCCCCATTACCTAGGACTAGTCGTTCTCGAGATATTTTAGTTTTTTCGCATTTTCCCTATGCCACCTTTCAAAATAAACCCAATTACCAAATGAAACCGAAAATTGTATTAAAAGTTCGAATTCAGTGTAATTTTAAATAATTATTGTTGTTATTTTGTGCAATTAAACTCAATTTAATGAATTATTGAAGAAATAAAGAGGACGTGAATTTGAGTCGCCAGAGAAAGTCATGTGATTCCCACATCGGATTTTTACAGTTTTCAAATATTTTATTTTTCTTGTCTGCATTTTTTTTATAGCTGGCTTAAACGTCTCATGTTCTTCCGTTACAGTTTAGTAGTTTTGCTCACTATTCAAGTTTCTATGTGCTTTGCTGTTTTGTTCTATTACGGCCTTGATTTCTTACCGCTTAGTCTTTACTTCCAGGCATACATCCGGGGGGGCGAAGCTCCCCCCCCCCCCCCCGAAACATTTTATGTTAACCTAGTTTCTATGTGACATCATTTAGTTATATTTATAAAGGGCAAATAGAGAACTTGCCCCTCCTAAAGTTTCAATCGCCCCCTCCGGATCAAAAAGGTCTGAAAAAAACACTGGTCTTTATTTGCTGCTATTATTTCGTTTCATCGTGGATTTTACTATTCATTCGGGGTATTATGCATCCCTTTTTCTACCTCCTACTCTTTACCTATCTCATTTCTTTCATTTTGTGGCAACTGACCTACCTTCAGCCACCCGTATTATTCTTCCTCAGCTGCCGAATTTGCTTGAAAAAATGAGATTGCTTTTCTTCTTTGTCCTGAAGCAGGCTATTTTCTGCCTTCGAAACAGGCTCTCGCAAAATTTAGTTTATGTTGTTTATAGACGAAGTTTCTATATTGTTGGTAGAACATAATATTTTTCTATACTGTAGTATGATAAAAAAAAATTTGATGTAGGCAGCACATGACTTTCCTTATATAATGCAATGAATTTACTAGTTTTGCAGTAAAAAAAAATCTGATGTGGGCGACACATGACTTTCCTTATATAATGTAATAAATTTACTACTTTTACAGTAAAAAAATAGGTTTTTCTTATAGTAGATACTTATATTCTTTCCAAGATATTGAATTTTCGACAATTAGTCGTCATTTTCATTGATTTAGCCTCATTTTTATCCATTTGGCAAGATTTTCGTTAATTTGAAAACATTTCAAAATTTCGCCAAGTTGGCGACATTCCGCCAAATTCGTCGCCAAAATCTCGCCAAACGTTATGGACGAAGAAATAAGTTATTCCTACAGTAGGTAAATGACTATTAGCGTTCAAATACAAAAGTATTACTCAAATCAAAGTATCTTTTTCATGAATGGAACGAGCTAGATCCACGAGAATGATGTCACCCAATGCATCGTATGGTATTACATATGAAAAGTGAACATGTTCTCAATAGGAAATATATATATTTTTATTTTATATGACTTTTCGGTAATTTTTTTGAAAAGTGTGCAATATCTCGAGAACGGTTCATGTTAGCGTTCTAAAATTTATGTTAATCGCTTTCTAATGAAAAATTACATAAGAAATGTCTATTTGCGTAACTTTATTAGAGGTTTTCATATGACGATTTTTTCAAAATTTCACTCGAAAATTTAGGGGGGTTCTGAACATTCGATTGCTCATAAAAGCAATAGACTTCCAGTATTTACGGATTGTAATTTTTGTATCAAATTTCATTCGAATCGGTCCATTCGTCCGTCAGTTATCGTCTCCACAGACTCACTGACACGTACACACATACATTCACACACACACACATAATTTCACACACACACACGGACATCACTTCAAAAATGTTCGATTCGTGATGATCAGGGATGCTTGAAACGTGCTCTCCCTTCGAAAACTCTAATTTGAATTTTCGGCCCCGTCACCATACTTTCCTTGTACATTATTGTATATAAGGAAAGTAATAATTATAACTTCGGGATAGGCAATATATGGTTTGTCTCCGATATACCAATGCATAATAAAACGTTTTCCAATTATCTTTCATTTTTATTTCTTGTTCTAAGAGATTTTTCCATTAAATCGATTAAAAGCGAGTTCTTACCGTTATCTATCTACCCATACGTAATGCGATCAAACACAAAGATAATCCCGATGAGAATTTAGAAAAGAAACTTATTCCGTCGTACTTTTATCTCTTGCTTCATTTTCTTCCACTATTACTTAATTTACTCTGAATAATAACGGAAGAAACGTGATCTGCTCACTAATGCTTGTCCTTCTCATTATAATTGCGTACGTTAATTTTTACTTTCCTTATATACATAATGTATAAGTAATTAAAAGTATTGTGACGAGGTCGAAAATTCGAATTCGAATTTTCGACGGGAGAGCACGTTTCAAGCATCCCTGATCACGAATCGGACATTTTAGAAGTGATGTCTGTGTGTGTGTGTGAAAGTATGTGTGTATGTGTCAGTGAGTCTGTGGAGACGATAACTGACGAACAAATGGACCGATTCGAACGAAACTTGGTACAAAAATCACAATCCGTAAACACTGGCAGTCTATTGTTTTTATACGCAATCGAATGTTCAGAACCCGCCTAAATTTTCGAGTGAAATTTTGAAAAAATCGTCAAAAAATCAAAATTACTAATAAAGTTATGCAAATAGACATTTCTTATGTAATTTTTCATTAGAAAACGATTGACATAAATTTTAGAACGCTAACATGAACCGTTCTTGAGATATTGCACATTTTTCAAAAAATTATGTAAAAGTCATATAAAATTAAAAAAAAAAAATTCCTATTGAGAAACATGTTCACTTTTCATATGTAATACTATGCGATAAATTGGGTGACATCATTCTCGTGGAACTAGCTCGTTCCATTCAGGAAAAAAGATACTTTGAGTAATACTTTTGTATTTGAACGCCAGTAGTCATTTATCTGCTGTAAGAATAACTTATTTCTCCGTCCATAACGCTTGGCGAGAATTTGGCGACGAATTTGGCGGAATGTTGCCAACTTGGCGACATTTTAATTGTTGCCAAATTAGCAAAAATCTCGCCAAATCCATAAAAATGACTCTAAATCAATGGAAATGACGACTAATTGAAGAAAATTCAATATCTTGGACAGAATATAGGTATCTACTATAAGAATAGCATTTTTTTAACTGTAAAAGTAGTAAATTCATTGCATTATATAAAGAAGGTCATGTGTTGCCCACATCAGATTGTTTTATTATGTGATGCCGATTATTGTAATAGCCGCTGTTCTCCGGGGTAATAATTTGAATGATGTGAAAGTCTTTGAGATCTGAAATAAGGAGCTTGTCTCGCTAATGCTTATCCTTCGCTTTATAATTACGTACGTTAATTTTCGCATTGTGTGATACCGATTATTGTTATACTAATAGAAATACCTGCCTTTATCCGGTATAATAACTTGAATTATGTGAAAGACTTTGAGATCGGGAATAAGGAGCTTTTCTCACTAATTCTTATCCTTCTCATTATAATTACGTACGTTAATTTTCTCATGTGATACCGGTTATTGTAATACTAGCAGAAATACCAGCCGTTGTCTGCGATAATAATTTGAATGATGTGAAATTCTTTGAGATCAGAAATAAGGAGCTTGTTTCACTAATGCTTATCTTTCTCATTATAACTACATACGTAAACTTTCTTATTATGGGATACCGATTATTGTAATACTAGCAGAAATACCCACCGTTGTCTGGGAGAATGATTTGAATTATGTGAAAGTTTTTGTGATCGGGAATAAGGCGCTTGTCGGTGCTAAATCTTTACCGGTGGCTTTGCGGATTATTTTAAGTCTGCCGTTTCTAATAGTACGTGATTTAATTGGTATGCTTGTGATCCTGATCTTATTGATCTTTCATGTGTAAATAATGTTGTTCATGTCTTAATGAAATTGTTTAGTCCATTAAGCAATTAAGAACTTTTCGCTCGCTGGGTGATATCTGTTCCATCTTATGTTAAAAGATGTAAGGACTCCTTTGCCTGTCTGCACTTAATCTTGTTTAACTTGTCCTTTAATTCTATAAGTCTGCACCTGCTGATATTACAGGCTTTAATAGGTATGGCTATGGTCCTGATCTTATTGGTCTTTCGTGTGTAAATGATGTTATTGATGTCTCCCTGAAATCGTTTAGTCCATCAAGCAATTAAGAACTTTTCGCTCGCTGGGGTGATATTCTGTTCCATTTTATGTTAAAAGATGTGAGGACTTTTTTGCCTGTCTGCTCTTAACCTTGTTTAACTTGTCCTTTAATTCTATAAGGCTGCATCTGCTGATATTACGGGCTTTAATAGGTATGGCTATGGTCCTGATATTATTGATCTGTCGTGTGTAAATGATGTTGTTGATGTCTCCCTGAAATCGTTTAGTCCATTAAGCAATTAAGAACTTTTCGCTCGCTGAGGTGATATTCTGTTCCATCTTATGTTAAGAGATGTAACGACTCCTTTGCCTGTCTGCTCTTAATCTTGTTTAACTTGCCCTTTAATTCTATAAGTCTACATCTGCTGATATTACGCGCTTGAATAGGTATGGCTATGGTCCTGATCTTATTGATCTGCCATGTGTAAATGATGTTGTTGGTGTCTCCCTGAAATCGTTTAGTCCATCAAGCAATTAAGAACATTTCGCTCGATGGGGTGATATGCTGTTCCATCTTATGTTGTTAAACGATATAAGGACTATTTTGTCTGTGTGCTCTTAATCTTGTTTAACTTGTTATTGAATTCTAATAACTTTCCCGGCATTTTAAAGAGGTCCAAGATTTTACCGATCCATAAGAAAGGTTCTAAGAATGAGGTTGTGAATTATAGGTCCATCACTATTTTTCCCCATTTCCTCTAATTTTTAAAAGTATTATTTATCACAAGATCTATTAGATCGTTTAAGAACTCTAATTCACCTGTGTAGCATGGCTTCGTACCTAAAAGAAGTATCTGCTTTATATTTGTGGTGACATTGTTATGGCTTTTCAGAACTGTAATCAGCTTGATGTTGTGTGCACGGATTACGCTAAAGTTTTTGATAGAATCGATTTTAAGATTTTGATGCGGAAGCTTTGTGGGTTCGAGTTTTCTTTGGATTTATAGTTGATTGGCTTTACTGTTAACTCACTAATATACTGTAAAATATTCTGCAGCCTTTGCTTATTGTTTTCATTTACTTTGTTGATAATTTCGGCAAACTATCAGTAAAGCAGCAATTACAGGCGTTCATGAAAATTCCAGCTTCATTTCTGAAATATTCAGCTAATTATCGTCTGCCGAAGCATTTATTTTGTACATATTACCATATCTATCAGGAACTTTACTCCCCATTATGGACAGCTGATTCCTTTGAAACTTTCAGTAACATGCTTGCAAATGTTTTACAATGTAGGAAACTGTCTGTTATGTATGGTCCTGTGGTGTCGTATACTTTTAGTAATGGTTCAGATGTTCCCCAGGGTTCGAAACTTAGTCCGCTGCTGTTTTTACTTTTTGTTGTTAACCGTTTAGTTGTTAACGTTGTTTTTCCGTTTAAGGCAGGTTCGACTGCACTAACTTTTTACTTTCCGTTCAATACATGGTAATGTATAGGGAAAGTAGTGGAATGGGGTCAAAAATTGGAAATCAGGTTTTCAACAGATCTATACGTATCGGGTACTCTAGAATACGAACGCGCTTTTAAGGTGGCAATGGCAAATTTCCCAAAATGTGTTAAGTCACCTGAAGGTTGCCCTGATGTATTTATTCTTCTGTCTATTTATTTTGTTAGATTTGTCTGTGAGACATGCATCCGGGGCCGTAAGCTGAACGAGACATAGATCTATCCCGTTTTTTTTTTTAGATCCAAGAAGATGTTTTCTTGCAGCACTCTTTATACAATTCGAGTTTTAATGATATTGATATTTGTAACATGTTGAGTGAGGATATCAAGCGTACATGTTAAATTGTACCATTTCGGCTTACATTTGCTTGATTTGTATGGCTCACAGTAATTGGGTCGTTATCGGAACTGTACCACGTACATATATATATACAGGGTGTCCCAAAAATATTGACCTCGGCTTTTATTCCTTAAATATTGATCTTAGACATATATAATAAATTACAAAGTTGCGTGAAAAATAGGTACAGAATTTTATGAAATCGATTAAGATTTTCAAGGGAATTAAATTTTAAGAAATACAAATTTAAATTTTTATACAGGGGTCATACACAAACTACGAAAAAAAACAATGACTACATAAATTATTAATAATTTTGCTATTTATTGGTACAAAAGTATCTACACTGTGTAGAAATAATAACTTTAGACAAAAATTACAAAGCTTGTTCAAAATGTTTTCCATCCATGCCAAAGATCCATTAAAGATAAGAGGCAGATATTATTTGCCAATGATGCATTTCTGCGTTGCGTCATTTGCACTCTTGCTGTTAACATTTATATTTTTATTTGTGATTAATCCCTCACCAACTTTGTTTAAACATATCTCTGGAACTTTTTATAATAAAATGCCGAAATTTTGTACAACACCTTATTGGTGTATGGGGCATATTTTACCCATTGGAAATGTTTTTCTACGGGGGCCGTATAAAAATTTTAATTTTGTATTTCTTAAAATTTAATCCCCTTGAAAATTTTAATCAATTTCATAAAATTCTGTACCCTTTTTTACGCAACTTTGTACTTTATTATATAAGTCTAAGATCAATATTTAAGGAATAAAAGCCGAGGTCAATGTTTTGGGGACACTCTATATACTAGCAGTATACCCGTTCTTCGTACGGAGTATATAATATAAAGAAACTTATAATTCACAATCATGTCAAATTATGTTAAAATATTAAATGTATTGCTCCTAAAGAGAAGTTAAGAATATCTGCTCTCACCATGCAAAATTATCTTCACTGGCAGATCTGAAGAATAAAACATCCTGTCCCCTTTTGAAAGCAAATATACAAAAAATATGAAATTGAATCAATATATACAAAATAAAAGCGCTAAAGTTGTATGGGTCCCGTACTACTTATATACGCGAATATTAGAAAATATAACCTGTATTAGTAGATTACATGTATAAATTGAAAATATCAATTAACCAGTAATTAATTCCAATATATGCCAGAATGAAAGTACTAAAATTATATGGGAATATATATATATATATATATATATATATATATGTATCCCCGTACTACTTATATTGTCGCAGATTGGAAAATATGCCTGTGTGTTAGTAGAAGATTATCCGTATTATAATATGAGTCTAAAAAATCTTTGACAAAATATAACAGATGACGTAATAAATTGAAAATATCAATAATCCCCGTAATCTTTATACTAGAAGGTCGTAATTGATTCCAATATATGCCAATAAAATATATGCCTATATACCTGTACTGCTTATATTCTCATAGATTAGAAGATATACCCGTGCATTTATAGAAGATTATTCGTACAATGTACAATATATGAGTTTCAACAATTTCTGTCATGATAAAACAATGGCATATTATCTTGAAAATACCAATAATCAATGAATCAACAGTCCCCGAAAATATCAATAATAATAATTTTTAAACCTGAAGACCGTAATTGATATTATCCAGTCAAAAATGCAATGTCAATGAAATTTATTTTATATGCATATTTTTATTATTCAAATCGGAAAAGATTTAATAAAAATCGTATGCCGCATAAACACACTGGATTTACATCCGTTGCTAAACGACATGATATCCTTTGTTTCAAATGAATTGATGGAAATCTTATCGTCTGAATAATTCAATCTCAATGGAAGGATTGGCGACATTTTCGTCAATTTAGCGACAATTTAAACATTCGCCAAATTTATCGACAAGTGGGACTGTAGAATTGACAGTCCCATTTTGCGACAGATTGACGAAACATCATCACAATTCTATCCCCTAACAAAACGCAATTAATTTCATTTATTAAGCGCAATTTTATCAATTTCATGATATTTTTATGGATTTACAAACATTTTATCAATTTGGTGACATTTTAAAAATTCGCTAAATGTGTTACTAAGTAGAATGGATGAACTGGCCGACAAATGCTACCGAAACATCATTTTAGTACTTTCTTCTAAGAAAACAAATTTAATTTCATTGATTTGCGTCGTTTTTTTTCAATTTAGCGACATTTCCGTCAATTTGGCAACGTTTAAGAAAAGTTGCCAAGTTAGCGATATTCCGCGAAATTCGTAGCTCTGAATTTGCAGATCTGAAGAATAAAACATCCTGATCCCGTTTAAATATAATAAATGAAAACACTAAAATTGTATTAGAAAATATACCCGTTCTACTGTTTTAACAACCTGCTAAATGAATTTATTGGATAAACACAATATACGAGTTTATTAACTAAACACAATATATAAGCTTGAAAACCCTGCCAAAATCAAGGAAAGTGATATACGCAGTCCGTAATTAATATAATTAAAAGAAAAATCAGACAAGGGCCTATTTCAAGCCTACCCACAAAACTTCATTAAATTCGGTTCAGCCGTTCTCCCGTGATGATGAGACAAACGAAAGTTCTGTTTTTACTAATATCTCGAGAACCACTGGTCGTAGAAACTCAAAACATAGACAAAATTTTAGGTTGAGCTATTTCCAGGCTACCCAAATATTTTCATCAAATTCGGTTCATCCGTTCTCCCGTGATGATGGGACAGACAGACAGACAGATTTTCAATTTTATTTATATAGATATACATTGGCTTCCAAAAGTGTTCCACTTACAAATTTCAATGAAATACTGTTCTATCCATTAATAAAAATTAATATTTCAGAATGGGAATTTTTTAATAATATCTATAACGTGTTCTTAACAAAACTACATAAAATATTTTAAAAACATAGTAAAACTTTTTTTTGAAAAATTAATAATCCAAAAGTAACCAAAAAATTACGTCACAAAAGTCTTCGTACAATTTAAAAAAAATCTCAACATACAGTAAATATTGTAATATTTCGGTAAATTAGTACTTAGTAAAATATCCTCTAGCATCCACTTAACAACAGCTTTTAAACGTCTGTAAATAGAGTTTACTAGTTTTTTTGTAATTTCTGCATCAATGTCCCTCCATTCTTCGATCATTACTGTTTTTAGTTCGCTTTTCATTTTAATGCCGTGTCTTCGTATTCTAACCTCCAGTTCTCTCCAAATGTGTTCTATTGGATTTAAATACGGCGACTGAGGTGGTGTTTTCAAAACTTGTGGACAATTGTGGAGACACCAGAGACGAACATTGAGAGCCGTGTGGTTAGGATCGTTAGCTTGATAAAAAAAAAAAAGTTGTTTTCAATACCCAAATTTTGGGCTAATAATTTGTGGACTTGTTATGTATGGACTTGTTCTTTCTCTGCCTCTGCATTTTCATTTTTATAAATATATATATATATATATATATATATATATATATATATATATATATATATATTTGAAATGTAATAATAAGAATTATGTAAAAATTAAAAAAAAAAAAAAAATACAATTCAAGTAATATTAACATCACCATAGAAGCAAATTCACGGCCATAATGCCGATAAGAGAAAAGAACAGAACCTTCCCAAATTCGATGATTAATCAGAATTAAATTCATCTTCAGGTCTGAGTATTTAATTCTAATTAACCCAAACAAATGCCTGTTTCAGATTAAGCAATAGTACATTACTATAAATGCTTAAACTCAGACTACAGGCATCAAAAAATGAAAAAATGAAAAAAGGATACATTAAGAAAATTGTATTACCATGCGGCATGAACCCTTCTTTTTCTACCACGTGTATACACGATCAACCTCAACAGCTTAATCTAGAAGCACCGGAATGAACAAGTCGAAATTCTACCATGGAGGCAGTACGAACGTTCACGGAAATACTCCCAAACCCGTCCAGTGAGTCTAAGCTGGAGACTGGACAAGCAATTCAGAATACAACTTCCCAAACATGCAGAACTGAATATGAATATGAATCAAAGATGAAAATTCCTACTAAACAAGTAATTCATAGGAAAACTGGATAATCGAGAATGCCACTATACACCATTATAAGGGCGCTCAAAACGTAGTTTCAATACTGACAAAAGTTACATTTTTTTGCGAAAATAAAATTCTAAACATTAATGTTAATGCATCTTATTTTCCAATTTTTTGATTTTTCTAATGTTTTTGACTTAGTTTATTATTTTTCATTTTTATTTATTTATATAATTAATAAATAATTATATATAATATACACATATATATACACATATATATACATATATATATATATATATATATATATATATATATACACATACATATATATATATTTTTTTTTTTTTTTTTTTTTTTTTTGTATGTTAGTCACTATAATTGGGAATGTTTTCTAGTTTTCTAGGATGTTATCGAGTGAAATTTGATACACTGAGTTGATAATTTTAATAACAAAATTGGGGGGATATGCATTATTAGTCGCTGTACTCAATAATTCCATAAAGTGCGCTAATTTATAATATTCATCACAAATTTTATTGATTCTAAGAGCCTGGTTTATTATAATATTTCTAAATACAGATATATGCAGACAAGAGTCAAAATGTTGAATTTTTGATGTATTAAATTTAAAATCCTGTCTTTTATCATACAAGTTTATAACCATATTACAATTTTGTAAATTTAAATTTAAATCTAAAAAGTTTGCAACATTTGTGTCATTATTACTTTCATTTAATTGTAAATTTTTTGGATAAAAGTTTAATACTATAGGGATATTATTATTTGGGGATACACATAAAATGTCATCTAAATATCTAAACATGTGCATATTATGCAAGCTTGGATTAATGTTTTTTTCATAGAAGAATAAATACAGATTAGCTAACAATGATGAGGCACACCCCCCTTGTGGGATACCAACCTGTTGTTTAAAAATAGTAACACCATGTTGAATATAATTCTCATAAAGAGTGAAGTTAAGTAATTTTTTAAAAAGAAAATTTGAATATTTTAGGTTGATATTATATTTTTCAAAAATTCCTAAAATAATTCTATACAGATCATCTATATTAATATTATTAAACAAATCTTTGAAATCAAAGGTATAAATACTACGAATATTAGTAAGAGTTTTCAATTTCTTAACTACTTCAAAACTGTTTTTTACAATATGACAATTATTTGAGATTTCATCTGACGAGGATAATTCATGTAATATCTTTAATAATAATTTTCCAGCATTAGTAATGTAAGAATTATGCCCACTGGTAATGGTTCGAAAAGCAACAGGGGATTTATGAAACTTGGGTACTAATACAATATATGGAATGTTATTACAACTATTTTTTAGATGGATTTGCTTATATTTGGCTGATATTCTATTGTATAAGATTTTAAGGTTAGTTTTATGTAAATTATAGATATGATTATTAAGTAAGTGTGACTGAAGGGTATTTTTATAATAATATTTACATATAATTGAGTAGTTTCCACTTGCCTTATCGACATATGTAATGACAAAATCATTTTGTATTTCTTTAATATCATTTTTAATTGAATTAAGTTTATATGAATTATTAATTTTCTGATTATATATATAATGATTTAAGTATTGCTCTATTAAGACTCTCCAAGGTTTAAAGGCTTCTACAGGGATTTGATATTTATAACTGATTTTATAGATAAATTTATTTAAGTCAAGAAATAAACCTTTACATATTAATTTATGTTTAAATTTAGTAGGTATACGGTACTTAGTACCCAGTAACATCAGTGATCTTAGTGCATCCTAATTAATAATATTTAGATTTCCCGTTATAACATGCCCATGGTGTTTATCTACGAAGTCCTTGTATTTTTCTAAATGACAGTGGCAATATGACTCTTTATCCAATTCATAGTTTTGATTAATATCTACTGATTTGGCAATTTGATTATAGTTGAAAATATAACGTCCTAGCGGTTTATAATATTTATAAGCAATTTTAGGATTTACATGTTTGACTGGAAAGTAATTGGAAACCGATTTTAAAAAAATATTTATCTTCAGATTATTTAATACAGAATTAGTAAAATTCATGGTACAATATTCATTTATTTTAGTATTTTGTTTTGATTCGTCATTAAAGTTTAAGTCTGTGACATATAAATAACTATTAAGATTTTTACTTCTGGTAATGAGCAAATCATAGAATAAATGTTTAAAATGAACGTTATCAAATGCAGTACTTAGAAAAAGGTTATATACCATATTTAATTGCTGTTTTTTAATTGCGAAAATCCAGTTTTTACATTGTTTCCAATCAAAAGTAATTTTAAAATTTGCATGTTGCTGAAGGATGGCATTTTTTAGTTCAGATAATGATGGCAATTTTTTATTATATTTACTTGCTCTTTTAGTTCTTTTTGATTTACTTTTATGATTGTTGAAGGAATTATAAATATTATGGTCTTCATTAGGAGAATTAAAGGACTTTTTAACTATATTATGATGATTAAATATTTGATTGAGTCCATATGGAAAAATGGTTTTGTGTGCACAAATGAATTCATTTTCAAGAAACAATCTGTCACAGTAATTTTTTTGAATACACAGAATACTAATTTCAATGTTGTCGAACCTATGTTTAGAAAAATGTTCGTATTCAAATTTTGATTCATTAAAGGTAGTTGCATTATTTGAAAATTTTTTATGTGATTCCTGTGTACGTTAATTCAGAGATGCAGAGGGTTGCTGGTTTGACCTATATATGACATATTACATTTTTTACATTCAATTTGGTAGATACAATTATATGTTTTACAGAAGACAAGATTATTGTTACAATTGATCTGATTACTATTAGCAAACGGACAAGTTTTACATCTATTAGAATTACAAGATTTAAATTTAAGTGTGTTATTTAGTGATGCATGGCTGTACGATTGAAAGTTATATGAAGTGAACAAAGAATACTGGCTGGATGTACCGAATGAAGATGGAATAGTCATAGAGGATAAAGGATATTGTTGGTAGCTGGATAACGATCTAGGAGAACCCCAACAAGTTCTCGAATACCGAGCTTGGATGTCAGAGAGCATCCAGTTGCCAGTCGCTAATTTTTTATAATAAGACATCATTTAATAGGGAAAGATAGTAACCTTTATTTCCCCAAAATAAAGGCACTTGCATTAAAAAAAGATACTCTTTAGCCAAGAATGCACCTTAATTCAATTACAAAGGTGGAGACACAATTACAACAAATGAAAGGTACCATTATTTTTCAAACTAATGGATCATCTAAAACACTTTGAAAATATATAAACTAATGTGTAGACACATTAAAACCCGGATTAAATAAATGCTTAGGAATAAGCAAAACTAGGATAGATAGTGGAAAAATATACATATACACATTGACTATTCCAGAATAAATTGATTCAAATTAACATCCATCAATACAACATGAAACACAATATTTTACTTCAGAACTAATATAATCTAAGAATAATACAACCATTTCTGTAAATACAGAATTCAAATTCTTCCAGTAAATATACATTTATTTAATGGTTCAACAATTCAGAGATTCAACGTATGAAAGGCTACGTACGATCACAAAAACAATAAGATATTCAATATATGAAAAACTAAGATCGATCACAAAAACAATGGCTAAGAATAGAATTATTACCTAGGAATTACAATTACCAGACATTTTAAAATGATAAGATAAGGGATAATGAGATAAAAATGAAGTTAAAATTTGACACCAATTCAGCGCAAATGCAGCTAACTTTAGTGTAATTCAGTTCTAACTAATTAAAAATGAATGTTACCACAGAAACTCGTAAACAACTAGACAGAAAATAAGAAACCAATATACAATACGCGCATAATGCAGCAGACAAGTATATGGATAAATATTTGAAATGTAATAATAAGAATTATGTAAAAATTAAAAAAAATAATAATAAATAAAAATACAATTCAAGTAATATTAACATCACCATAGAAGCAAATTCACGGCCATAATGCCGATAAGAGAAAAGAACAGAACCTTCCCAAATACGATGATTAATCAGAATTAAATTCCTCTTCAGGTCTGAGTATTTAATTCTAATTAGCCCAAACAAATGCCTGTTTCAGATTAAGCAATAGTACATTACTATATATGCTTAAACTCAGACTACAGGCATCAAAAAATGAAAAAATGAAAAAAGGATACATTAAGAAAATTGTATTACCATGCGGCATGAACCCTTCTTTTTCTACCACGTGTATACACGATCAACCTCAACAGCTTAATCTAGAAGCACCGGAATGAACAAGTCGAAATTCTACCATGGAGGCAGTACGAACGTTCACGGAAATACTCCCAAACCCGTCCAGTGAGTCTAAGCTGGAGACTGGACAAGCAATTCAGAATACAACTTCCCAAACATGCAGAACTGAATATGAATATGAATCAAAGATGAAAATTCCTACTAAACAAGTAATTCATAGGAAAACTGGATAATCGAGAATGCCACTATACACCATTATAAGGGCGCTCAAAACGTAGTTTCATTTCAAAAGTTACATTTTTTTGCGAAAATAAAATTCAAAACATTAATGTTAATGCATCTTATTTTCCGATTTTTTGATTTTTCTAATGTTTTTGACTTAGTTTATTATTTTTCATTTTTATTTATTTATATAATTAATAAATAATTATATATAATATACACATATATATACACATATATATACATATATATATATATATATATACACATACACACATATATATATATATATATATATATATTTTTTTTTTTTTTTTATATATATACAAAGGATAAAATACTGAAATAAAATTAACGCTGTACAATAGCAATATGTACGCCCCTTTTAAACTTAAGAAGCCAGTTAAAGTATATGTAAAACGGTTGAGCTTTTTTTCAAACTATAATCAATCGATACATGACAACGGAACAGATATTTCAATTTCCGTTATTCCGCGTTGAAGTATAGGGGGATAAAATTTATATTAAGAAACTACATGGATCCAGACTCATTGCTTGATAAAATTTAGATTGTGTATTGCAAGATATATTTAACTTGGAAACGTATTTTGGAATTACTACGGCACAGTTAGGTTCTGTGCCATAGTTGATACTATAACGTTAGAAACGTCTGGCCAGTACAAAAATCTGTAGTTCGATTACCGGTTGGGGCAGCAAAATTCTTTGCAAATTTTATGTATAACTTCACAACGCTGGAAATAATGCATTTTCTCCTAAAAGTATATGTTCTATTGTGATCAATATCAATGGGGTTGCAATATTCAAAGATTGAAATAGAGAATGGTAATAATTATTGCCAGATTGTAGATTGCAATAGTTTCCGTAAAGTCTGTATAAGCGACTAACTGCCTAGGGCGGCATATTTCGGCAAATTTCTATTGATGATGATGATAATACGATGTTGATCAATAATGATTGATCAACATCGTGATTGATAAGTTCTATTCTCATTTCTTGTTTATGTTTTATTGTACTGTATTATAGCATTTTAGGAGCGAAATTGTGTACAGATTGTTCTGGTATATTTGTGTATGTGAATTTATAATTGGGTTGTTTTTTTATATAATTGAATAAATAAATAAATAAATTGTGACATTGGATGGTATAAAATATGGCGTAGTTGGTGAAAAAAATACCGGACGGGAAAGAGGAAGTCTGTCTCTAGTAATAATCATTTAAATTTTCATTCAAATTGCTCCAATTTTTTTAGAGACATTATGCTTGCAGGCTCTTAAAGAAATAAATCACTTCAAAAACGTTTAATTCAAGTTCAAAGATGCTCAAAACGTGTAAATTCATCGAAAACGAATTTGAATTCCCGACCCTTTATAATAACCCTATATGTTTTTTTAGACTTTATACCATGTAGATGCAGAAAGTAATAATATACACAAATGGTATCTTATATCCCCAGGGGTTCTGTGAAAATATAACTGTATTTTGTAAGAATAGAATATTTTCACCCTTCTACTTCAGTTATATTTAGATATAAACTCAGCAATATGCATATGGAGGTATGTGCATACCAAATCTTCGAGGAAAGATGTTTTATTGCTATTTTAAAAAAATAGCACAGATAAAATATATACAAATCTTATTTTCTCCCTGCGATGTTCTACAAATCTCATTTAAAACCTCCCCGTATGAACTCTGTACCTTTTATCACCTGCAGCAACAGAAGGAAGAATGCACCTCATATACATACATAAGTTACTTCCTGTATCAGCTACTGCAATTTCGAAACATGCCATTGTATTTCCCGTCTGAGAATGTGATTCATATTCTGGAATAAGTTTAGAAACAACAGATTTATTTTATGCATATATCGGTGAGAAAAAATGGTTGAAAATTCTGTTGTAAGCAGCATATGACTTTCGTTATATAATGCAATGAGTTTGCTTAAAAATAATGTATAAGATCCACAAAGCACAATGTTTTTCACCTTAGGTGCTTTTCCAGATGACATCATGCAAAATTATTTTGGAGTACCCAATTAACTTGCATTTCTCGTAACTCTAAATTGACAATTATTAATATTGATAGCGTCTGTATTAAGAAAAATAGTACATATGTTAAAATATTTTAATAATTTATTCATCAGTTTGATGTCATTTCCGTTAATTTAGCGTCATTCTTGCAATTTTTACCATATTTTCGTTAATCTGGGGGTCGACATATCACCAAGTTGGCTATATTTCGCTAAATGAGTCACCAAGTTCACCAGATTGGTCCCCAACTCTTACACACAGACAGACAGAAGAGCTTTCCTTTTATATAAATGACTGTTGGTGAGTTATGGGTCGTAAAAATGCAAAACTGTTACACAAGTATTTTCTCTCGTCATTGGAACGAACTAGATCCCCGAAAATGATGTTAAGAAATGTGCATTCTATTGCATGAAAAGTGAACATATTCCACGATAGTTAAGACTTTATTTTATGTAATATTTTTCATACATTTATTATAAAAACGTGCCATACATGGCTTTAGAAAGGTTCATGTTAGCTTTCTAATGTGCGTGGCATTCGTTTTCTGATAAAAAAAAATTACGTAAGAAATGATTACTTACTTAGTATTATTGAAGGTTGTGAGTTTTTAATGATTATTTCAAAATTTCATTCGAAAATTTGGGAGTCTTCTCTTTGGGGGCGCGCACACATCACAAATCACCTCACCTCAAAAACGTTCGATTCGAGTTCAGGGATGTTTGAAACGTGCTCTTCCGTCGAAAACTCGAATTCGAATTTTCGACCCCGTTACAATACTTTACATATACAGTATACTATGTATATAGGGAAAATAAAAACTTATAGTAGTATTGAGGATTATGTAGCTCATTCTGTTTCTTGTGCAATTTTTGAATGGAAGGAAATGGTTGAAGGAAAATTCAAGGACGGAAAGTTCAAGATAAAAGATGGTTGAAGAAAAACTAGACATTCCCAACCAGTGTGCCATGGCACCTATGGGTGTCCAGGAGTGTCGCGAGAATTGGAGTGGAAAATATTTTTCAAATAGAAAAGAGTATTTTTTTCAGAATTTATTACACCTCTGACATTGCATCGAAGAAACAGTCACGTGACAGTCTTACATAAACAGTAGCAAAACGGGGTAAAATAATTTGTGGAAACAGAAAGCTAGGATAAATAGAAAATAAAAAATTTCTTGCAGAATATCTGAACAAGGTTACAAATAAAATAAAATATAATAACTGAATTACAATGAAAATAATTAACGACATCTTGCGATTTTGTTATGACTGTAGAACCCCGATTTTGTGCTTTTCCGTTGAACCGATTCAAAAATGTTATATGCGAGAAAACACAATACACGGGAAACTCTATTTTAATGAGTCTATAGAAATCAAGAATTTATAAATGAAATGCTGCTTTTATAGAGTGAGCCAGGCGTGTTATTTTTTCTATGACGTCATTTGAATGAATGTCAGTTGTTTTCGATGAAGTTTTCAAATATAGTAAATTATTGTAGTATTATGATGATTTTAAAAATATTACGCAAGAATGTATCGCATTTTAGAGATGTTTAAACCAGGCAATTTATATTTCAATGCCGTCATTTGAATGAAGTTCATTTTTTTCGATGAAGGTTTAAGTTTTCAAATATAATAAATTAATGTAGTATTGTGATAAGTTTTAAAATATTATTTAGGAATGTATTGCATTTTAGAGATGTTTAAATAAAATTGCATTGAAGTTGGAAAGTGTTTCATAATCAATGCTTAAAGCATGATTGATCTTTCTTGTTTACTAATATCCCAAGAACCACTGGTCGTAGAAACTCAAAACATGGACTAAAATTTAAGTGGGGCTATTTTTAGGTTACCCACAAAATTTCATTAAATTCGGTTCAGCTGTTCTCCCGTGATGATGGGACAGTCAGACAGACAGACAGATTTTCAATTTTATTTATATAGATTAGGCTAATTTATATTGCGATTAATTCCATCCATGTAATTTTTAAGCCCAGATCACACAGCCAATTTTTTCCCGAAGCTTTTATTTGAAAAATATTATACCAAATTTCTTAGCAACTGAATTAAATTAAATGTGTTTTATAGAAGAGGATTCTAATTTACCTGATTTAAATAAAAGAAATTTATAAAAAAAAATTACATTTTATAAATGAACGGCATAATATTTCTGATTTTGTTATATCAATTACAGTCGTGGAGTATAAAATTGTGGTAATTATTGATCTTTTTCAATTATCAAGCCATCTATTTTATTTTCGCAAAATATTTTTTAAATTTATATAATTCCGAATTGTTTAAATCATTTTTGTAACGGGCAAAAAAATAGTACGGGGATAAAAGTTATTTTGCTAACACATTTTACTTTATTTTGTACTATTGTAAACAATTAGCAAACTTCGTATTTTTGCAAATCGATTAAAAACCTGAACCAATATATCTTATATTTCAGTTTTGCTTGCACAGATAAATTTTTATAGCATGAACAAAAATAGATTCTTATCATTTTTAACACTTTACAACATAGATGAAAAGTGTTTACGACTTTGTTCATTCTGTCTGTCTCTCTGTCTGTCTGTCTGTCAGTTAGCACGATAACTGCCTTGAAAATGACTTTATCAAAATGAAATTTTAGTATGTTGTTCAGACGGTCTGTGGGAGCTATGGAAATATAAATTATATCACCCAATTAGTTTTGGATTGAACCCAGGTTGAAAAAATGAAATACATTGAACCCTATGGGACCTAATTTTTCAAACATTTTTTAAGCGAATTTAATATTCACAAATTGCTTCGACAGTTTTAGGAAATATTCAAATTATCCCATAAAATATATAAAAGAAATTTCAGCAAAATATATTCAGAAGTTTTTTTAAATGAAAGTTAAAATGATAATTACACCCTGTATATGAAAAGATCACGTGACCCACTTCAAAATAAAATATGGAACCCATCTTGTATCAAAATCGTGAATTTTTAAACTTCTTTACAATTCATATTTAGTGTTGTATCATTCCTAAAACCGCTTTATTTTTGCTTAAATTCTGTGCATCTATATACTGAAACAACGCAATTACAATATATTTGAGTTTAAAAGATCATCCAACTTTAATTATTTCTACAACGAAGCCTAATTTTCACTGATGGAAAATGTAAACACCAAAAGTGTAGAATGAGTTGTATAAGAATTGCTGCATTTCTTTAACGCAAAATTATTTAGCTCATGGAGTTTGCAATATAGCTGATATGAATGAAACATAAATTGATTTTACAGAGAACCAGACGATTTTTTCGATGAAGTTTTAAGCATAGAGTTACATTTCTTGTACCTCCATGGTTTTAAATTTTTAAATAAAATGAATTATTATAGTATTGGGATAAATGAAAGGATTGAAAAAATGCTTATGAATGAAATGCTGCTTTTATATAGAAGCGATGTATATTTCGATGACGTCATTTGAATAAAGTTCATTTGTTTTCGATGAAGTTATTACCGAGGAATGTATCGCATTTTAGAGATGTTTACACTAGGCAATGTATATTTCAATGCCGTCATTTGAATGTTCATTTTTTTCGATTAAGTTTTAAGTTTTTAAAGATAATAAATTGATGTAGTATTGTGATAATTTTAAAAATATTACCGAGGAATGTATCGCATTTTAGAGATGTTTATATAAAATTGCATTGAAGTTGGAAAGTAATTTCATAATCAATGCTTTATGCATGATTGATCTTTCTTGGTTAATTTGCCTGCAGTACATGATAATGTACAGGGAAAGTATTGGAATCATGTCGAAAATCGCAACTCAAGTGTTCGACGGAACTATACGTTTTGAGACCTCTAGAACCCACAAAAAAACTATTTTTAGCTTGACGTCTGTGTCCGTGCGCGCGCGCGCATGTGTGTGTGTGTCTGTGTAATGTATGTACCCACTCTAACTCAAAAACTAATGGACCAAATTTATATATATATAACGCATATATTATAAGTCAATATAATTGGTCGCCTTGATGCTGATTAGATTTTCATATGATTCAGAATAAAATATCCTGCTTTTTATTGCGAAATGCCCCTCAAAAATTGCATGTATCCACGCTAGAAAAAAAAAACTAATTGACCAAATTTTACAAAGTTTGGTAAATAAGTCGCTATTAAATGACCTTGGTGCTGATAAGATTTTGGTACGATTTGGTATAAAGGAACCTGACATTTTTTTGCGAAAGAGTCCGTAAGAATTGTCGAAACATAAAATAAAAGACTACGCATGTTCAAATGTATTAATTAAATTCTTGCTTTATACATAATTTTTGAGGAAGAAAAGAATAAGACAAACCCCATTACTTCGGGACTAGCCGTTCTCGAGATATTTAAATGTTTTCCCATTTTTGCTTCTCCGGTTTTGTAAATGCGTTAAGTTACCAAACGAAAACGAAAACTGAATTAAAAATCTGATGTGCGCAGCACATGACTTTCCCTGCAGACTTATATTCATGTTCTCTCTAATTTAATTAAATTTAATTCACTTTTAATTCAATTTTCGTTCACATTTGGTAACTGGACTTATTTTCAAAGGTGGCGTAGAGAAAATACGAAGAAACTAAAATATCTCGAGAACGGCTAGTCCTAATGGAATGGGGTTGATCTTATATCTTTCTTCGTTAAAAATTACTTATTAAAAAAGCATTTAATGGATATATTTTAGCATACGTAGTTTTTTATTTTAGATTTCAGCGATTTTTGCAGACCATTTTGGCAAAAAAAGGCAGGTTATTTTTTTCCGAATCGTACCAAAATATAATCAGCACCAGAGTATCCCACAAGTGACTTATCTACCGAATTTTGTGAAATTCGGTCCATTAGTATTTCAGCTAGAGTGGATACAAGCTTTTGGGGGCCATTTCGTAAAAAAAGGCGGGTTTTTTTTATCCCGAATCGTACCCAAAACTAATCAGCACCAGATTCGCCCACAAGTGACTTACCTACCAAATTTTATGAAATTCGGTCAATTAGTTTTTTAGTTAGAGTGGATACAAAATCTACACAGATAGACACACACAGAGACGTCACGCTAAAAATAGTTTTTTCGTATTCTAGAGGTCTTGAAACGCGTAGATCCGTCAAAAACTCGAGTTGCGATTTTCGGCATGATTCCAATACTTTCCCTATACATTACCATGTATTTCAGGAAAAGTAAAAACTACGTATGCTCAAATATACCCATTAAATGCTTGTTTTATGCGTCATTTTTAACGAAGAAAAGAATAAGCCCAACCCTATTACGCTAGGACTAGCCGTTCACGAGATATTTTAGTTTTTTCGTATTTTCTCTACGCCACCTTTGGAAATAAGTCCGTTTACCAAATAAGAACGAAAATTGAATTAAAAGTGAATTAAATTTAATTAAAATAAAGTGAACGTGAATATAAGTCTGCAGGGAAAGTTATGCGCTGCTCATGTCAGATTGTTTATAGGCAAATTAAACTATGCAGTTTAATACATTTTTAAGGCCAAGAATTTTCAATTTTTCACATATTTTAAATCTCCTGGCACTCAAACTGAAGCTCGTACCTTAGGGTGAGTTATGTGGTCTGGGTTTTCGACATATTTTAAATCTGGAACAACGTCGGGTATATCTGCTATCTGTAAATAATAATAAAAAAAATTAATAATTGTCCTTTTAAATATGAAATTCACACCGACTACTATGTTTTACATGGCTGGCATTAAATAATAGGTTTAATATAATTTATGTGATTTGATTGCTACTGAACAATTCTTTAAATAACAAACACTTTCAATTAAACATTTGATGTAGAAATGTTGGTCGAAATTAGATGAGTAGCCTAAGCAAGCACTCATTTCAATCTTGTTAAAAATTTGTAGATCTTCGTTCAATTCGCAGGTGTTGAGTAATGCAAGGAATACAATTAACGAATTATTCTAAAGTGAATTACAACTCGTTTACTTTTATCTTCATCCAAATTGAAGGAATTGTAAACTCAGCGCTCCTTTACAAACGAATATTTCAGAGAAGTTGATTGTATTTTAAATTAAGTTTAAGACAATAGAATGAAAGGAAGCATCTAGGTCTGAAATATTTACATTCTATTTTAATTACAGTATTGTTGTCAATATGCGTAAGAAAGCCTATTATCTCTCCATCTCTATCCATCGATCTATCTCTCTGCTTTTCTGTCACGTTTAACCGTAAATAGGGCGACATTGGCGATAAATTTGGCGCGCTATCGTCAACTTCGCAGTTTTTGGAAAATGTTTCCCAATTAACGATAATTCAATATCTCTCAAAATTAAACAAGAAAGATCAATCATGCTTAAAGCATTGATTATGAAACACTTTCCAACTTCAATGCAATTTTATTTAAACATGTCTAAAATGCAATACATTCCTCGGTAATATTTTAAAATATATCACAATACTACATTAATTTATTATATTTGAAACCTTAAACCTTCATCGAAAAAAATTAACTTCATTCAAATGACGGCATTAAAGTATAAATTGCCTGGTTTAAACATCTCTTAAATGTTATACATTCCTCGGTAATAATTTTAGAATTATCATAATACTACGATAATTTATTATATTTGAAAACTTCATCGAAAACAACTGAAATCCATTCAAATGACGTCATAAAAAAATAACACGCCTGGCTCTCTCTATAAAAGCAACATTTCATTCATAAATAATTCCCCCATTCATTTCATTCATCACAATACTATAACAATTTATTTTATTTAAAAATTAAGACCATTGAGCTGCGAGTAAGTAAACTCTATGCGTAAAACTTCATCGAAAAATATCGTCCTTCTCTTTCTAAAATCAATGAATTCATATCAGCTAAGCAGACTCCATGGACTAAATGATTTTGTGTTAAAGAATTACAGCGATTCTAATACAACTCATTCTACATATTTTGCTGTTTACATTTTACATAGGTGAAAAATAGGCTTAATAGTAGAAATAATCAAATTTGGAAGAGCATTTAAACTGAAATATATTGTCATTGCGTTGTTTCAGTATGTAGATGCACAGAATTTAGGCAAAAATAAAGTAATTTTAGGACGGATACAACACTCAATATGAATTAAAAAGAACTTTAAAAATCACGATTTTGACACAAGATGGATGCCATATATCATTTTGAAGTGGGTCATGTGATCGTTTCATATCATGGACACGTGATCGCTTAATATAAGAGGTGTTATTATTATTTTAATTTTTATTTAAAAAACAACTGAATATATTTCGCTGAATTTTTTTTTATATATTTTATGGAACAATTTGAATATTGCCTAACATTTTCGAAGCAATTTGTGAATTTTAAATCCGCTTAAAAAATGCTTGAAAAATTAGGTCCCATAGGGCTCAATGTATTCCATTTTTTCAACCCGGGTTCAATCCAAAACTAATTGGGTGATATTATTCATTTATATTCCCATAGGTCCTATAGACCGTCTGAACAACATACTAAAATTTCATTTCGATTAAGTCATTTTTACGGCAGTTATCGTGCTAACGGACAGACAGACAGACAGAATGAACAAAGTCATAAACACTTTTCAACTTTGTTGTAAAGTGTTAAAAAAAGTAGCTGATGGTGCCGCTATTTGGCAAATTTCTTGTTCCTCTGCTTCGTACCGCAAAAACTATAGCATACAAAAATATATAATTTGGTACACTTTTAGAGAAAGGATTGCGAAATACGCTAAAATAAATCTTTCCTACACTATTGAATTTTTACAAGACGGAGCCCTTTTTTAACACTTTACAACATAGTTGAAAAGTGTTTATTACTTCGTTCATTCTGTCTATCTGTCTGTCCGTTAGCACAAGAACTGCCGTAAAAATGACTTTATCAAAATGACATTTTAGTATGTTGTTCAGACGGTCTGTGAGACCTATGGGAATATAAATGAATAATATCATCCAATTAGTTTTGGATTGAACCCGGTTTGAAAAAATGAAATACATTGAACCCTATGGGACCTAATTTTTCAAACAGTTTTTAAGCGGATTCACAAATTGCTTCGAAAGTTTTAGGAAATATTCAAATTATCCCATAAAATATATAAAAAAAATTCAGCAAAATATATTCCGCAGTTTTTTAAATAAAAATAATAATTACACCCGTTATATGAAGAAGTCACGTGACCATTATATGAAGAGATCAATCACATGACCCACTTCAAAATAAAATATGTCATCCATCTTGCGTCAAAATCGTGATTTTTAACACTTTACAACAAAGTTGAAAAGTGTTTATGAATTTGTTCATTCTGTCTGTCTGTCTGTCCGTTAGCACGATAACTGCTGTAAAAATGACTTAATCAAAATGAAATTTTAGTATGTTGTTCAGACGGTCTGTAGGACCTATGGGAATATAAATGAATAATATCACCCAATTAGTTTTGGATTGAACCCGGGTCGAAAAAATGAAATACATTGAACCCAATGGGACCAAATTTTTCAAACATTTTTTAAGCGGATTTAAATTTCACAAATTGCTTCGAAAATTTTAGATAATATTCAAATTGTGCCATAAAATGTATAAAAGAAAATTCAGCGAAATATTTTCAGCAGTTTTTAAAATAAAAATTAAAATAATAATTACAGCTCTTACATGAAGCGATCACGTGACCATGATATGAAACGATCACGTGATCAACTTCAAAATATAATACGGCATCCATCTTGTCTCAAAATCGTCAATTTTAAAGTTCTTTTTAATTCATATTGAGTGTTGTATTCGTCGTAAAACCTCTTTATTTTCGCTTAAATTCTGTGCATCTACATACTGAAACAACGCAATGACAATATATTTGAGTTTAAATGAGCATCCAACTTTGATTATTTCTCTAACGAAGCCTATTTTTCAATTATGTGAAATGTAAACAGCAAAATATGTAGGATGAGTTGTATAGGAATTGCTGTATTTTTTTAATGCAAAAGAATTTAGCTCATGGAGTCTGCATAGCTGATATGAAAGAAATATTCATTGACTTTACCCAGAGAAGGACGATTTTTTGCGATGAAGTTTTAAGCAGAGTTAAATTACTTATAGCTCCATGGTCTTAATTTTTAAATAAAATAAATTATTATAGTATTGTGATGAATGACATGAATGGGAAATTATTTATGAATGAAATGCTGCTTTTTTAGAGAGAGCCAGGCGTGTTATTTTTTCTATGACGTCATTTGAATGAATGTCAGTTGTTTTCGATGAAGTTTTTAAATATAATAAATTATCGTGGTATTATGATAATTCTCAAATTGTTACCGAGTAATATATCACATTTTAGAGATGTTTAAACCAGGCAATTTATATTTCAATGCCGTCATTTGAATGAAGTTCATTTTTTTGGATGAATGTTTAAGTTTTCAACTATAATAAATCTATGTATTATTGTGAGAAGTTTCAAAATATTACCGAGGAATGTATTACATTTTAGACATGTTTAAATAAAATTGCATTGATGTTGGAAAGTGTTTCTTAATCAATGCTTTAAGCATGATTGATCTTTCTTGTTAAAAGTTCTTTTTAATTCATATTTAGTGTTGTATCCGTCCTAAAACCGCTTTATTTTTGCTTAAATTCTGTGCATCTACATCCTGAAACAACGCAATTACAATATATTTGAGTTTAAATGATCATCCAACTTTGATTATTTCTACAACGAAGCCTAAGTTTCACTTAAGGATGAAGAGAATGGAGAATGTAAACACCAAAAGATGTGGAATGAGTTGTATAAGAATTGCTGCATTTCTTTACGCAAAATTATTTAGCTCATGGAGTCTACAATATAGTTTATTTGAATGAAATATTCATTGATTTTACACAGAGAAGTAGGCGATTTTTTCGATGAAGTTTTAAGCATAGATTTTAATTACTTGTACCTCCATGGTCTTAAGTTAAAATAAATTGTTATAGTATTGTGATGAATGAGATGAATGAAAAAAAGTTTATGCATGAAATGTTGCTTTTATAGAGCCAGGCGTGAAATATTTCGATGACGTCATTTGAATAAATTTCATTTGTTTTCGATGAAGTTTTCAAATATAATAAGTTATTGTAGTATTATGATAATTTTAAAAATATTGCCGAAGAATGTATCGCATTTTAGAGACGTTTAAACCAGGCAATTTATACTTCAATGCCGTCATTTGAATGAAGTTCATTTTTTTCGATGAAGTTTGAAGTTTTCAAATATAATAAATTAATGTAGTATTGTGATAATTTTAAAAATATTACCGAGCAATGTATCGTATTTTAAAGATGTTTAAATAAAATTGCATTGAAGTTGGAAAGTGTTTCATAATCAATGCTTTATGCAGGATTGATCTTTCTTGTTTTATTTCGATGCAGTGTGCGAGATATTTTACTTTTTATGATGCACTTTTGAAGTGAAAAATTTTCTTTCATATCAACACGTCCACCGATTTTCTCTTGTCTCATACTACAAAACTATAGCATACAAAAATATTAAATTTGATACATTTATTGACAAATAATAGGGTAAGACGATGAAGTAAACCGTTTATCAATATATACTTTAGTTTGGCCTGAAATAGCTCGCAAAGCGAGCCCTGCGAGAGCAGCCAGTGGGAGGTTTACGGGTGTTGGTGAAGCGTAGAGGGCCGAGCCCCCTAGTGTATCTTTGAAAATAAGAGTTAACTACTTTAATAATCACCGTCACATGGGAATGAATTATTAATTAAATATTGATGCAATTTTACTTTCCCTGCAATACATGGTAATGTATGGGGGAAGTATTGGAATCGTGTCGAAAATCGAAACTCTAGTTTTCGACGGATCTACACGTTTTGGGACCTCTAGAACACGAAAAAACCATTTTTAGTGTGACGCCTGTGTGTGTGTGTGTGTGTCTGTCTTTCTGGGTGTCTGTCTGTGCAATGTATGTATCCACACTAACTCAAAATATAATGGACCAAATTTCATAAAATTTATAGGTTGGTGCTGATTAGATTTTGGTGCAATTCGGAATAAAAGAACCCGGCTTTGTTTGCAAAATTGCACGCAAAAATCCCATGTATCCATTCTAGCTAAAAACTAACTGACCAAATTTCACAAAATATAGTAGATAAGTCAGTTGTGGGATACCCTGGTGTTGATTAAATTTTGATACGATTTGGAAAAGAAGAACCTGCCTTTTTTTTTTCGAAATGGCCCTCAAAAACTGTCGAAATCTAAAATATAGTAATACGTATGCTCTAATGTATCAATTAAATGCTTGGTTTATACGTAATTTTTGATGAGGAAAATAATAAGACCAATTCCATTACTCTAGGCTAACCATTCTTGAGGTATTTTAGCTTTTTCGCAATTTTATTACTTCGCCTTTAAAAAAATATCCAGTTACCAAATGAAAACATAAATTGCATTAAATGTGCACATTCAGTATTATTTTGTGCAGTTTAAGCTCAATTTAATGAATTATTAAAGAAATAAAGGGAACGTAAATATGAGTCTGCAGGAAAAGTCATGTGCTGCCCACATTAGATTTTTTTATTTTTATAAAAATTAGAGTATTCTAAAGTTTAAATTAAATCACTCAAACTACTGAAAAAATTGTTAAAAAAAGTAAAACAATAAAAACACTGCATAAAAATTACTATTAGAAACAACCGATTTTGGAGGCAAAAAACAGACTCCTTTAGGATAGAAAGACAAGGCAGCCAAACCAAGAGAGGCAAGAATGCATTTGACAATAAATAATTGCATTGAGTGGCATAGTAAGGAAATCGTTGCTAAAATGGAGAAAAGTGAAACCTTGTATAAAGAAGAAAGATTCAAAACAATTCCTAAGTGAATAAGACTGCGAAATATTTTTTTTTCCCTTTTGTTACATTTTTGAATTAAATCATTCGAAAAATTGGGAATTTTCCCCATAATCTTACCATTTGAAAAATCAATCAATTAATCAATTTAACATCTATTTATTCATCTAATCGTGTTCAATTTCATTCCCTCTCTCAATTCGCTAGAGATATATCGTGTCCTCAGGCAAACAGAGACATAGAAAAAAATATCTTCTGTGTATTCAAGAATGCTCGAAATATTTCAAATATAAAAATCCGAGAGTGGGGTTTTTGACCCCCATAGCAATATTTCCCCTTTCCATACACTATGTATTCTAGGGAAAGTAAAATCAAATCAAACGTAAAAAAGTGACATTCCTTAGACTCATTTATTTTTCTTCACTAATTACTAATTTTATCTTGTATAAATTCTAAATTATCATTAGAAATTGTTTTATAATTTAAGAAAAATAACTGCACTTACGATATAAAAATATAAAATTATTTTCTGTTTTATTCTTTCGTCAATTTCGTTTCAAAATATTTTTCTGCATTTTTACAGTTTTAAATTGATAAGCTCCAATTTAGAGTTTTTATTTATTCCATTTTGTTTCTCTAAAAAAATAATAATAATAATAATAAATAATGATAATAATAATAATAATTAAAATCACTTTATAATTTAACTCATTTGTCTCTTTTAGTGAATTCGCGGAATGAAATGAAGTCATGTTTCTTTAAAATGTACTTTCTAAATTAGATATAACGCTCTGGGCTTTTTCATTGCTTGAAAAAGATGGCTTCTTTAGTAATTTGCGTTTTAAAAAGTACGTTAATTTTGCATCCATGGAGTTAGAAAGAAGGAGATAAAACTCCTATGGATGAAACGCTTAAAAAAGCCATGATGCTTTGAGAATTATATCTAGGCGTCGCTAGTGTTAGTAAAGTAGCTGCTATTGTTAGTACACGGCGAAGTATTTAGTATATGTATTTTTGACTCTTTTAAAATTAAGGGTTCCCTCATTATGAGTATAATTAACCAGTATTTTTGTACAGTTGTTGGATAAAGTATAGAATATAGGGAGATAAAAATAAATTGAAAGGTAAAATAATTTTGAATGCGTAGGCGTATTCTTTATTGTTTAATTCTAATTTACATTGTGCCAATAAATTATTTTTGCAAAATCTACAGTTTAAATGAATATTTTAGATCTTTCTCCATAGAAATGTATGCAATGCAGGGCTACTTATTTTATCCCAGCGCCACCTGAATTACTGTCTCAGACGATATGTGTGTTTTCTTAATGTAAAGTTTTGACTCCTTACTTTCACCTCCACTGGATAGGGATGCCCAGCACCAGGAAGATGTCATTAAACTTTATTGGGATGCTAGGAATCTTATGGAATGATAAAGAATGTCTGCCACCTCTTCGCCGTGTGCTTCCTTGAACTCTTTCCTTTTGCATTGACGATGTTCTCTGTGTTCCCCTGTTTGCTGCTTTGTTTGTTCTTGTTATTTTTCTTCCGTATGTGATGAGATCTCTATTTGTATGGATTAGATTCCAATAAAGCCATATGTCACAACACACTTTCACCTCCATGGTTGCATCGATTGAATGCGATAAAATAAAAATTAACCTGAGTGTGGCTCAACTTGACTTCATAACAGAATTTTTTTCTTTTTAAATTTTACAAGAAAAAAATTGAAAATCTGTATTGTAAGTTCAAATAACTATAGCAAATTATTACCCTTCACTTTAAAAGGCTTGAAAATATCTCACTTTAAAGGGCTTGAAAAAGAAATCATTTGATACCATGCTTTTTGACAGTGTATCTTGGGGGTATCTTGCCCCCCAAGGGAGGCTCATAATGTCACGAATAAAAAAAATTGTATCGCAGTTATTTTTCGCTACAATAATTGAAACTGTGTACCATGCTCATTGATGCATAAATGACCCTTTCCATAAATGATTATGACCAACTTTGTCATATACTGTCATTTTAAGAAAGTATAATATTTAAATAAATTTAAAGTTTTCGCTCGAATTTCAAAAAAAATTATCCAGTGCTATATTTTATAATAACAAAGTAGCATATAAAATTTCGTAAAAATCCATTTATATATGTGACTGCTATCGTGTAAACAAGAAATCAACCACAGACATCAGACAGACAGACGGACGACATCACTCTAAAAATAGTCAAAACGCGTTCAAGGGGTCTTGAAACATACATTGGCATCAAAATTTCGAAATCGAAAATTTCCGCGGAAACAATATTTTCTCACTACTACGTATAAGAAAGTAATATAATTGTTTTAATATATATCAATAATATTCTGAATAGAACAAAATGATCTATAAAGGAATGTCAATAAAATACTCTGAAAACATTTAAATAAATAATTAAATATTTTTTACTAGTATTTATGTCTGTAAAAGACAGGGAAATTTAACATTCTTAAAATATAAAGCCACAACATTTTATTTTCCCTACAATATATGGTATTGTATAAAGTATTGGAATTTTGTCGAAAATCGCAACTCGAGATTTCGATGGATCTACACTTTTTGAGCACTCTAGAATACGAAAAAACTATTTTTAGCGTGACGTCTGTATGTGTGTGTGTGTCTGTAAAATGTATTAATCCTTTCTTTCTCAAAAACTAATTACCGAAATTTCATATAATTTGATAAATACTTGTGGATTACCCTGGTGCTGATTATATTTTGGAACGATTAGAAAAAAGGGACCTGTCATTTTTTTTTCCCAGCAAAATGACCCGCAAAAATCGTCAGAATCTATAATGAAAGATTACATATGCTCAAATGTATCAAAAATACTGGTTTTATACATAATTTTGCACGATGAAATATTAAAACCAACCCCATAAATTTAGGACTAACCCTTCTCAAGATAATTTAGTTTTTTCACATTTTTGCAACGTCGCCTTGAAATTAATGCAGTCGCCAAAAAACGAACATTGAATTAAAACTGCAAATTCAGTAAAATTTCAAATAATTATCCGTTATTTTCTGTGCAATTAAACTCAATTTAAGGAATCAAGAAAGAAAGAAAACATGCAATTGAGTCTGTAGTGGAAACGCGTTTCATTTTGTTTAACAATACATGGTGCACATCGTTGAAAATAGATGCCTTATAAAAGAAAATCCGCTTCCATTTTCTTCTATATAATGGTCCGTACTATAAGTTGTGGAAATATTTTCGACGGATCTACACGTTTTAGGACCTCTTGAACACGAAAAAACTATTTTTAGCGTGACGTCTGTGTGTGTGTTTGTCTGTCTGTGTGTCTATCTGTGCAATGCATGTATCCATTCTAACTAATGGACCAAATTTCATAAAATTTGGTAGGTAAGTCACTTGTGTATGATTCTGATGCTGATTAGTTTTTGGTACGATTCGGGATAAAAGAACCCGCCTTTTTTTGCGAAATGGCCCGCAAAAATTGCCTGTATCCACGCTAGCTGAAAAACTAATAGATCAAATTTTACAAAATTTGGTAGATAAGTCACTTGTGGGTTACCCACCAAGATTGTGCTGAATTGTTGCTGAATTGGTCTTGATTAAATTTTGGTACGATTCCGAAAAATAAACCTGCCTTTTTTTGCGAAATGGCCGCAAAAACGTGTAGATCCGTCGAAAACTCGAGTTGGGATTTTCGGCATGATTCCAATACTTTCCCTATACATCACCATGCATTACAGGGAAAGTAATATTCAATTCTTATATTCAATCTTTCTTGAGATAGTTTTTCTTCAATATTTATAAATCTCAAAATCGCCCTTTTTACCACAAATTCCTAAGCAAAAACAAACACGATCTCTGTCTTTCAAAATGACTTTTACACAGCACTAACATTACCTACACTTTATCTGTCTTTAGTATCACAAATCTGCCGTACAAGTTCGGCACTTAACGCGTTCCTTTTTCCATTTCATAAAGGCTTTTTAATGCAAATCTCTCTGCATTTACATAACACCTTTCAGGGGTGTTTATTGAATTTCGAACTTTCTGCGGGGGAGAAGGAGAGGGGGGGGGGGAAATTGGGTTACGTGAACTTTATACCTCCCGGGGACTTTAGAAAAGCTTCAATTTCGATTAATCACTTTTCAGAACATTTTTTTATTGCATTTACGGGGAGAATTTGGTCCAAAGCTCTCTATAATCATTTTTAAATCTGTAACTTTTGCCATCGTAAATCGTGACTGTGAGACTTTTTTGGAAGGTGCGATTTTTATTTATTTATTTAAATCTAGTTGTGAATGGGTTATTTTTTTTTAAATAAATGTGAAGTTCTATAATTAAAACAACTTCAACACATTTTGTATTTTTCACTGGTATGGCATATGTGAAAAGAGTTATAAAAAAAATCTGATGTGAGCAGCACGTGACTTTCCCTGCAGACTTATATTAACGTTCTCTTCATTTTAATTAAATTTATTTCACTTTTAATTCAATTTTCGTTCTCATTCGGTAACCGGGCTTATTTTCAAAGGTGGCGTAGGGAAAGTACGAAAAACTAATATATCTCGAGAACGGCTAGTCCTAGTGTAATGGGGTTGGTCTTATTCTTTTCGTCGTTAAAAATTACGTATTAAATCAGCATTTAATGGATATATTTGAGTATACCCAGTTCTTTAGTTTAGATTTGGCCGATTTTTGCGGGCCATTTTGCAAAAAAAGGCAGGTTATTTTTTTCCGAATCGTACCAAAATCTAATCAGCACCAGGGTAACCCACAAGTGACTCACCTGCCGAATTTTGTGAAGTTCGGTCCATTAGTTTTTCAGTTAGAGTGGATACAAACTTTTGCGGGCCATTTCGCAAAAAAAGGCAGGTTCTTTTATCCCGAATCGTACCCAAAACTAATCAGCACCAGACTCGCTCACAAGTAACTTACCTACCAAATTTTGTGAAATTCGGTCCATTAGTTTTTTAGTTAGAGTGGATACAAAATCTGCACAGACAGACAGACAGACACACACACAGACGTCACGCTAAAAATTGTTTTTTCGTATTCTAGAGGTCTCGAAACGTGTAGATCCGTCGAAAACTCGAGTTGCGATTTTCGGCATGATTCCAATACTTTCCCTATACTTTACCATGTATTGCAGGGAAAGTAAAAATTGAAAGGGTGAGAACAAGAGATTCATATATACAACATCCAGGATTTCAGGACAGCAAAAACTATGAGTAGAAAATTATTGTGTCATACTTGATTGCAATTACCAATGTTATTAGAAATAAATACACGTTACCTATTACTGAAAGCTAAAAAAAAAATTGTTTTTAGAAGTGTGAACATCTTAGGGCGATGAATCATGAAAGAAATGTGACAGATGAAAAGGAAGTGACATCACATTATGAATACGTAGCACAAAACCTTTGTTATAATTTCAAGTTCTAGGTCGCTTCATCGTTGCGATAACTTGGGCGACCCTGGCGACGAGTTTGGTGAAATATCGCCTATTTGACGAGTTTCGGCAAGTTCTAAAATCTTCTCGAATTTTGTAGATTGGCTAAGAAATTCACGAGTTACATGCTTTTTATATAAGCTCTCCATCGTTCAGTTGGGTTGTTGACGTGATATGAGTAAAATAGTTTACTGACAAAACCCAAAGTACACTTTTTCTTCTAATTATATATACCCTTTAATCTGTGTTATAAAAGGATACTGGTAGAAAAATGCAAAAATTCTTAATTTTAGATCTGTACGTACATTAACATCAGCATATGTCAGTGTGCGCATATCGATTACCCAACTTTACACTCACCCGGTAGAGTGACTGCAATTGTTACATTCAAATATTTCATCATCAATAAATTTGAGACTTCTTGTTGGGATTCATTTTTATCTTTTTGAGACTGGATTCGTCTTCTTTTCGAGACTTGATTCCACTTGTGATTCGTTTTATCTTTTGAGACTTAATTCGTCTTGTTTAAATTCGTTTTATCTTTTGAGACTTAATTCGTCTTGTTTAAATTCGTTTTATCTTTTGAGACTTAATTCGTCTTGTTTAAATTCGTTTTATCTTTTGAGACTTAATTCGTCTTGTTTAAATTCGTTTTATCTTTTGAGACTTAATTCGTCTTGTTTAAATTCGTTTTATCTTTTGAGACTTAATTCGTCTTGTTTAAATTCGTTTTATCTTTTGAGACTTAATTCGTCTTGTTTAAATTCGTTTTATCTTTTGAGACTTAATTCGTCTTGTTTAAATTCGTTTTATCTTTTGAGACTTAATTCGTCTTGTTTAAATTCGTTTTATCTTTTGAGACTTAATTCGTCTTGTTTAAATTCGTTTTATCTTTTGAGACTTAATTCGTCTTGTTTAAATTCGTTTTATCTTTTCGAGACTTGGTTCCACTTGTTAGAATTCATTTTATCTTTTTGAAACTTAATTCGTCTTATTTAAATTCGTTTTATCTTTTCGAGACTTAATTCGTTTTGTTTAAATTCGTTTTATCTTTTCAAGACTTGATTCCACTTGTTGGGATTCGTTTTATCTTTTAATTCGTCTTGTTGGGATTCGTTTTATCTTTTTGAGACATGATTCGTCTTGTTGGAATTCGTTTTATCTTTTCGAGATTTGATTTCACTTCTTGGTATTCGTTTTATCTTTTTGAGACTTAATTCGTCTTGTTTAAATTCGTTTTATCTTATCGAGACGTGATTCCACTTGTTGGGATTCGTTTTGACTTTTTGAGACTTAATTCGTCTTGTTTAAATTCGTTTTATAATTTTGAGACTTAATTCGTCTTGTTTAAATTCGTTTTATAATTTTGAGACTTAATTCGTCTTGATGGGATTCGTTTTATCTTTTTGAGATTTGATTCACCCTGTTGGGATGTGTTTCGTCTTATTTTGATTTGCTTTGTAAAGTTGGGATTTATTTTATCTTGTTGGGAATTTTTTCATTTTGATGGGATTTGTTTTGACTTGTTGGGATTTGTTATGCAGGAAAAGCCATGCTGCCCACATCAGATTTCTTAAATTTCTAGCTGTACAAAAACTACGAAACTGCATCTTTATCTTTAAGAAGCTGTATTCATTTTACAAGGAAAATGGCGATACTAGAAATATGCATTATTCATTCTTAAGCTAACCTCTATAATCCATGTTTTCAGTTTTACTTTTTGTTTGGAAATCCTGGTAAATGCGATTATCTGCAACGAATATAATCCCCTAATCCCCTCATCTATATTCCACAGCTGAATGAGTCTGACTAAGGGGTGATGGCACAGCCAAAACTGCTGAAGGTAGAAACTTGAAAATTTGCATACAGATGGAACTTAACCTATAAGTAATAAAAAAATTGTTAAATCTTGTAATTTTGTTCGAAAATTTTATAAACCACAGATTTGTTTTTTATTCTAACATTATTACTTTCCTTGCAATACATGGTAATGTATAGGGAAAGTATTGGAATCATGTCGAAAATCGCAACTCGAGTTTTCGACGGATCTACACGTTTCGAGACCTCTAGAATACGAAAAAACTATTTTTAGCGTGACGTCTGTGTGTGTGTCTGTGTGTCTGTCTGTCTGTGCAGATTTTGTATCCACTCTAACTAAAAAATTAATTGACCGAATTTCATAAAATTTGGTAGGTAAGTCACTTGTGCACGAATCTGGTGCTGATTAGTTTTGGGTATGACTCGGGTTAAAAGAACCCGCCTTTTTTTTGCGAAATGGCCCGCAAAAGCTTGTATCCACTCTAACTGAAAAACTAATTAACCGAATTTCACAAAATTTGGTAAATAAGTCGCCTGTAGGCCACCCTGGTGCTGATTAGATTTTGGTATAATTCGAAAAAAAATAACCTGCCTTTTTTTGCAAAATGGCCAGCAAAAATCATCAAAATCTAAACTTAAGAACTACGTATGCTCAAATATAGCCATTAAATACTTGTTTAATACGTAATTTTTAGCGAAAAAAAAGAATAAGACCAACCCCATTACACTAGGACTAGCCGTTCTCGAGATATTTTAGTTTTTCGTATTTTTCCTACACCATTTTTGAAAATAAGTCCAGTTTTCAAATGAGAACGAAAATTGAATTAAAAATTAATTAAATTTAATTTAAATAAATAGAACGTGAATATAAGTCTGCAGGGAAAGTCATGTGCTGCCCACATCAGATTTTTTCAGCTGTAACGGCTATACACACAGCATTCGTTTTATACCATCATGCTCAGAAAAAAAATAACATGAATTTCCGAAATTCCCTCTGTTAGTGTACAATCTTTCTCAAGATATTTTAATTTATAATTACAGCAGACGATTTTTTTTATTATAATTTATCTATAAATTTATTGAGTTTTTGTTTCCCTTGGGATGAATGCAGTAACTGCTGGTTATTCTTCAAACCTTATATTTAGCTTAAAATGTCGGTAAAAGTTGAAAGAAAAAATTACGAAATCTAGTCATGTAATATGAAATACTGTTTTATATACCGCGATTTTCATATTAATAAAACTAAAAAATGTGTGCAATTTTTATGCTTGAATTAGAAACAGTTTTTATCATTCAGAATTTTTGTTATTTATGTAGGTGTCACTCACGTTAAGTCATCATTAATCGGAAATAGAGAATATTTTCATATCTTACAATGTTGTGAAACTCTGAAGAAAACGCAAATATTGTTTTATCTTTATAAATCTTCAGTGTTTATTCCAAGATCGTATTATCTATTTGTATCTCACTTTAATATCACGAATGTTCAATAAGTTCGGAACTTGTAGCGTCCTCTTCTCTGTTTCATAAAGGCTCCTTAGTGCAAATCTCCCTGCATTTACATAACAACGCACTGAGAGGTGGGTGTTTATTGAATTCCGAACTGCCTTTTTATCCTTTTCGGAGGGAGGGAAGGAATTTGTTAAAGGGAACTTTATATATTCGGGCAACTTTTGGAAAGCTTTAGTTTCAAGCAATCGCGTTTTGGAACAATATTGTATTTCCTGAACAGAGATATTGTGTGAAAACGCTTTATTATAATTTCTACAGCTGTAATTTTAGTCATTACAAAATGTGACTCGGAAGTTTTATATTAAAGCGTTACAACTTTTGAAGAGTTTAAGTTTCAATCAATCGCGTATTTGGAACAATATTTTGTTTCATGTACAGAGAAATTGTGTGAAAACGCTTTAATATTACTTCTACAGCTGTCATTTTAATTCCAATTAATCACGTGTTGGAACAATATTTTGTTTCGTCCATAAATAAATTGTGTGAAGACGCTTTCTAATCACTTCTATACCTGTCATTGTAATCAAAATGTGAGTCGGAAGTTTTATAATTAAGTGTTACAATTTTTGAAAGCTTTAGTTTCAATCAATCGCTTATTGGAACAATATTCTATTTTATTTAGAGAGAAATTGCATGAAAACGCTATTTTATTATTTCTACAACTGTAATTTTAGTTTCAATCAATCGCGTATTGGAACAATATTTTGTTTCATATACAGGGAAATTATGTAAAACGCTTTGTAATCACTTTCTGCAACTGTCATTTTAATCACTACAAAATGTGACTCGGAGGTTTTATATTAAAGCGTTACAACTTTTGAAAAGTTTAAGTTTCAGTCAATCGCGTATTGGAATAATATTTTGTTTCATATACAGAGAAATTGTGTAAAAAATATTTATTCTCACTTATAGAGCTGTCATTTTAATCATTACAAAATGTGACTTGGAAGTTGTGGTTTACTGTGCTTAAAAAGTGGAAGAAATGATTACATCATTTCAGAAGCAACTTCAGATCAATCTGTTTTGAAGAAATTTGAAGCTTGCTACATAATACGGTTGGATTTGTCGTTTGTTATAGACATTTAAGTAATATGCTGTGAAATAAATTAGTATTAGCGAATTCTTGGGCGTCAAATACAAAACTATTACAAAAGGTATCTTCTCTTCGTAAATGAAAAGAATTGAATCTACGAGAATGGTGTTAGCACATTTGTTGCATAATATTGCATATGAAAAGTATATATATATATATATTTCATAATACTTACTACTTTTTAAATTTTATGCATTTTATTATAAATTTATTTAAAATACGTACAATATGTCGAAAGCGGTTCAGTCTAGCTTTCTAAGAAGTTTTATCAATCATAGATTTTCTAATAAACAAATTACGTATGAAATAAATCTTTATTTATCATTATTGAAGGTCTTAGTAATATTTTTTCAAAAATTTATTCGCAAACTATGGGATGTTCCTAACATTTGATCGCATTTAAAATCAATACATTTCCAGTATTCACTAATTATAACAATTGTACCAAATTACATTCAAAACGATCTATTCGTTCGTGAAATACCACGTCCACACACACACACACACTAGTACATACACACACACACATTAGCACACACTCACACATTAGCACACACACACACATTAGCGCACGCACGCACACACATTAGCGCACGCACACACACACATTAGCACACAAGCACACACACACATATTAGTACACAAGCACACACACACACACACATTAGCACATAAACACGCATTAGCACACACACACATTAGCACACACACACGCTAGCATACACACACACACTAGCATACACACACTAGCATACACACACACTAGCACACACAACCACTAATACACACACACTAATACACACTAGCACACACACACACTAGCACACACAACCACTAATACACACACACTAATACACACTAGCACACACACACACACTAATACACACTAGCACACACACACTAATACACACTAGCACACACACACTAATATACACTAGCACACACACTAACACACACACACTAACACACACACACTAACACTAGCACACACACACTAACACTAGCACACACACACTAACACTAGCACATACACACTAACACTAGCACACACACACTAACACTAGCACACACACACACTAACACTAGCACACACACACACTAATACACACTAGCACACACACACACTAATACACATTAGCACACACATACACACACACGCTAACATGCACACAGACCTTCCATGCGAGTTCAGGGATGACTGAAACAGTCTTTTCCGTTGAAAACTCGAATTCGAATTTTTGACTCCATAAGAATACTTCCCCTATACATTATACAATGTATGTAGGTAAAATAAAACGTGTGATTTCAAGGGGGGAAATATACTACTTTCAGACGCTCTGTCAGCCGATTTTCTGAAGTGCATATCTATCCTTCTATACTTGAAATGGACCCTGCAAGATATTTAAAATAATTACACATCCTGCATCGTAATTTACTATTGTTCAAATCCATAATAACATCTTTCTTTCGCATCTTCAATTGAATTTGTCATTATGAAATCTCACTATATTCACCAACTCACTCATATCCATCTAGTCTGCCCAAACTCCTTGGAAAACAACAAATAAGATACTTTATCTCTAGATCTCTTTACAGTTACTTTACTGAAAGCTACCATTGCCTACTTGCATATCCACTTTATATCAGAAATATGCAACAAGTCAAGAACTACGCTCCTCTGCTTATCTATTACATAAAGAATGCTTTATATGCGAATCGCTCTGCATTTGCATATCATCGCCTCTCACAAGTGTTTATTGAACTTCGAACCGGATTTTGTTCTTTAAAGAATGTAGAATCTATTGAATTACCTGAGCTTTATATCTTACAGCGACATTGTGAAAAGCTTCCGTTTCGATTAATAACTTTTTCGAATATTATTGCATTTAATGTGAGGAGTTGTGCCAGATCAGTTCTGTATAGGATCACACTTTCACAGAACTTTAACAATCATAAAAAATCTGATGTGGGCAACACATGACTTTCCTTATATAATGCAATGAATTTACTACTTTTACAGTTTACAAAAATGTTATTTTTATAGTAGATACTAGATAAAAATGTTATTTTTATAGTAGATATTCTTTCCAAGATACTAAATTTTCTTCAATGAGTCGTCATTTTCATTCATTTAGCGTCATTTTTATCAATTTGGCGAGATTTTTTATAATTTAGCAACAATTAAAAATATCGCCAAGTTGGCGACATTCCGCCAAATTCGTCGCCAAAATCTCGCCAAGCGTTATGGATGGAGAAATAAGTTATTCTTACAGCAGATAAGTGAGTATTGGCGTTCAAATACAAAAGTATTACTCAAAGTATCTTTTTCATAAATGGAACGAGCTAGATCCACGAGAATAATGCCACCAAATTTATCGCATGGTATTACATATGAAAAGTGAACATGTTTCTCAATAGGACATATATTTTTTTTATTTTATATAACTTTTTGATAATTTTTTTTTAAATGTGCAATATCTCGAGAACGGTTTATGTTAGCGTTCTAAAATTTATATCAATCGTTTTCTAATGAAAAATTACATAAGAAATGTCTATTTACATAACTTTATTAGCGGTTTTGATTTTTTTAACGATTTTTTCAAAATTTCACTCGAAAATTTAGGGGGGTTCTGAACATTTGATTACGTTTAAAAGCAATAGACTTCCAGTGTTTACGGATTGTGATTTTTGTACCAAATTTAGTTCGAATCGGTCCATTCGTATGTCAGTTATCGTCTTCACAGATTCACTGACACACACACACACACACACACACGCACAGACATCACTTCAAAAAAATGATTGATTCGTGATATTGGATGCTTGAAACGTGCTCTCCCGTCGAAAACTCGAATTCGAAATTTCGACCCCGTCACAATATTTCCCTTGGGCCAACGGCCGTACCGTGCTGAAAACACCGGTTCTCGTTAGATCACCGAAGTCAAGCAGCATCGGGCGCGGTTAGAATACCCAGTGGGTGACCACCTCGGAACACCGCGTGCTGTTGGCCATCTCGGGTGCGGTATCCCCGTGGTTTGCGCGCTAGATTTGCACGCTACCACAAATGCCGCCGTGTTCATGCGGAGTACGATCACGTTAAATATGTGGGTCCGTAAGTCCTTCCGATAGGTTGGTGGTAGGGGAAGGAGGGTACGGTCCCTGTGGATGCCTCCCCCACTGGGTTCCGGTCTAAATTGGGTGGCACTTCCCGGCCGTCCATACAGTTACCTTACACCTTTCTGGTAGGTCGGACGGTCTGGGTCTCAACAACAACAACAATATTTTCCTTATACATTATGTATATAAGGAAAGTAATTATTACTGATAGATATTGGTCCAACAATAGTCTGCTAGCATTACTATATTCTACAGTGTGTCTACAAATGATTAGAGCGGTTTCAAGATTGTACTGTAGGTATATTATTTGACATATACAAAATCACAAATTATTTGACATCACAAAATTTTACAATTACGTAGAAAAACTCATAAAAATTTTTTTTCTTCATATTACAGGTAGTCGATAGGCACCCCTTGAGTGATTCTGCAAACATCAGCTCTGTAATCAGATTCCTCCCACACACGATTTAGCATGTCCTTATCAATTTGATCAAAAGCATTGATGATGCAAACCCACAGTTTTGGTAAATCGGCTGGTAAAGGGGGCACAAACTTCGAGCCTTTCACTCCACAAGAAAAAATCTGATGTGGGCAGCACATGACTTTCCTTATATAATGCAATGGATTTACTACTTTTACAGCAAAAAATAGGTTATTCTTATATATTCTTTCAAAGACATTGGATTTTCGTCAATGGGTCGTCATTTTCATTGAATTAGCGTCATTTTTATCCATTTGGTTAGATTTTCGCTAATTTGGCAACATTTAACAAGTCGTCAAGTTGGCGACATTCTGTCAAATTTGTCGCCAAAATCTCGCCAAGCGCTATGGAAAGAGAAATAAGTTATTCTAACAGCAGATAAAGGACTATTGGCGTTCAAATACAAAAGTATTACTCAAAGTATCTTTTCTCATGAATGGAATGAGCTAGATCCACGGGAATGATGTCACCCAATTTATCGCATGATATTGCATATGAAAAGTGAACATGTTTCTCAACAGTTATTATATTTTTTTAACTTATGGGATTTTTTGATACATTTATTTGAAAAATGTGCAATATCTCAACAACGGTTCGTGCTAGCGTTCTAAAGTTTATATGAATCGTTTTCTAAGGAAAAATTACATAAGAAATGTCTATTTGCGTAACTTTATTAAAGGTTTTGATTTTTTGATGATTTTTTCAAATTTTCACTCTAAAATTTAGAGAGGTTCTGAATATCCGATTATATTTAAAAACAATAGGCTTCCAATATACTCGAATTGTGATTTTTGTACCAAATTTCATTCGAATCGCTACAGTCGTTCGTGAGATGTCATTTCCACAGACTCACTGACACACACTCACACACGTTTCCCAGCAATTAATATTTTTTTATTATTTATGGGATTTTCTGATACATTTATTTTAAAAATGTGCAATATCTCCAAAAGGATTTATGCTAGCGTTCTAAAATTTATATCAATCGTTTTCAAATGAAAAATTACATAAGAAATGACTATTTACGTAACTTTATTAAAGGTTTTAAATTTTTTGTGATTTTTTTTCAAAATTTCACTCGAAAATTTGGTGGATTCTGAACATCCGATAGCGTATAAAAACAACAGACTTCCAGTGTTCATGGATTGATTGATTGAAGACCCTGACCACACGACCAACCCGAAGGTTTATGGTAGCTTAATGTCTGGCCGGGAGAGGGAGTAAGCCGAAGCTGACTCCCCCGGTCAACTCCCAACAATCCGCTAGCGTTTATTAATGAGATTAAAAGTATTTACAGAAAATTACATGTTCATGGCCACCATGATGCCATGGATAATTGGCACACAGTGCACGCAGAACAACACAAAGATAGTATATATATAAAAAAAAAAAAAAAAAAAAAGTACAGATGTACAGAACACAAAAAATGTACAGGTGTATAGATATGCAAGATATGTCCAATAAGTTTATTTTTAAGGTAAGATGGCTGGGAACAGTGAGAGGGTTCACGGATCAGGGGGGGGGGGGGGACCCAGGAATTAATTAGTTTATTTTGTTTGAGATTTCTTTTGCAGCGAGGACACAGTCTTTGATTTTATGAATAGAGGTGTGTTGTACCAAATTTTGTTCGAACCGCTTCATTCGTTCATCAGTTATCGTCTCCACAGACTCACTGACACACACGCGCAGACACACATACTTTCACACACACACATACTTTCACATACACACAGGCATCACCTCAAAAATGTTCGATTCGTGATCAGGGATGCTTGTAACGTGCTCTCCCGTCGAAAACTCGAATTCGAATTTTCGACCCCGTCACAATACTTTCCTTACACATTATGTATATAAGGAAAGTAATTATCGTGATGCAATTTTCTTTATTCGCATCGTCATTAGCCCCCCCCCCCCTCAGGCAGAAAGTTAACCACCCCCTTCCGGGGCGTAATTGTCAAGTGTGGTATCAATCGAAATATTTTTTCAAGCCCTCTAAAGTTGAAGAGTAACATGCTATAATTGTAATGATTTGAAGCCATAAAATCGATATTTCAAAATATTTCTTGTAAAATTTGAAAAAAAAAGCTACTAAAAAACGATTTCTGGTATGAGAAGGTCGAGTTGAGCAACACTCAAGTTAATTTTATTTGAAGAAATGTTTTAGTTACTATTTTCACGTATTCTTTCAGAACATATGAATTTTGATTTTACCCTTTCGTTTTAGAGAAAAGATTTTCAATTTCAGCTTCACAATGGTATGTGATGGCGATGCCATTATGTTGCCTAATAATATTAATCTCTAAATAACTACAAAATAGGTAAATAAAATTTACTTTTGAGCGTTTAGCAACTCAGGGATATAAACTGGGTCTAAAATATGTGCCGTCCATCACATTAAAAAGATCAGAATTATCTGGTTCTGAGATTTCATCGCGCATTGAGTTATCCGAAACATGAGATGACGTCTTAGTTTATGGATCCGACATTTTTTTGCTGAACTATTGATGTACTGTTGCTTACTGGGACTCCTACTGCCTACAGCATTAGCGGTACCTATGGTGAAATGAGATAATTTTTTTTATTTTAACGCTTGCTGTTATGTTCTCTCGAGCCCTTCATGTCGGTGTAGAGCTTAGGCTTCAAATCGGTTTTAAGACTTAGGCTGTAGATCAATATTGAAAAAAAAATATTCGTAAAATCATGTTTTTCAATTTTTGAGAAATTCTAAACCAAATTAGTTTTAAAATATTAATATGTACCTCCTATCAGAGCACACAAAAGGAGCTATTATTCATTAACATCGGTTGTTATTAACAAGTTGGCGTTATTCCGCCAAATTCGACGCCAAAATTTCGTTAACCCGTTCACGACCGGAGAATGATGAAAGAGGCATTTTCACGAGTCCGCGCGCAGCAAGAATCGTCTGCTACTCCAGGCCCGGGCACTTTTTGCATCTAAGCCTAACACAACAAAAATATCATATTAAATCAACTTTACTTTGAAATATGTCTACAATTGGGTTGTCGTATAGATACCAACTTACCCATGGAATGAGTAACTGTTTAGCAATATAAAATGTAAATATAATATGAAATATAGCAGAAATGCGGTTATAAAGCAATTAAATGGAAACTTCATTCTAAACTCAAAAATCTATATTACTACGAATCTAAAAATAGCACTTATTCTAACTATAAAATATAACATTATTACAAACATATTATTATATATCCAGGATTTTTTTATTTTCATCTCTATTGAATGTTTTGTAAGGTATGAAATTTTTCAAAACAGGATTCAATACAATGTCCTGCGTTGCAAATTTGACACTCATAAAACGATTGCTTGTAGCACTTTTCTTTTAGGGAACTTTTAAAACAAACTATACACCTTCTTCGAGATTTTTTCCATTTGTATTAACATATAGGCTAGGAAATGTTGACCATTTAATCGTAAAGGATTGGGCACTGGAGTTGTTGATTTTCCCGTTTTAGGTTTAATGTATTTTTTAATAATTTGATAAATAGCCCTAGATTTAAACTCTAACGCTGTCAGACCAGCTTGTTTCGTAAACAATACATGTGGATATAATATTATCATGTTTAAGAAATCAAAAAATAACTTTCGATACCATTTTACCGTTTTTCTGAAAACTGGGTAATGGTGCATTCGTCAGAATTTCGTTAAGCATTATGGTCGGAGAAATAGGTTATCCTTATAGTAGATAAACGACTAATGGCGTCCAAATACAAAACTATTACCCAAAGTATCTTCTCTTATAGTAAATTCTTATATTCTTTCTAAGATATTGAATTTTCTTCAATTAGTCTTCATTTTCATTGATTTAGCGTCATTTTTATCAATTTGGTGACATTTTTATAAATTTGGCGTCATTTTTATCAATTTGGTGACATTTTTAACAATTTGGTGATATGCGATATTTTCGTCAATTTGGCAACAATTAATAAACTCGGCAAGTTGGTGATATTCCGCCAAATTCGTCGCCAAAGTTTCGCCAAGCATTGTGAATGCAGAAGTAGGTTATTCTTATAGTAAATAACCAACTAATGGCGTCAAATTAGAATGCTATTACCCAAAGTGTTTTCTCTCGTGAATGGAACGAACTAGATCTACGAAAATGATGATAATAAATTTATCGCATAATATTACATATCAAAAGTGAACAGATTTCCCAGTAGTTAATACTTTTTATGAATTTTATGTGATTTTTTGATAAATTTATTTGAAAAATGTGCAATATTTCAATTACGGTTCATGCTAGCGTTCTAAAGTTTATGTCAATCGTTTTTTAATAAAAAATTAACTACGAAATGATTATTTACGTAACTTTATTGAATGTTTTAATTTTTTGATGATTGTTTCAAAAATTATATGTCAAAATTTAGATGGGTTTTGAACATTCGATTGCTTGTAAAATTCAGTATTCACTGATTGTGATTTCTGTACCAAATTTTGTTCGAATCGCTTCATTTATCAGTGAGATGTCCTCTCCACAGACTCATTGACACACACACCACCTCAAAAACGTCTGATTCGTGATCAGGGTTGCTTGAAACGTGCTCTCCCGTCGAAAACTCGAATTCGAACTCCGTCACAATACTTTCCTTATACATTATACTATGTATATAAGGAAAGTAATAACATTACTTAATCTATAAATCTTCAGTTTTTATAATCGATCCTTATATTGCGTTCTTATGTTTCACTTTAATATCTGAAGTTTACAACAAATTCGGAATTACACACCCCCTCCTCATCTCCATTTCATAAGGTTCCTTAATGCAAATCTGTCTGCATTTACATAACAACGCTCTTCAAAGGTGTTTATTAAATTTCGAAGAGCATTTTGTTCTTTACGTAGGGAGAGAAACCATTGAGTTACATGAACTTTATACCTCCAGGCGACTTCTGAAATACTTCAATTTCGATTAATCTCATTTTTAAACTTAATTTTGTTTGATGTACTCAGAAGTTCCGCTAAAGTGTACTATAATCACTTTTGAAACAGCAACTCTTATCATCGTAAATCGCGAGTGGAGGGATTTTTTTAGATGAGTTGGGGGATTTTTTTGGATGAGTTAGGGATATTTTCCCCTTTTTGTATGTCTTTAGTTGGAAATGAACTATTTTAATGTCTAGTTTATTTGTTGGAGTTTGATAATAAAAGTTATTTAATAGTTCATTATAAAGTTATCTCAAAATCGCGTTGTCTGCAATTCTAAGTCCGGTTGTAATGTAGTCTTTCATAGCACAATGTTTCAGCAAGATTACTTGTTACTTTCCTTATATGCATAGTATAATGTATAAGGAAAGTATTGTGACTGGATCGAAAGTTCGAATTCGAGTTTTCGACGGGAGAGCACATTTCAAGTGACGAATTTGTCGGAATATCTGGAACTTGCTGATTTTTTAAATGTTGTTAAATCGACGAAAATGTCACCCAGTTGATAAGATGATTGCCCCAGTTGATTCGCCAAATGATTCACCCCAGTTGATTCGCCAAATTGATGAAACCGACGATAAATCATTGACGACTAATTGATGAAAATTCAATATCTCTAAAAGAACATAATAGAAAGGCGAGAAATTTAGCGGGACATCGCCATATTTGTAACTATTTTAAATGTTGCCAAAGTGACAAAAATGTCAACAAATTGATAAAAATGACGCCAAATGGGAAGTAATGTCTCCCAAATTCTGATTTCCGTCATATGACGGGCATACCTTCTAGTATATAAGAAATACTCTTCTCTCCGTTTATCAGTAACACTTGGTCATGCATTTTGCGAAACTTAGCGAATAATCTAGCAAAGTATCGCCAACTTTGCAATATTTCACCCCAAATTGACGAAAGTATCATCAATTGCAAAAGGACGCTAAATCAATGAAAATGTCGCCTAATTGATGAATTAATTATTAAAATATTTTAATATATGGACTCTATCGCTTATTGAGGACGCTATCAATATTGGTAATTGTTTATTTAGTGTTGCGCGAAATATAAGTTAATTGTTTACTTTGAAATAATTTCACATATTGTCATCCGGAAAATCGCCAAATGTACAATTCAACAATATATAAGAACATAGTACCGAGGATCTTATACATTATTTTGTGACTGTAAAAGTATTAAATTTATTGCATTATATAAGGAAAGCCATGTGCTGCCCACATCAAGTTTTAGAATTTTATATGTAGTTGTGAATAAGTTTTGGAAGAATGAATTTATTTAGTTTTAGAATGAATTTATTTAGTTTTAGAATGAATTTATTTAGTTTTAGAATGAATTTATTTAGTTTTATTGGTTACAGATTAAATTTAAATTACAGATTAAATTTAAACAACTAGCTGCGATCACGTCCTTCATTGCAGTCCACTTTTTTAATTAAGAGATACACGTATTTGTAGCCCGCCAAGCACCGTTATTATACGTCCAATAAGAATGGCTTCGAAAGCCCGCTACACTTTAATAATGTCCCAAATACATATTGAAGCAATGCGTATTAAAGCGCTTAAACACGTTTTAACCGGTCACATATGACGTCACGGAAGAAATAAATAATTCGCAATTATGGCAGTTTTCATCGGATTCCGTTCATTTTTGGAGCCACTTATGATATTGAAATACTTCTAACCTCCAGAAATATTTTAGATTCTTCTAACCTCCAGAAGATTTTATTTAATATCGTTATGTTAGTACCATCGCCTATCCAGTTTTGTCATTTAGAGAGCTCGCTCCCAGTAAACTCTTTCCTTGTTTACTATCTATCCCTTTTGCCTACCTATTCTGTTACAGTCGTCCATCGTCCAAGGTACTTTTTGACTGCAGTCTAAGCCACTTGTGACTGCACATCCAGCATCAACATCCAACAACAAGGAATGCTTAGAACCAGCAAATAGCAAACACCTTAAGCATAAAACCAACAATTTCGATGTGGGAATACGTAAGTTTTCTCACAGGTGCCCCGAACAGAAAATACCTTCTATCCTTGGAACTTTTGTGGCGAGGCACAATCAGGTTATAAACCCAATGGGTCGGCCCCTCGCCCACGGTGATTGATTGATTGATCCTCAAGAAATTGAAAATGTATCTAGTATCCACAAAAGCAGAAAATCGCAAATTTCAACTCACTATCTGTGGGGATGGAGCAGAATTTTTTCTTGCAGCTGCTTCTCCTAATATGTAATAAGCGTAATCTAGGGCTCCTAATAGTATATAGGAGCCTTAGCGTGATCCCTATAAAACGCTATTGCATTTGACGTCACGATCGAAAAAGAGGGGAATAAAGACATAAGATTGAATCGATATGAGCGAAGATGTATTATTTAATATTTATGAAAAAGTATATATCCGCTGACCACAGCAGTAACGCTGAGAAAATATTAATAAGTCGTTTCTTCACACTGCATTAGTATCAGTTTCATACTGCACAAATTTTTTTCGTACTGTACAAATTGTGCGCTACTGCACATTAAAAAATCTGATGTGGGCAACACATGACTTTCCTTATATAATGCAATGAATTTACTACTTTTACAGTTAAAAAAAATTTTATTCTTATAGTAGATACTTATATTCTTTCCAAGATATTGAATTTTCTTCAATGAGTCGTCATTTTCATTGATTTAGCGTCATTTTTATCAATTTGGCGAGAATTTTGTTAATTTGGCAACAATTAAAAATGTCGCCAAATTGGCGACATTCCGAAAATTCGTCGCCAAAATCTCGCCAAGCATTATGGACGGAGAAAAAGTTATTCTTACAGCAGATAAATGGCTATTGGCGTTCAAATGCAAAAGTAATACTCAAAGTATCTTTTTTCATGAATGGAACGAGCTAGATCCACGAGAATAATGTCACCCAATTTATCGCATGGTATTACATATGAAAAGTGGACATATTTCTCAATAGGAAATATATATTTTTTTATTTTATATAACTTTTTGATAATTTCTTTGAAAAATGTGCAATATTTCGAGAATGGTTCATGTTAGCGTTCTAAAATTTATGTCCAATTTTCTAATGAAAAATTACATAAGAAATGTCTATTTACGTAACTTTATT